>VWZG01003392.1:138052-225990 GCA_013396735.1 Grallaria varia | reverse complement strand
ACCAACAAGCTTCAGCCATTTTTAAACCTGGACAATACAAAAACCTTTTTTTGGTAAAATTTTGAATGGCCAGTGCATATCTTTAGGGGTTTTGTTGATTTGTTGGATTAGTTTTTAATTTGGAGTAGAACTGAAACATTGTAAGAAATCTTTTCCTGCAAGATTTGAATCCCAGTCATGAAAATCCAGTATTTTATCATTTACATTATGCATTTAATGGTCCTTGTGGTCCCACCCTCTCTTTTTAAGCATGTTTTCCCTAACCTTCACTAATAACTTACAATTCCTTCTACATCTTTATAAAGGATCAGGATAAAAGCCTTTCTCAACCAGACTCTGAAGCCCTGGGCCCATAAATACTGAGAACTTTTTAGGAGGCTAATTCCTTCATTTCTCCCGTGTCATAATTGCTTTGCTCATTAAGAGATTGCTGAATTAAATTTATATTTGTAATTTTTTACATCTTATATTTGAAAACATGAATGTATAATGTCTCCCTGGAACTCTGCACCATTATGATGAAAGATACAAGTGGAGTCCAAGACAGACATGTTTAATTAGTGAGAAAACTTGACATTTTCAGTGTTTAGACTAGACAGGGAAATTGCCAAGAGCAAAAAAGTGATTGGGGGAGATTTTGTTTAAATTTCAGGTTGCCGACAAAAAAAAATAATTGCTTTAACACAACTAAAAATGAAACTTCTCTGCTTTTGTAGTGTATAAAAGGCCATTAGAGTTAAGATTCAACACTTAATTACAAAACTAAATATTTCAATCACATAAGTAGAAGCAAATAGTATATAATTTTCGAATGATAACCACTCAAATTCTGTGTCAACGGAAGACCTACATTTTCATTAATAAAATATTTTATTCAGAATCAATCACTATACAAATCCAAAATTACCTTCTCAAATCTATTTTCTTCTCTTAATCAATAGTAGTTGCAAATATTATTCTTTGTTTGCTCTGTGATAGCACAAACTTTACAACATTATGCAAAGCTGTTAACATGGGGCAGAAATGGAAGTATTCAGCTGTTTAATTGATGATTAATTTCACTGAAGTCAATTGGGACTGCCTTTTAGTTAACTTTGAATCTTTTACTCCCAGCTTCACATACATTGACTTTGCTATGTCCTTTTAAATACAGGGACCAAAAATTTTGGGTTTATTTCTTTTTTAAATTAATTGCTTTTTATAGAAATGTTAGTCCCGATCCCAGTCAACAGAAAGGGAAAATATTCTTTCATTTCAGGTTCTAAGAAATTCTTAATTGCCCTTAATATAAACACCTGGATTTTTCATTCAGGGTAGAAAAAGATGATCTTGGCTATCTTGTCTGTGGCATGTAGCAAAAATAAAAAATCCTCTACCCCACAAGGATGATCAGTGGAGTTCACTGGCATATTGGGAAAGATTGTTTTGGTGAGGTCTGAAGTCAGCATAAAGCATTCACTTGACATTTTGCAACCTGATGAAATAGAAAATGTAACATAGAAACCCATCAAATTCATTCAGAGCTATATTGCTTATTCAATAAGGTTGGCACAATGTGCGATGGTACAGCATAAATCAGTGGCATACTCGTTTGAACATTCCACGTAGAACTATTTTCAGGCCAATACATCTGTATGATGGCAGCATCTGATCAAATTTCAAAGAATGATACGTGTTTGCTAAAACCAAAGAAAACTGGAGAAACCTTCGTGTTAAAGACACTGCTGTGTCGCTCTGTCGGCAATGCCTTTGTTCTTCTCAGAAGCTGCACCATTCCAAAACAGGGCAGTCCTTAAGCTACAACTGCCATTCAGGAACTCTGCCTCCAGGGTGCTCCTTGGAATCTGGTCAGCCTTGGTTGGGTCCACTCCTCAGGATATGGGATTTCCTTCCCTGCAGTGTGTTAACCTCGTTTGCTGGTTAATGGCACAAATCAGCAGATCTCAAATGCCATCAGTGTAATTGTTCCTGTCCAGGACGTTAGTCACTGGCTATCAGTAGAGAAGCTGGGAACTAAATGAATAGCACCATTGTAATTTTTTACTGGAGACAGTAAAGGAATATAAAGCTCTTTTCTTTTACCTGGTTTTCCTAATTTAACATTTTTAAATCTAATATTTATTTAAATGTGTTACAAAGCCTATCAAATAATACGCAGTGGATGCTGTTTAGAATAAAAGTAAGCTTTATGTTCTTAATTTCTCCTGATGATTGTGCCATCTTTCTTTCCTTTCTTTCTCATTTTCTGATGTTCCTAATCCTCCTGCTATCTTACTTTGCTGCATTAAATCCTTCTTCCATGGAACGAGCTTATACCACCACACAATATTACAGAACCAGATCCGAGGGATGTTACACAAATTACTGAGTGTCGTGTAAAAAGGGCAACCATTTGGGCTGGCACATTGAACCTGTTCACCTGCATCTGCTTTACTAGTTCTATATAATATTACCTGGCAGATCATTAAGGTGGGTGGTCAAGTTTTGGTTTCCATTGGTAGGTCATTTTTTTCTCAGCCGGCAACAGAATTTTCATTCTTTGGGAAGTCTGTTGTTCTTTGATGGGTAATGAGTGATTCAGTAGAAAGAAGCAGGAATAGTTCGATTTCACAAAGCCTTCTAATTCAGGGTTAGAGGATGAAACAGAAGAACCTACAGAATCTGAGAGTTAGGGCCCTTAGGATTTAGCTAAGGCCAACTTTCTCATCTGTGAAGTTGTGTTTTTCATTATATCTGACATTTTTTGAGAGTGAGTTTTGTTACAGATTATTAGCCTATGGCACTGGGCTGGGAAGATGAGACTTTACTGAGATACAGAACACATAAAAAAAAGAGCGAACAATTGAAATTACAGGGTTATTGGTATCTTGTTGTCAAGGTAGCTTGAGGTTGGTTTTGCACTGAGAGGAATTCAGCTTGCTTTTATGTGTGATACTAAGAAATGAATTCAGTGCCCAGCATGCCCCAACACTAATTATAAAACTTTCTGAAAACAAAGAATAAAACCAAACCAATTCTTTCTGCCTTTCTTACCCTGTTTAACTCTTCTCATGCATCTCTGAAACTACTGTATTTATTTACACAGCTGAGAGCTTTAAATGCAATTGATTGCCATATGTATCCTGTTCTGTCCAGGGTTCTGTATAGTCATCAAAGGAACAGAAAAAGTCATTTTTGCATCTAATAATTATCTCTGAGATATTATTTAGGATCTTTAGGAGTAAAGTTCCAGAATTCACTGCCATAAACTTAAGAGGAAATAAGCCCATGTCAGCAAGGAGCTAATAATTTTCTGGGTAGCTGCTATGCAACTAATCAGGTAACAAACATCACAGTCATAAAATATTACCAGCTTATTAAATAAAGGGAAATTGAAGAAAGGAAATTTATAGGAGAATTTAGGGAGAACCTTCAGAGATGCCTTGAGACATCTTTGTTCAGCCTTCCTTGATACATGCGGGGGATTAAGGCAGGGGGCAGATGCCTGGTCTCTGGAGAAGATCTATCATCAACAGAGAAAAGATTTCAAAATTATCTTGGCAAATAATGTTTGGAAAAAACCAGAATGAAGTCCAACATATATCTATATTCAAGGTACTCTGTTTAGGCAGGATTAAAATGTGGGAGTAAATGGCTGGGTAGTAGTTTCTATGTGAAGGCTGTAAGTTTAATGTGAGTTATCAGGAGTCCTGAGTGCCGCAGGAGTTCTATGACATGTATGAGCAGATGCATAACCAGGACTCAAAAAACAATACTCCACTGTGTGTACTTGTTAAGACTTCACCTACAGTATGGTGTCTGCTTTTATTTCCCACAGGTTACATGAATAATTATGGGCCACTAGAAGAATTTTTACATATTTAAATGTATCTCTCAAACCTCTTTAGTTTTCTGTAAAGTTGAATGACTTGGTTGTCTCAGCCCACTCACAGTTGTGTTTACTGGATCTCTAATCTGCTTTTATACTCTGAACTAAGTCTTTAAATATGTATTTTTAAAAGATCTAGAAGAGAAAAAAAATCTATTTTCTTTATCAATGACAATTAAACATGCAGTTTTGGATTTAACCTGCAATAGGGAAAATTCAGATTACTTAACAGAAAAAAAAATCTTTTAGAGGTAATGATAGCAATGCACTGGGATAGATTGCCTGGAGAGATTTTAGAACCCTCATAACTGGAAGTTTTTAAAAAGACAGTCTAGACAAATATCTGTCAAGATTAATATGTTTGATCTTGCCTTGGAATGGAGGATGGATGAAATGACCTCTTGAGGTCCCTTCCAGCCCTGTTATGAATCTATAAAATAATGTTTTAGCTCCCAGAGGGGAAAAGAACTATCCAAGCACAGAGAATCTGCTACAAATGACCTTTGATATTTTTATTGACAAAAATTCAGGAGCAATCTCAGTATACGCTAGTAATAATGAAATAGAATTATCCAAACTAACACTAATCTCTAGATTCTTCAATCAGAATCCTATATGAACACATTTCTACGTTAAATATGTATGCTCTGTGACTTAAGACTTCTTGTAGGAAATAAAACTGGGCTTCTATGTTTGCAAAATGAAGGCCTTAATTTGAAAAGTTAGATAAGATATTTGTTATCCCATTGCCACAGAATTGCTCCTGTTCTCTCCAAGGCAAGCTTATCAAGAAAGTATATTGATAAACTCAACACAGGCTGGAAAATGGCCTTCTATAGAATAATGCAAGACTTATTTGTGAGCAGGTCAGTGTCATCACTTCATGTCTTCAGACACGGCTGGAACTTGACTTTAAAAAGAGCTTGCTTATAAGAGTCTGCTCACTAAAGAAACTCATTTCTTTCTGGAGTTCTCTGGAGCAATGGTTTTCAACCTTTTGCAGTTTTAAAAATTCCTTGGAAGACGTTAACTACAGAATAGTGATTGCAAGGTTGTAAATCAAAAGCCTGGTGTTAAGAGAACAGTAATGGGGGAAAAAAAGCAGACTGAGCTCCCAGGCATCTGCATCACAGACCAAACGCCCCTGGTGTGGAGCTGTACTGGACATGGGGATGGAAGGGTCTGTAACCACGAGTAGGAAAAGGGCCAGATCTCCTGACAACAGCCTTAAAGATACCATTTCACTTACCTGTAGATGAGTCTTCTATGGGAAATACTATTGAAATATATGGGGAAATACTATTGAAATATATGGGCAAATAATAACAGTGAAGAATTTCTCCAGAATCACGAGGTATTTCAGGCTGGAAGAGAGCCTGGGCGATCTCTAGTCCGGTCTTCTCCAAGCAGTGTTAGCTATGACAGACCAGGTTTGTCAGGGCTTTGTCTAGATGGGTCAAAATTTCCAAGGACTGAAGACTACACAGCTCCTCTGGGTCAGCAGTTCCACAGCCTGACTTTCTTCTTTCCTCTGTTTTGTGGGTTTTTACTGTCTTTAGACCCTCTCGCCCTTTTTGGGGGTGAAGGAAGATTTTGTTCTTAGCAGTGACGGTGTCTATGCAACACCAGCTACTGCAGTTTTCAATAGACTTTGGAAACACATAATATATAATATAATGCTTAGTTGCCTTGGAGTATTTGAGAACCTTTGGTGAAAACTGTATTTGCATTAATTAAGGTGTTTCTTACACAAATGAGGATTTTTTACTCTTGCATAAACAAAAGTCCTGCTCCGTTTTACATTTGAAATATCCAAACATGAAAAAAAAAAAAATTAGCTCAAGGGCTAATTTAATAAGAAAATGCAAGTACCATTATCTTTTAGTGAATTAAAGAACACTGAGACTATCAAAAAGATTAATCTACTATGTTGAAAAAAGCCTTATACATTCATCCCCATGAAAAGCGTTGTGCTATTGATTTCATTGCTTTCAAATAACTTGGTTTTCAAAATACAATTAGGTATCAGGATGCAGAAAACCAGCTTATTTTGTGTCATCAGAATGAAAAAAACAACAAAGAATTAAGTATACTCCCCATACATGTGAAAAGCTTTTTCTAAACAACTAAATTAATTCATCTCTACCAGAAAGCAACAGAGATAAATAGTTCCTCTATCTTCAAAGAAAACAACTTTGCAGTAACTAATATTCTTGAAAGAAAATTGATTATAATTCCTTTTCAAAGAGTATAATATAATTTTGGAGACTATTCCTTTCCCTGAGTAATTTGCATAAAATATTAAGTTCAAGCAAATTAATAAAAAAACTCTCTTAAATTCTGTTTCAGTGTTCTTATCAGTCAATGGTTTAAATGAAGATGCTGAGAATAAATACATGCAAATTATACACATGAGGCAAAACAACAAAGTAGTTATAGAGTGGAATAGTGAGGGAAATGTAGTGTAGCATAGTAACTGTAATATAATGTACAGGTGTAAGATGATGCTCTGTGTATTATCATTACAACTACACGGTGTCACAGAGAAATACAGAACACATCATTTAATAGACATCAACCTGCTGAGCTTTGTCCACATACCCACCATTTATAACAAAAAGGGCTTTGCTGTTTAAGAATCAGCATGAAATTACAGCTCACCTGGTAGGTACAAGGACAAGCTACTCTAAGGAGCTCTTCATTTGGTCCAGGAGTCAAGATCTGTTACAAGATGATTAAGGCTTTTAACTGCAGATATACAGGACTTGATGAGTGACTTCTCTGAACTGTTCACATTGCTTTATAAGTGTTTTCAGATTTGGAAGAATTCCTCTGATTTTTTGTAAATCACTGGACCAAGCTCTTGCCTTCCTATAACAGTGGGAGAAATATCCTGTTTGCTGCCAGTTCAGCGCTGCCAGTGTGCTCACTGCTGAACAAATGGCAAAGGACTTTTGTCCTTATTTATTCATTGGCAAGAGTTTGAAGCAAAACTGTAACCCCCCTTGGGACACTTGACAGGGATTTTCCATCACATAAAACATGTTCTGAAAGCAGCAAAATGTTTTCTTGCCAGCTGAAACAGATGCAATATGCTGCTCTCAATTTGTTGTGCCTTAATTCTTCTGCTTAAGCCATGTAAAACTTGGTAACTTTGATAGCAGTCTCACCTAGATCTTTAAAAATAGCTTAGAATATGACTTAACATGTTCATCTTCTCTGTCCTACTACTGCAGCTCATATCCTCCTCTGTAATATATATTGGCTTTTAAATTATTTGTGATAGGCAACATTACTGAGAGGAATATGAATCAAAATGGCAGACTTTGATAAATAAAAAGATTTTTTTTCTGTCTCTTAAGAATCACATGAATGTATTTTGTTTGCTCGTTTTGCCAGAGAGTAAAGAACCATTAAATGACTTTCCTGTGGAGAACTCTGTCAGAGTTGATAGTGTATGGCATCCACAAGACTGTGGCTTTAGGTACACTTAGGTACGTGATTAACTTTCTCACAACAGAACAAGGCATTTGCAGGAATATTCAGTGCCCTTCGAAATTAAATCTTCTTTGATTTGGGCTCTAGTAATAGCTTGAAGCAATAATATCAAGTAGAAGAGGAGAACCTGCAAGAATCCTCTCAAACTCACGCTTGTATTTTCCTCTCTGTTATTTCTGTCTCTGTCCTCAGGCTGAGTGTGAGGAAATGGCCAGTCTTCGGAAGCTCTGAGGGCTTCTTCCATCTCATAAACAGACAGCTTGCAGCTCTTCAGCTTTACGCTGCAATAGTTTTTAATTTCTCTCTGTATAAGCTTTGAGATAAACCAATGTGTGTCCGTGCAGGCTATTTTTTTTTCCTCTCTGCTTCTCTTAAAATTTGGAACCAAGGAGATTTGTTTGTAGAATGTAATAGAGAAAAATAATAGTATCAAGGAGTATCAAAGAGCATTAGGAGACTGCAGCTGACGAGGCTGCAGATCAGGATAGCAAAGTCAGCAGCTGATTTCATAATTAAGAGAAAAAGAAGTTCAAGGGGACAAGGAGCCTTTATTTCTGCTCCTTGCCTTGAAATGGACTGTTGCCCCAGTTATTCATGACTGACAAAAGAATGCCAAAACAACCCTCATTCAGGATCTCTGTTCATCTCACAAAGGGTGACATATGTAGGGGTAGGATTTCCTCTGCTGTGACATTTCTAGGCGTGTAGGACACAAGAGATAAGCTCCACGAGCTAAGACAGCTCTTGCAATCAAACCCTGCAGCTTGATGAATGCATGGCATTTGGGTCTATTGATCAGTGACACAATAACAAGGAGAAAAGGCATTAAGATACTTTGTTGTCAAAGCTGAACAGGGGTTTCTATTTTCCTTCTGATAGCAATTTTTAAGCAGAAAGCGTATACAACGTAATGGAGAAAATGCTTGTAAAGGCTTAGCTTATTAAAAAAATAGAACAAAAAATTGTGCTCTTGGGTTGCTCCAAGAAAAAAGTTTTAAAAACTTTTAAAATGCCAACAACCCGAAATGTCAACACTGAGCCAGGCTGAGGAAAAAGCCTGACAGCGCTTCATGTTTGTGCTACCTGCATTTAGGGACACAGGAATACTTGTCAGCTGGGGTAGATACTGTGGTCGTTTGCCATAAATTCTGCAATACTGTTTGCCAGGTTAACCTATAGCTGTTGCAACCCTAAGTATCAATTAGTGTACACTGGGATGGACATCTGGAGCGGTTATTCTTTGTCACTTACGGTGATACAGATGGTGGGTGGTTTTCCTCTTAGAAAAGGATTACCTCTGTAGCATGTCTGTGCAGTAGAATCTCCACATATACTGCTAAGTATTTCTGCATCCTCGGAGAAATATCATTAAGGGTTTAAGTTTTATCCTAGTCATTCTCTTATCATTCCCAGGCAAAACCTGGAAAATGAGAGAGGAATAAAATGAGGGATATTTTTTGCACTTTTTTCTATACTTCACTGCTTTTTTGCTGCCATAGATGAGATCAACCAAACTAAATAACACTTCTTTCTCTCACCAGCATAGAAAAAATTATATTTTCTCCTCTCTTTATCAAACTTGAAACCTTTCATTCAATTGTTTGTGCAACAAGAATGTTTTATTTTGTCACTATTATATATTGTAGTAGTATTTCATACTAATGGCTGGTTTACCTGCTGTACCTTAGAGCTGCATAGGTATGGCAACATATTTATAATTGCTCAAAGGATCACAATTTGGGATTTTCTTCTCTCTCTCTGAGTAATTTCTGAAACTAACTAAAGGGAGAAGTTAAGTTCTTCTTATAACTGCGGGAGAATTAGAAAAAAGATTTCCATGTTCTAAGGTTTCCAGCAAGCACAGTAATGAAACTTGATATTGAAATATTCCTTGGAGAAGACTGTTTTTTATTTAGTTTGAAAAAAGGAATATTGAAGGAAGTTTTGTAGTAACTGCAAAAAAACCACCTCCTAAAATAAACATGCACACCTTCCGCACACTGGAATTTTGGCACTTTTTTGGCTGTAGTTTAGTTGTATTTCTAAACCAGAGTCCAGCAGTGGCAGGATGGTGGTTATCAATTTCCTTCCCGATGTATTCAGCATAATTCAACATAATGTGCTGTGTATGGTGCTGTAATAGTGTTTATTAATTCAGTGAGGAAAGAAAACACAAACAACTCAGCCGATGGGTTAATTGGCAGTTTACATTAACATATGGAAACAATATTTAATGGATTTGACTGATGAGGAATAGAATTCCCTGTTCTGCCTTTGTACCTTGCAGTTAGAGGTATTCAAGAAATCATTAGTACCTTACTAAACAGTAATTAAGATTACAGAACTCAATAACACAAGACACGAGCAAAACAGATATAAATTTTTCTCATCCTTAATCATACTTCATTATTTGATTGATCACATATAGGAAGAGGTTTATACACTTAATGGATTTAGAATGAAGTCCCTTGAACTGGTTTATTTGCTAACAAATTCTTTGTGAAATAAATAGAAATGTTCTTTGCTTTTTACTCCAGAACTGTAAATATAACTGTCTGCTGCAGGTCTGAAATGCTGTACCTACATGAATATACAAACACACACGTGAAACCATGGCAATGATGAATGCACAGCCTTGCACTACCTTGAAGCCCAGAAAAGGAAAAATGTACTTACTGAATCAAAAGATTACAGTGTTAGTGTGAGCTAAACATGGGAATCAACTTGTGAAAAAAGAATGTTTTACTGTCACATTGTTCTGTTTCCCTTTGTCACCTGAAAGAGTGAACTTTGGTTCATTGTAATTATATTTTCAGTTGAAAACATACTGAAGACTTTAAAGCTCTGTGCAGCTTCCCTTTGAAGTAAATCTTATGATGTGATAAAAATGTTCAAATTACACACTAAATATAAAATGAGGCTACGTTCTAATACTTACTGTAATCCATAAATGATACTGTGTAATTATTTCACCACATAACTGAGGATAGATTTAGTCATATGTGTGCATACTAAGTATATACCCCCAGCATGATGTTAATCTTTAATACTCCACATTAGGTATACATCTTAATTATTGAGGCAAATACTGTAATCTTACTCTTTTTGAAGAAAACCCTAACTCTTCACCGTAGCTTTCTGTACTTCCATTGTCTTTTTTGACCATTGTCTTGTTGGTAGACTGTGTTTGCCCCAGTGCTGGATTTAAGTGCCAAAGACAAGGGGATGCCTGTTTATTGCACAAGGCAGGACCCAATTCTTCAACCTTTTTCCTAACTCATTTGGGGAATTTGCAGGAAGGGTTCAGGTGGGAAATGAATGTACTGCTATCAGAGTGTAGATCTGCTAGTTGTGGAGAATAACTTGTGTCCTGCTTTACGAAAGGAATCTTGATGCAAATAGAAAGGACATTTTTAATTTTAAAATGCGTCATAGATTTCAAAATATTATTTATCTAGTTCATCATTCATGTAACAAAAAATACAGAATTAAGCAATTTTTCGGATGTTTATTCACTGTGCACAGTAATTTTCTGTGTGTTTTATGCATGTCATAGAATGGTTTGGGTTGGAAAGGATCTTAAGGACCATCTAGTTCCAACTCCTCTGCCTCTTCCCCTACACCACATTGCTCTAAGCCTACAAATCACACAACAAAGGCAGAACTGTGAAGAAGAGCAGATAATGAAAAACTAGAATTCCAGTTTTGCAATTCAGCCCATGTCCCATTTTCTCTTTTTATTTGACCCTGCTTGAATAATTAATGAGGGACTGGCAAGGAGGTATCTAAGGAAACATATTCAACATAATGTAATTATGGAAAAATTGTTATTAAAGCATCTTATATTTTCTACACAGAATATAGAATAGTTGTCAATGTTGTACTAACCTCAGTGCATTGGTCATGATGGTGTGTTTGGAGACCTTACTTTCTTTTGTTTTGTGAGGTTTTTTTCTGAGGGAGATTCTTAATTTTAAAATCAAATATTATGAACTTTCTGCAACTGTCCGGGAAATTATTGTTGCTTCTTTCTGAAGCTCCAAAGTGAAACAGAGGTTGATAAGTTTGGGGCTAAATATTGTTTTGTCATTTTCTTCTGGCTTAAAAAGTCTTAGTGGCTTGAGGACAACCAGACTTGCATTCCCATGTGCAAGGAGCATTGCTGACCGCAGCGCAGCTACAGAGCCCACAGCACACTAAGATACCTTCTGGAGGAAAGCAAATAAATGGTTGTTACAAGAGCTAAGCTATAAAAAGGCCGAGTGAAATATGGCATCACAAAAATGCATAGCAAAACCCAATGTGATTTCCATGCTTCCAGAATTTCATTCGAATTCAGCAGAAGTTTCCAGAGTGAGAGAAAAGGTCAGACCCACAAACATCATAAAACATGAACATAATGCATTTTAATCAAAGCTTACTTTTATTGACCTGCTATTTCCTAAATTTTAACATGGACATAACTCTCATAGTCAGAAAATCTTGTTTGAAATAAGATTTTGAAAGCATTGTTGCCTTTCTGTAACTAATCAGAAATAATTTCTGAATCTGTGGAAAATTAAACTGAAAACTGTATGACAAGTTTGAAATATTTCTAAATGAATGCCTGAAGTTGAAGGCAAAATTGTTACTCTGAGAGCAGCAGTTCTGATCTTCTGACAACAAAACCAAAAAAACCTTTACGTATACCTTGCTGCAAGTCATTTTACCAGTTGGTCCTTCTTACACACAGTGTGACAATGAATACTTAAGGAACAGGTAGCTACTGGATTAATTACATCTAACATTTACTTTTCTGTAAATGAACCTCTGCGCTAATGTCTGTTTTAAGAGTTCACTAATATGAACCTGATGTTATTCAGAAGGTTATATTTGGCTCAACATCATTGTTCTCTTTCCAATCAAAGGGATTAAAACAGAAAATAAAAGTTTGTCTTTTGTTGAAGTGTTTCTTAAATGCCAACTTCTTATTTTTTCATATCTGTAAATACCTAACAAAATTCAAATCATCCTGAAAAGCAGTTGTTTGGGACTAGAATAAAATACCTTCACCATATGAGTCACTGAAAAATTCCTAAAGACTTACCAGAAAGTTATGGGACTGCTCGGAAGCTGCATCTTTAATGGACTAATTCAGATGTATCTGCACACAAAGGCTGTGCTGGTTCCATTGGCATTTGTCACTTTATTCTGTGGTACTGGTGCAACAAACTACAGAAGAAGCTCTTCAAAGCAGACAAGGCTTTTGCTTGTGTGGTTCTTGGTGTGAATACTTCTGATGATAGACCCGAGTGTTCCCATCAGGCAGAGAGTTATAAGTGAGTCTAAAATGATTCTTGCAAATGATCGCAAGAGCATGTCAGTGACTTATTTGCCCACAGGAAAATCAAAGTCAAATTGTTCCTTAGATGGAATCCAACAGAGCTGAAGCAATGGAAATGTTCACAGTGAGATCTAAAAATCCCCACTTCATTTTCCTGAGTGTTATGAACATTTGTTTGACCCTTACTGCAGTATTTCCTGAGAGTACTTTATACTGCAGAACACTGGGGGTCTCACCTGCTCTGACATACAGAGCTCACTGAAAAGAGCCAGTCTTCATAAAACTGGGGTTTTGTAGGTGGACCTTACTGAGAGCTTGCCCTGCTGCCAGAAGGGACACCACCATGCCATATGAGTTACCCTTTCCATAGGTGTTCATCATGTCTCCTGTCTGTTCATAATTTCAGTCTATGTATACATAAGGAGAAAATATGTAAGCAAACTTGAACAACCATTTCTAAAAATTATTGAATTTGTAAATTAAAATTATTGAATTCTTAAAAATTATCCCAATCTTTTATTCAACAGGTGATTTCCAAACCTGCTTGTCTCGTCAGTTGTCTCTTCAGTTGTCTCTTCCTCTTGCTTACTGAAGCTCTGTAGGAGCTTTTTTGGGTGTGAAAGAGGGGCTTCTTAGTACTTTTCTTCCTTGTTTTATGATAATTACCAGTAGCACAGAAAAAAAAAAATAGAAGTAAAATTACGGATTTGTAAATGTTCATCTTTCAGTAAGGTAGACATAGTAGAGAGGATTGTGAGAACAGAGATGGGAACATACACTCACCAGGTTCAAAAGAAAGCAAACACCCAAATGAGTCATTTCATTCTAAACTTACATCAAGCAACACAGGAGGTACTGAATTTCTCTCTGCCTCTTTTTCTTCTTTTAAAATTTTTTTCCCAAAAGTCATTATAAAACACAGCTGATGACTACCAGCAATTTTTATTCCACATGCTGATTTCCCAATAATGCTCAGATTTAGCTCTCTGAATCTTGCGGGTTTTTTAATGGAATAAAATATTGCTGGTTTCCACTTAGAAAATTTACAGAATTTTAAAGCATTTAATCATTTGGAACAGAGTAATAATAGGCTCTGTTTGCTGAAATCTTTTTAGAAGCTACAGCAGTGATACAAATAAAGTCACTTCCAACCTCTCATTCTGTATAATGTAATCATCACTGTTAACTGATCACTATTGCTGTGGTATCTGAGAAACAATAACAACAACAAAAAGAAACAGGAATGCTCCAGCATCTACCCCTCTTCTGACCTTCCTAGTGTTTATGTTGCTAAATTAAATTTCTGAAGGGTTTTCTGTGATGAGTGACAAGAACCATATGGTATAAAGGAAATCTTGCACTTGGTTCTGAATTAAAGTGTTCTCACCTCCAAAGACCCCCGACAAAGTTTGATTTTTTCCAACAAGTAAGAGGTGTGTTCCTTAGATCCTCACCTCATAAGAAACAGCATTTCATTGCTACAGCTGTACCCTGTTTTATTCTTTTGGAGTGTGTAATGATAGGCTGCATTTCCCTCCCCTGCTGTCATTATCTGAATATTTAGTACAGAGCTCCCTATATATATATATCCTCCTGGCTACATCTTTGAATTCCTAGACTGTGCTGTTCTTCCTTTAGTAACACTTACCTACACTCATCTACAGCTTCAAATTATAAAGTTTGTTATGAAAGATTTCGAACAGTAAGGACTAGCTACAGAAGGTTATTAAATCTTTGTTCTTCACATAAGCTGATACATAAACACTGCTCCAAAAACCTCTTCAGGCTCCATGACATTGTAGTACTTGACATGTCACTTGAACATGGATTGGAAGTAGTCTTTTGTAATCTCACTTCTTTGGATTTGCTTTGATCACAATAGAATTTCAAAAGAAGAAGGTCTCCACAGGAGCAAGTCAAGTTTTAATGGAGTCATGTAACAGAGAGAACGTCGGCTTTGCCAGTTGGTTTTACATGAAATCTCTGTGCCCAGGGACTTCAGGACTCCTATGCTGCTACAAAAGTCAAACTCACTTGTTTTTGCTGAAGTTATCACATGCTGACAATATTTGTAAGATATTTAGATAAATTATTTTAAAAGGGGATTGTTTAGGGCTTCTTAACTACCTATGAGGTACTGATGATTCTATTCATGTTCTTGAGCTTCAACACTTGTATTACATTTTTCCTCTCCAAATGCCTCGGTTTTGGTTCCGTCAGCTGTGCCAAGTTACTCTTGCAGGTCTCATTTCATGGACAAGAAAACCAATGCAACAAAACATGTTTAGTCTTATACTGCAAAATCTGCAGTATCAGCTCTACTGGAAAGTAAACAGTGATTGTAAACCTCAAGAAAGTGATGCCACTTCTGAGAAGACAGAATAAACTTGGGTTTTGTTAGGATTCACAAGAATTCAGTAGCAGGGCCAAATAAGTTGTTGTGAATTGCCTCCTCTGCGGAGCTACAGAGGATTTACTGGCTGACATGCTGACATTGTTACCAGTGATACCATAATGACCCTTGGATCTTAGATTTGGACACGCAGAGCAAATTCCTGTAGTATCCTGCAGCGTCTCAGAAGACAAAACCTTCCAGCTGCCTTCCACAGGGCTGATAATCTGTTGTCACAGAAGAAAAGCGGGTGGTGAAATTAAGAAGAAAGAAATGTGGAGGGGTTTGAGTTGGTGTCTCTTCTTTGCTAATCAAAGATGACCTCAGCACTAGGACTTGAAGGCACTTTGTTTGGTCGGTGTTGCTGATATTACACTGTGCATCCCCTGAATGGAAGGGTTTCATTTCATGCTCCTCCATACTCACAGCAATAGGAGACTGTAAATCTCTTAAGGCTAAACTCTGTTCTGTTGCTTTCCTTTCACAATCAAAGGATTTTATGTAGTAATTAAGGCCTTTTGCAAAAATCATAAACATTAGCATATTGCTAATTTACAAAGCAGCTACTAAATACATTTATCATGCAGTGCACATGTTCCACTGTGCACTTTGCTTGTGTTGATACTGCTGTTTCCATTTTTATTTCAGCTGAGTAAGAGAAGTCTACCCAAAAACTTGCTTTCTAATCAGGTAGATGGGGAAAAAGGATATTTAGGCGCATAAATCGCAAAACTGATTAAAGTTTGCAGCAATCCACTTACAATCCCCAGTGAGTTTACTGTGTGAATTTCCCAGTCATTGGACTTATAAAACCAGAGCTCGGTAGCTGTTCACAGGCAGAGAGAACTCATTTTCATGTACCACCATTGGTGCAGTTCTAGGGAATGTATTGCATCTGAAGCTTTCAGGAATGTGGGCCTTTATGGTTTTAGGGTTTATGGTTTTAAAACTAATCAGGGTATTTTGATGTCAAATTCTCATTTTAATCCATTTACTTTTGAAAAAGCTTATCTTCAGCAACTATTGATTTTAATAGGTGAAATAAGTAATTAGAGCAAAAAAAACTGCTCAATTATTTTTGTGAAAGTTATATTTACTAACTTAAGTTTTGTATATAAATAGAACAGTATTGCTGTGACAAACCACTGGTATGTGACTTGTTGTAAACTTACCTATCAGAACCCTATATTGTCATATTTTATTGCTTTTTTCCCAGTGTAGGCTAGCACTTTAAGACAGACATTGCTAACATTAAAGCTAATATTATTTCAAAGATCCCTAGTTACAGGATAACAGTCAATGACCTTGCTGACCCCCGTGATAAATAAGATTCCTGAGGATATCTTTTAATTTCATGTATTGAAAAGTAGAATCTCAAGTTAAATAGGGTAAAATTATTAATAAATTCCTTCAGAAATGTTAAAAGTAATAGAATCAAAGTAAATTCTAGGACCAGTTGGGCTTTACTGTTGGAATAAAGGTCTGCATAATAATGTGCAAGCTTAGGGACAACCTGTATGCATGTTCTTTGTTGGACAGACCTCAGGATGGGCCTTGAATTCTCCCCTGTGATTATTTTGATTTCTCAAGGCAAAAAATTATCCCAATTCTAAGCAATTTCTTAAATTAAATTCTTTTAATTCCTAAATAAAACAGATTGTCAGTATTTTAGGGAGGTTATCTGTTGCTAACACAGATCTTGATGCTTATTGAAGATACTTCTTTTTAGTTACTCCTTTATGTCTAAAAGCATGCAGGTTTTATTAAATGTAAAATACTGAAAGGAACACAGAATTCATATTATATGGCATGTCCTGCTGTGGCCTTGCTTTGCCAAAGAAATGTAGCAAAAATGTGCTGGTAATATCCTTTGTCTTCATTATAAGAATCCGTGTTACTACATTCTTTCTGATGTAAGGCCATTTACCTTGACTCCCAACTACATTTAATCTCATTACATTCACTGTCATTATAGCAACATCTTTATTCCACTTGAAAGACTTTAAAGCTCTGGAGGATGATATTACAGTAAGGACAGAATATGCTTTATTGAATAGGGTCCTGTGTAAATTCCAGATATGATCACACCATCCATTTTGATGAGCCTGCTCACATGAGTCCGGGTTAGTGCAGCAATTGTGATTCTTCCAGTTAAATATAGGGATGGAAAATCAGACCATGAATAAGCATCTGAAATATTTTGATATTGAAAGGACCAAAAAAAAAGATGTATCAAGAGATCTTAATATAGATCTTGACTTAAGAAAAACCCTTCTGTACTTCTCCAGCAAAAACTTCTACAAAATGAAAACATGTATAAATACAAACGCTAATGTCAGAAATAAGAGTAAATTAATTCTGAGACAGGAAATGGTATGACTTAACTTATCCTCAGTGTAGAACTCAGTATTTTAATGATCATGCTGGTTTTTGTAATATTTATAACAAAATCCACAGTGCTGAGTTGAGTAAGCTTTACTCATTAAAGAAAAAGAAAAGCCTGATTTAGGCTACTTGTCAAGGGACCAGCATTACAATGGAAGTTTTCACAGATAAAATGCTTCAGAAAACTAAAAAGCCAGAGAGGCAGGGTTGGGAATTCCATGTCTTGTACAGTTTATGAACAGCCCATAGGGCTGTAAAAGGGGTCCCAGTCCTGAGAGGCAGCAGGACACACAGTAAGGTGGTGGAACACAACAAACCACTCTCTCTGCTCCTCTTCCCTGTCCAGCTCTCCTGGCTCTGTAAAGTACATTTCTGAAAATAAACCTTTTTGTTGGATTACCTCTTTCGTCTCCTGTATTCTTGTAGGTGGTTGTATGGAACAAGACGAACAAGGTGCATGCAAGATTTCTTTGGAATCAGATAAACTACTTCATGATTTGTTCTAGGCAGTGAAATAAATAGCTATGTGAACCTAATGGGTCCTAAGATCTTTGTGAAAAAACAGTAAAAATGTCTTCGTGAATGTCTGAATAAAGCATTCTTGAAGCACTCAGCATGACCATGCTGATAAATAGACTCACCAAAAACTGAAAGGCAAATTAATGGTTCTTGCCTTTGGTCAGTGATAACGTTGTATGATCTTGTCATTTATTATGGTGGGTTTTATTAGGTGTGTTATTATGGGATGCCCATAGGATTTAATGTACGAGTAGAAAATAAAATTACAGTTTATCAGATTATTTCTCTGCCTCTAACTATTTTATATGGGTGAAAATAGATATTTATTTGTAAGGTGTAGGACTTCTTAATGAATACAGATGTAGAGGAGAGTGATGTTAAAGATGATTCTGTCTGCTCCTCAGCCTTTGAAGCTGCAGGATCCAGTGCTGATCCAGGGACTGACCCAAGGGAAGGGTAGCACTAAAACCTGTTAATTTTATTGTGATGGCTTCTAAAGATTTGATTTTCCCTTGAGAATGGCTACATAATGTAAATACTGTGTATGNGAAGCCTAGCCATGATGATATGCAGAATATATTTTTTTTCAGGGGCAAGCTTTCTGCTATATTAGCTTAAGTAAATATTCATGTTGATAATTGGTTCTGATAATTTAGGTAAACGGTGTTTTTTGAAGACTACTTGCAGTGCAAGATTAGTCATATGAACAGAAATAATTGCCTATCTAGCCATTTCAGTAACCTCTGCTATTCTCTCCTTTTTATCTCACTTTACAGAACAACTTCATCATGCCATAATAAGCGTTACTCAAACAGAGCCTGTAAGCCTTGCTTTGAAGGGGCATATAAATGATGAAAGGAGAGACAAGGCACGCAGGAAATAGAACTCAGTGAGGTTGCAGATTCTTGCAGATTTTTCTTCCAAACTGTTATTCAGTAAAAAGGTTTCCCTTTCCCTCGTGTCACAGAACCATAGCTCTGTGCTATCAGTTCCTGGCTAATCCATGGCACAGGATCTCCATCATTTCTATTGAACTTGGGGGACATGAGATCAGGCTGACGCAGGGCTTCCTCACAAAAAGATGCATTGGTTTTTCCCCTGAACAGAGTTCTCATTACGGAGAAACACAATCTAATTTCCACTTATACAATGGATGGGTCCCACAGTTCACAAAAAATATATGGAGGGAAAAGGTGTCTTACAAGCCTATCACTTCATCTTTGATTTCTCAGAGTTTATCCCCAAATGAGTTCAACAAAATGCCATTTGTTTTTTTGTTTTCATAAGTAATTCCATACAGGCTTCTGTAGAAGTGACATTTTTACCAGGGTGCAGAGTCAAATGTTTTTACAAGACTGTATTCCTAATGCACTCTTGGGTCTCTCAGGGACCTTCTCAGAGTGATGGCTCCCCGTTGCAATGCATCTTGATGGTCCTGAGAAATCTTTTCTGAATCACTGTTCTCAGCATTGTTTATATGTGCTAGTATTAAATTTCATATTTGCTTCACAATTAAGTTAATGACTTCATTGTTTTTCTCCATTCTGATCAACCAGGAAAATAAATTTTTCTTCTGCATTCCCACTCAGATATGTTCTGCTTTTATCTAAAAATGAAGAGATTTTTCTTGTGTCTTCCTCTCCTCCATTAATCTGGTCAGTTTAATGTGGGAAGATACCAAGAAATCTCTGTTTAGAAAGTTTTGTGTTCTAGAAGTGCCACTTTCATCACCCTGTGCCTATCAAATACTAACAGACTGGCTGCTTTTGCCACTGGCTCTCCATCATGCTGGGAACTGTTCCTGCTGCAAAAGAATCCAGTAAAGTCTGTGGGTTTGTAGTTCTAAGACTTTTACAGCTAAAAACAAACAGTTGATATAATTTGCTCTTTTGGGAAGAAAAAAATCTAAAAATGGCAGGTGAGCAAACCTATAGCAGAATCCCAGTAACACATCTACAGAAAAAGCTTTGCCTAATCTTATTTTTTCTCAGACTTCACGTGAATTTGGTTATGTAGATGAAAAAAGGAGATGTAATGTATTCCTAGTAGTTATGCTTTGACCTATCCTGACTGTTTTAAATTATTCCCAAATTCATAATTCTGAAGGAGCACTTTTCTTTGAGAAAAAAAAAAAAGTGATAGATAAAATATTCTTCAGAGAAAATGTGTGTAGAATTGGATCCAAATTACTTGATGACAGAGAATTGTTTTCACTTCTCCTTCCAAACAGATTTTAATTTAGCAATCACAGATTTTGCAAAACTAATCATTTGCTTTGATCCTGTGAATACATTCCCCTTGAATCAAGACAAAATCAATAGGAGAAAGCAATTGATGAGAGGAAGAAAAACCATTTCCCTGTGCTCTAAGAATGGAGCTGTCCATTGACAAATGGTAGCATATTCTACAATTAGTTCATTGCAGATCTCAAGGAGAATGATGCAGGAAAACTTATGAGTGCCTCTCAGTGGAACACGTCTCTGTGTGCTGTTGGGGATGACTCAAGTTCACTTTGTCCTTCATCACCTTGTCATCAATTTTTTAACTTTAGGTGGCTGCTGGAAACAGTTTTCTACTTGCCTTTGATATGTGCAAGTTAATTGACACCATTAATCTGCCTTCCAGATATCTGGAAATGTGTTCCCTACTACTAATGTTGTTTCTCCCGTACACTTGGGAACCTCTGGACTGGTGCAGGTGGGATCCTGTCTGTCTTTACTGTCTGATTCCCTTGATTTGAACAGAATGACTTAATCTTTATGTTGTTTATGGAATGTTTGGGCTTTTCATGGAAAAGCATTGTTTAACTCAGCTGACTGCTTTGGGTTTAAGCTGACCTGGATGGTTTCCTGGAGTTCCCACAGACACACCTGTGCCCAGAACTGTGTTCTAAACAATTTATAAGCTTTCAGTAAAGTTTCAGCAGACATTGTAACCTCAACATTTGTAGTGCCAGTACAATTGCTTCTCTAAGCATCACGACCTCAACAGTGAAACCTCGGTATTAAAGACCATATTCTTTTCAGAAAAAGAAAGAAATTCAGAAAATTGCATTTAGCAGCATGTTGTGTGCACAGTTATCAGAGGAATATTTTTGCAGATAAGAGTTATTAAGTATTTAATGGAGCTAAGTACATATAGTCCTTTTTCAATTATGCAGTGTCATCCTGCTGTGCTATAGAGAATACTTTGTTTTAAACTACTCATCATATACCTCTTGGGAGAAATATGTCATGATTCTGGTTGTCACCACTGATTCAAACAGCTGAATCTTTTACCTACTTTTTCATTGCTCAGGTATACTGAACAGTAAGCACAGAATTCATTCATCTATCTTTAAAGTCCATAAAAAATTTCCATTGGAAATTGAATTTGTGCCCTGAAATACATTGGCAATTAAGAAAATATTCAGTTTTTGAAGACCCATCTAGTATTACTTGATACTCCACCAAATAAAATTTTCTCCCAAATCTATTTTCGTTCATTCGTTCTTTACTTTTAGGGTGTTGCTCCCAGTATAGGACATTGAGGAAAACCAAGACTTTCTAGCCTAAGAGGAAATGACTGTAGTAAAAAAACACAAGGAAGATTTTTTCTTTATCCT
This sequence comes from Grallaria varia, assembly GCA_013396735.1. Lineage (NCBI taxonomy): Eukaryota > Metazoa > Chordata > Aves > Passeriformes > Formicariidae > Grallaria > Grallaria varia. The sequence goes on along the minus strand of VWZG01003392.1, from coordinate 204,401 downwards.
GCTTCTTCTCCTTTTCTACTTTACTAACCTTTCATAGAAGCTCAACACAACTGCTAACAGTACACAGCATTTTCTAGAGTCAGTATTAGCCAGAATGTTAAATTTGTAAGGGAAGACATGAGCTACAGCGAGTAAGGAACAATACACAGAAACTGTACATTTCTTCCCTTTAGTGAGTAGGTTTCATTAGCGTCTTCATTTTCATTCCCATGTGATTCGATGTAATTATAATTTCCATAACGTGTGATGCATTTTTTACACAGTATTTCTATTACTTATCTTTCCTGCTCTCTATGCCTGGCCTACCACCTTGTCTCTGCTCAGATTTGTACTGAACTGCCTTCGTTCCTCCAGCTGGTGGCTGTCGCCTTTCTGTCCCACCTCCTGCCCTGTCTGGGGTGGTGCCGTAGCTTCCCACTACTCCAGGAAGCTCTCCCTGCTGACTGTGCAGTCCCAGGAGGATGCACAAATCAAAGCCTTGGCAGTGCTCGAGGGTCCCATGGCTTGTATGTAAGGCAGGAAGAACCAAAAGTGAGTCAGGGCATGACAAGGTTCTCCTGGTTTGTGTTGAATCCCAAGTTTATAGGAGGAGTCTAGAGAAAATGAAGACACACTGCCCGTCACTTGGGAAGAACTTAGAAGTCACTGCAGTGATACCTTTCCTGACCTAATCCCTGACAGTGTGTCCTGAAGGCAAACAGGTGTGTGGAAACGTGAGACGGTGCTAAAGGATGAAATACCAGTCCTTATATTGCTGATGATCTGCCAGGCTGCCAAATCTTGGGCAAAAGCATCTTCAGAGTTTTCACCAGAAATCCCCACCCAAAAGAAACTGTGTGGCTAAAATTCCCAGTTCTCCAGATATACATTCTGCCTATTTCTTCTGAAAATAGAATAAAAGGATTCATTTCTCCAATTCTGTATTCCCTTCTGAGGCCTGTGCAAGTATTACTGGGAGCAACATTTCAGCCACTACATTTAGACTGAGACAAAAGCTAATCTTCTACATCAGGGGTTTGCTGTACTGGGTTTATCAGCACCTTCACAATCTTCACCAGCACTCTGGAATTCTTTCAGGTCAAGTTACTCCAAAGGGAAGTCAAGCAAAATGAATTTTCAGCCTGCTGTGTAATTCTGGGACAACAGACAACAAATTCTGGGGTATAACATGAAAGTACGGAGAGATGTAACTGCATCAGAAACATTCAGGTGTTGTAAGTACTGGTGGATGTGGTGGGCACAAGAATTTTGCATTAACGATGACTCCAAAGAAAGGATCCTAAGGACAGGAATTTAAGTCAGGAAAAAGACTATATAGTGTGTCGTGCAGTGAAGGATAAATGCATGATTTTTGAGTAGAACTGCTCCAAATTGTTGCCTCTTTGTTTCAGAATGTAGCTTGCTTTGATGTTATGTTTCATTGACTCTGTGAAATATGTGTCAAAATGCCAAGAAATTGATTCCTCCAGCAGTGTTTGTGTGGTGTCATTGATCTAAGTGGGAACCGCATAAAATGCCATTGATTTAAGCGGAGGTCGGGTTGAAACGTCCAAGGGAAGGATGTGATATCTGGATTCTATAGGAGCAAAATACCCACTGGATTAATTCATTCCCATGCACTTTTCTAGTGAGTCACAAACTACTCTTGTGTGTTCTGAGACTTGAGACTTGTCTGTTTCAACAGCAGGGAGCAGAGGCATGTGTGTCTTGTATTTGTTGCTGTAGTGAGCATTAAATTAGCAAGAGCCAATACAATATTAACCTCTTTTAATTGCAGTCTCCTTGTCTGTTTGCTCTCCTGTATATATTTAGTTGCAATCTCTGGGTGCTCTGGTGTTTCCAGTATGATGACAACTAAATGACTGTGAACTTCATTTTCAGGCATCAGTGATGGATTTTCATCAGCCTTTAGAAATGCTTAAAGAAGAATTTGACTGTATCAAAAGATTAAAGCAAATACTTCATTCATCAATTTTGTCTCCATATACATTCTTTCAGGTACTTATAAGAAGTTAGATTCAGACTACAGATAACTTACAAAATAGTATGTAATTTAAGTGTATTCCTAAATCCAGGACTGATGAGAAGACAATGGAGAGGGTGCAGATGAAAATGCAAATGGAAATCTGGGAGTCCGATGAATGGAAAAATGAGTGGCTCTGCAAGAGGTACTCTACCAATACCCAGAGGAAATTAGAGAGTACTTTAAGACTGAAAGAGGTTAATATTAGATGAAATGCAAACTTAAGGTGCTCAAAACCAGCGTAGGTGGGGAATTCCTTGAGTTTTTGACATACTCCAAACAAGGTGCTGTGTGTAGACAGCTCATCACAATCACCCTGATCAGATGGCTACATAATGGCATTCTGTCTTAACCAATTCAGTTATTTATTTCCACTTTCTATTGTACAGTACTGCTGTCCAAAATAAAGTCCCTGCTGTATTGTGTCTAGAACAGGGAATAATTTATTTGTGACTGAAAGAGTGTGGTGCCATTAGAGCTGTTTTTTTGTGGGAGTTTCATGAAGTAAAATCTATATCAGAATCAGATTTGGCAGAGCCATGGCTTTCCGAAAACGTGTTTTGCAAGTGTAAGGTGTAGAATTACTGTGGAAAGTGATACACACCTAAAATTAATTGCTGTGTAGCAAAGCATTTGGTACTACTTGGCTGGTCTTTAAACAAAAGTTAGCATTTCAAAAACACTTACTGAAACCATTAGCTTTCTTGCAGTGTATTCCAGTTCAATGACTTTAATGAAGAGAAGTGATATCTCCACATTAAAATTCTAACAAGGAAAATATTTTCCAGTCATCTCTGGCTCCATAAATTCGGTTTTCTTTACTGAGTTGTGTTGCTTTACAGGAAGAAGTGTCCATCATTATATACAATAACCTAACCTAAAAAGGACCTGATTTTTGTCTGTCCAGAGGTCTTCCAGCCTGGGGATATTAGAACTGGAAAACAGGTTCTGTTGTATTATACATCATGTTTTTTTAAAGTCACAATCCAGCACAAGATTTGGTTTTGCATATGCATTACTGATTGTTATTGTCCCAGTGGGTGATTATTCTTGCAGTGTTCATTTAACTGCTTCATACCCCAAGTTACACAGGACACAGTTGGCAGAAGGGCTACGAGCAAGCACGGGGGGTTAATTGACTTTTATTGGAGCAGTTTATAGCTTGCCCTTGTCTTCATCCTTAAGCACTACTGATCCACTGTAAACTAAGATCTACTGAGACAATATTTTTAAGACATTTAGTTTTCCACTAAACTCTATTTTATTTGTGTTGTTTCATTTTCTTCCCCCCAAGATATCTAATGATGAAAAGGATAAGGTCATTGTTACTGAGTCTCTTTTACTTAAGGTGAACCTATTAAATTCTCCTGCACATTAAAGGGCAGATGTTGCCTTTTTTTTTCCCCCCAGATAAATTTACATACACTTCAGTTTGTGGAACAGAAATTGCAGTGATTCGGTAGGTAGCTACGTTTGTTTAGCTTACAAAAAGTGCCATAAAGAGGTCTAAAGGGAGAAGTATTATCCTTTTAAATGATTTTTAAAATATCAAATTTTATTTCAGTTTATTCTAATGGTTTGCTACTAGTAGTGTTTTACTGTTATCACCATTCAGTGTGTTTGAGATCTACCAAAGATTTAAATGAAAGTTTTAGAATTTGGAGGATTTTATGGATTATTATTCATAACATCTGCCACTTGCAGAAAAAAACAGTCTTAAATGCTCCTTTAATATGCATTTAATGCATGCAATACAATTTTATATTAAATAAGATTTATTTTATTTTAGCAGTTGTGTTTGTGGGATAGATCTGTTTGCTCTATAAACCCTTAGGTCTGAGGTTTATATCTTGGCTACTTAAAGTTTCACTGTAAGGAAAATTGATATTTCTCAATATATAATGTGTACGTCTTTTGCAAAATATGTAAGTCTGGAAAAAGAATGAAAAACAGTCATTTTAATACTAATGACTGCTTACTGGTAACTAAAAGGGATTAAGTAGATGTAGATCCTTTCTGTTGTCCTGCTGCATAAAAATTATTTTCAGAAAATCATTTTCTTAAGAAGCAAAGCTTTGCTGGAATTTGAGAATGTAGCCACAAGAGAGATCTTGGAAGGTATTCTAAAGGCAGACGGTTCAAGCTTCAGTCCTTTTTTATTTCTGAGCACAGGAAACCCCCGTTGTTGGGTTTCGTGCCTGCCATGGACTGGGCAGGTGTGTCCACATAAGGTGCAGCGGGGAGGATTTGCAGGCTGGCTTGCTGAAGTGACAGAACTGTGCAAAATAACTGCAGTGGTCTGGCAAGGCTCGGGAAGCAGGTGGGTCGGAGGTGCCTGTCTCCAAAATTCCCGTGCTACAAATGCCTGCTTGCCTGCTGCCTCACCCAGGAGGCAGCCGCAGGGATTTTCCCCCACGTTATTATTCACCAGCCCCCCCCATGAACTGCCTGATTTGCCCCCACCATCGGTGGATCTGCGTGGGATAGCCCATAACTGGGCAAACTGGGGACGCAGACGTTCTATCTGCGTATGACGAATAGGAAAATTTGTGTATTCATATTAGGTGGTATAAATTTACATGTAAGAGAAGATGTTGATGCTAATTTTTACTGAATACAGACAACAAATGGAGAGTAGTTCATTTTAGGAGGTGGCAAAAATCTTGTTTGTGTCCAATGTCTTCAATTGTTTTTTGACACAGGAGGAGTTTAAACCAGGTAACAATTTCCTGAGTCAGTTACTCAGTCTCTCAGCTATCTCCTGCCGTATCATTCCATGTAAGCCTCTAGTGGCAATATTCAGATTTCCTTTTTTTGCACAGTGTAATGGATTAAAGGTAAAATATTAACTTGGAATTCCCCAGGAAAGGAATTTCATTCAGCTTTCATAAGAAGTTTTAAGCAGGTTCAAAGAAGGGTTTAGTTTATGAATTAATAGCACGTGCAGAGCTTCTGCACTGACCTTGTAGACACGAACAGCTCTGTCTGAGGCATTTAAGTCAGATGGGTCAATGATTAACTGATTAAAAATTCTCAGTAGTTTTTTGCATAAATGACTATCATATTCTATCGAGTAAACCATACAAGAGTGTTTAGATTTGTAATTCATAATAGGAAGAACTATTTTTCCTAGAATATAGTGGAGTTATGTGGAAAATAAAGCACTAATAGAATTGCTGGAATAATTTACCATTGCATGACATGAAAGTGGCTTAAATCTCTGCTGGCAGATGAGCACACAGAGTAATGGTTCAAAGTGATCATTACTACTTAATCATGACACTTTCTGCTGCTAGGGCTTGTTATAATTCTTCAAAATGAGACATTTATATTTCCTCAACTCTTTCTCTTCTTCCTCTTTATGGCATATATCAACTGACAAGGTTCATATTGAAACGAAATTTATTCAAATTGGTTAGTGAATTAGTAGAAGAATGACCATAAAATAGTTATTTAAACTTTACTCAAATAATGAAAAGCATTTCAAACAGTAGTTATCACTGTTATCGTTGACTTGAAAATCAATAGCAGATAACATAATTCTTTTTTTTTTTGCTCCGATCATGTATATTTTGTCTATATTTTTACAGATGCAGTCAGGTAGCATTCTCCAACACAATGCCAGTTCCATACCCTATTTCTCTTGTTTGCTTTTGTTACATTACAATTGCATTTTCTTTTTGTGCCACACTGTGGAAAGTAATTTAATTGTTGCTATTTTTAGTTTACCAAATTAACCTTCTTCAGCAAGAACACCTGCAGAAGGAGTCTCTGGAAATTATATGCAAAATTTTTAAAAACATTTGTGCTTCATAGCTAAGAGGTAGTTTTAAAGACTTCATAATAACCCATAAATTATTAAAAAATTTTGAAAACTATTTGTAAAATTACTAGTATTTTGGCTGCCAGTTGATTCATGCCCAAGGGGCATTAGAAAAGCCAGCACTTTCCAGGTGTTCTGAGTATATGCTTACTACATTATGCCTAATATATCTTAATGGAATTATTTTGGATACTGTAATCAAGATGTTTTAGTTTTAATCATGGAAGTCATTATTTGGCCAAGCCTGCTGAGACTCCTGACTGGAGAACAGGAGTGCCTACAGCGCTGAGAAATACCATCAAAGAGAGGTGAGCTGCCTGGACTGCTCAGAATCACCCCCGTTAATGAACCCCAAGGTCTGATGAAGATATGTAAGATGACACCAGGCCATTGGACACCTCAGTGTCTAATGTAATCTGTTTTTAAAGAGCCAGCACTGTCTTCCAGAGCCCTACAAATATTACTGGACTTTGGTAGGTAGTGAAAGTTTTGAGCCATTTTCAGTTAATGAAAAGCACTGAATGATGGATCATTAGGATATTTAAATGCTACTCATATGCGAAGCTTCAGAACTACTCAGGGTTTGAAACTTCATTCTTTTGGTTCTTGGTATTGATTAGTAAAGGCAATTTGCAAGAAAATTGTTGAATGGATAGACCACTCAGTTAATATTTGGGTTATAATGGACATTGTCGTGTGTTGAAAGGAGAGGGATGGTACTTAATTTTAATGTTATTTTAAAGTCTAAATGTAAGATGGAAACAGCGGATATAATGTTTTTAATTCACATAGATGCTTTTTATAACTTGTCATATAGTAAAGTTAGAATTAATTTACTCAATCCAAGGACTTAAATGAACTAGAAAAAAAAATTATTTTTTTCTTTTATAAAAACCACAGAGAAAAAAATTAGAACTGTAGAACAGAGAAAGACAATTACTCTGGGTGAAATCAATGAGACTATGCACAAGGGAGAGAGGGATACTCAGCATGAGTTAAGGGTTAGTAGAAATAAGCCTTTAGTGTGAAATTCAATCCTACACTAAGTACCAACACAGACATATCACACGAACCAATTAAGGACCATTTAAGACTAATGTACTTTTTCATTAAGTGTCTCTTAAATGTAAAACTTGACTCGGTCCCATCAGTCAAATATTCACTTAAAGGTGACCAATAAAGATAGTAGAAAAGGTTTTCCTTTAAATTGGCTTTTCACCAGGAAAAGTCTTGCTGAGAAGCTTTAGTAACAGGAGGTTAAAAGGTAGTCTGTGCTTTCACAACTCCCTGACTTATTTGTAATTAAGAGATGCACTGAATTTTGGTGTGCAAGGCTGCAGTTCCTCATAGAACAGCTTGTGAATTAGCAAGAATGAGTACTAATTGTTTGTGTGATCATTAACTAGCCATCCTGCCTTTCCATATCATCATTTAACTCCATTAAGCTTAATGTTTATACATATAGTGTATTAATGATCTCTCATACAGCTAGCAGTGGAATACATAGTGATTAGTGAAGCAATAATCACATAAAACATTATAAATTTCATCATTATTAATGTAAATTTCATCAATTTGCAGCATTGCAATAGAAACTGGATCACAATTGGAGCAGTATTTTTAGAACAAAAGCCCAAGAAAATAATACTGTCTTTGTCGGGTATTCTTTAAGAAACAAAGAAACAGATAAAAAACCACAAACAAAACAATAAACACCCCCCAACCAAAACAAATAAACAAAAAAGCCCCCTAAAAATAAACTGAGTTTCTAGTAAGATCAGTATGATAATTAGAAGTCTGGAACTTCTAATTTATTTTAGTTCTCCTTTCATGACATCACGATGATATGACAGGGATCATTTCCAGGAGCCGTGTTTTTGTTTTCTAAAAGAGTTATTCCAAATTTTGGTCAAAACAACTGATGTATAGACTGTCTGTGAGTGCTCATAAAAAGGTGACAGAGATGTACAGTAAGATTTACATACAAGCCACCTCAAAGATTATCAAGATTCAGAAGGTATAAAGTGACACTCCTTTGGATCATTTACCACTTCATATCACCCAGATTCTCATCCCAGAGTGGTTTTGTTTGGGAGGAGTAGGAAATGGTGGGAACAGAACACAACGATGGGGGTATTTTCTGTATTTCACAGCTTAGTGCAATCAATGCATTATGACAGTAAGGACCAGTGCATTTAGAACAAATAAAAGAAAATATTTTATGCAGAAAATAATTAGCCCATTTCATAGTCAGTTAGATATTTTATGGGTATATAAAGTAGAGACACAAAGCATGAGAGGAGCTGTAGACCAGAAGACCCATTATGACAAATTCTCTGTTACTTGCTCTGTGAATACCCAATCCAGAATACCCATTGTTGCCAAACTGCAGAAAATATTTCCATTTTAAGAGTTAGCTTGGACAAGCAAAGCTGATAAATGTTACAGCTAAAATAAAACTATGGAGCAGAGCTAAGTGACCCAATTACAGTATCTTACATCTTTGTTATTCATATGGCACCTGATTTATACTTCTGTAGTTCCCCCCGATTTCAATTGTTCCTTGTGATTTACATTACTAAAAATGACACTGAGATCAATTCTGGCACAAGAAGGCATTTTGAGCAGAGATTTTTCTGTGTCAATGCTGTGTTGCACAGGTTTAAGCACTATTTGTTCTTTTGTCACTTTTTGGTCAAGACATGCTCTCTTTAAAAGGTTCTGGAAGAGTTCTGTCACAGTCGTGCTTTCTAACTGAAGGCGTCATTTGCCAGAGCCTATATTCAGTGTCACGCTCCTTAAAAGAATTGCTCTTGGCAAAACAGCCTAATGGCATTACAAATCCTGTCACAGCATCCATAGTGAAGTGGTAAGAGAGTTAGAAACATCAGAATGGTGCTCCATAGTCAGATAGCTTAGCAAGGAATAATCTGACTCTTCCCTTGCTCATACCAATGAAATGTTGTCAGTCTCAATCCTGATTTATAGTCTCTTTGGAAGACCACCGGAATCAATCTTCACCTGTCCAAGGGAGCAAAGAATTTCAGTGTAAGTGCTCCACAGTTCTAAATAAGAAACAGGGTGTAACCAGATCAGTAGTGTCATCGTTGTTTCCAAATTAACAAGGAAGTAAATCACCTGAGCAAAATATTCTTTTGGATAAATCATAAAACAAGGCCATATAGTCCAGCAGACTACGCATAGAATTTTGTACATCCAGTACAATTTGTCAAAAAGCCACCTAAGAAAACATCAAAGCAGTGTCCAGTTTGACCATATCAGACGACTGACTGCAGCCTGTCATCACGCAGCCCCACCGGATAATTGGATAAGTCATGAATAAGTCAGAATGAAGTATTTATTGGGTTCTTTCTGTGCATTTCTGAAAACTAAATAACAGAATTTCCTAGTCAGCAACAGCCTAGAAAAGTCACAGAATTTCCTAAAATTAAATGGATGCATTCAGATGGTGTGTAAAACCAAATGTGTTTAGTATAACAAACTTGACTTTATTTGCCAGAAGAATATATTTCTATATATTGAAATCACTATTATTATATAACTAGTTAGATTTTAATTTTAAGTCTTAGGAAGGGGTGTGAGGTCTTTGTGAGAATAGTTGTCTGTTATTATCCACTCTGAAGACACCCTGACAGGACAGGATTTTCTATGCATTGCTGATATTGCAAAAAAAATCAGTAAGAAAAAGTAAAAATAGCTAAAATAGAAGTAATTTTTATGTATTCAAATCATTCAATTGTTTCTGAATTTTTTACTCAATTTCCTTAATTTGACTGTATGAAGTGTTTACCAAAGAAAAAAGTAAAAGCTTTGATGGACTCAACCCTCATAAAACAGTTATGTTGTGCAGACACAGTTTTCCTTCTGTAAAACCATCTGAAAAGTTAGTGCACCCCTAAGGTATATTTAAATATTCCTTGATGAATTTTCTTGTGTCATGCTTGATTGTGCACGTGTCACACAATTCCAAACAATGCGTTCAGTGGGAGCAATCACTTCTCCTATACAACCATCATATAGCTTCATATATAATTACAAACAGTTTATATGCATTGTATCTGTGCCAGAACAACCATATTTAATACAGTCCTTCAGTGGAAAGATCCTTGTCAGTCATCCACTCAGGGGGAGCAAGCATTCGGTCTGAATGTAAGGCAAAGACAGGGTCCTTTGTTAGTGTAGCGCGCTCAGGTGGATTAGGAAGACTCCAAATAGTTCGAGTATTTTTGTATTTTTACCCCCCTGATTTCTATGTGTCCATGTGTCAACCAGTCCCTAAGTCAGGAAGCAAATGGAGTCTTGCCCTGGATGCAGAGACTGTCCCAGCCAATGCTGGCCGTGTCCCTGGCAGTGGGAGGTACTCGCTGCAGGTCACCCCTGCCAGGGCTGCTGCCCCAAAGGTGTCCCTCGTCCCCACGGCCTTCACGTGACTTGCACTCTTCTTTCTTTGGTTTCGGTTTTTTTCCCACCTGTTGTGTCAGCATTGCAAGTCTGGTTAGTAATGCACAGAACTGCCCTGTCTGCATCCCCTTGATTTTAGGCACCTGGAAAAGAAAGGAATTTTGATGGTTCATTAAAGGGTATACAAGGGAAAAGCAGAATCTTCACCAGTTACTACAATGTGGACAATTTTATTTTTGATCTGTGAACTATATGTATGGAAATTACTAATTGTGAAAATGCTAATTACTTCTTGTTTTTACACCAATGTTGAGATTCTGGCATCCTTGGGATTTGTTCTAAGACTGGAGTGGGCACAGGCCATTTCACCCAAGCTGCTGCACTCGAGTCCCTCCCTCCTGTGCTCTATGGTCTTTTTCAGTGTCATTTCTATCCCACCATTACCCGCCCTGCTTTCCTCTGCCCTCAGTCCAGTCTCATTCTTTTCACTTGTCCAGGATCCACAGGCTTCTCTTGCAGCATCTACTTGACCACTTGCCCTCTGTTTCTTCTGCACTCTACTGCCCATTTTCAGTTTCTCTCAATTCTCTCTTCAGTATCTTTGCAACAACTTCTCCCAGTTGATCTCCCCTGAAACCTTTTATCTGCCTGTAATCAATCACATGGGATAGCTTTTATTCTGTTTCTGGAAGAGGCTGAACTTCTCAGAAATTTTTCTACATTTTTTCCCTGAAATTTTCTAAAATCAGCCTGAGAACATTGGAAATTTCCTAGAGACTTTCAGTCTAACTACTTCCTGTTTTGCAAAGCTATGAGCAATTAGGAATATGGCTTTATGACAATAAAAATCATGAACATTAACAGAAGACAGCCTTTCAGCCTTACCTTTTCAGCTGTGCCAAATAACATTTTTGACTCATTATTATGCCATTAATTCACAATACGAGATTTCACTGAAATGGCCTGGTTTTGCTATCATGAAAATTAGGGCCAACATCACTGCTAGTTATCTTTTGTTGTGCTTTAAAAATATTCAGATAGATCAGTGATCTCAAAATACAGATGCTGTACGTCCAAGTTCAAGCAAAGTCTTGTAGACAAAGAGAATGTGTGAGTGGAGGACTGAGCAGAAATAACACTTGTTATTACTACAGATACCTCTTTATTCTTTAAAAACAGGAGGGAGGAAGTAGGTTCTTTGATGCTAAATCTATTTTTAATTCATTTTAGGGCCATGAATTAACATAACTGGAAAGTTTGAAGACTGAAGTTTCACTTTGACACTGTACATTAAGATTTAATGACCTAGACTTATTTACACATAAATGAGGTTTTTAATGGTCTAATTAACAACATGCATCAGTTTGCCTCTTTAAATTAATCCACTCTAAGGTAGTATCTTTTAGTAATTTCGAATGTTTAATAAAGGATGAAAGCCTTCCGTTATTTTAAGTGAGTACTTTTCTGACAGACTGTTTCATCCTAACATGGTGGTGCTGCCTCAAAATATTGGACTTTACATTCAGACTAAATCTAAAAATAGAATCAATTACGTTTAATTTAAAATTCAGGATAATCTGATATTTTGTGTAGTAAATATCAGATTAAAGATGTAGTAAAATGTTTACCTCTAGATAAACTCCTGTATGGGTTTACTCCTGGCTCCCAGGAACTGCTGCAAAGGTCTGGTTTGTGAAATGACAAGTGTGTCTTCTCAGCACTGAGAAGAATAAATCCTCTGCTTCTCTTGGCTGCTCAGTCAGATTTGGTCCATGGTGGATTAAGCCCAGTTCTAAAGGTTTGGTTTTATTAGGAGATTTAATTATGAAATACTTTTCACTGATTTTTAAGCATTCTTTCCAGCTGTGTTAGCTAGAAATCAATTTACATCAGAAAAAGACATCGTATTAATTTTCTGAATTTCATTATCTTTTGCCCGGATGCTTCCAAGTACCTTGTAGAGATAAATTTTACCTCCTCTTTTTAAAGAGCACGAAGCTGGGATATAGAATGAATCAGAACTTACCCAAGATCACAGAGAAAACTGAGCAGCAGATCTCTTCATTCTTAGCTAACTCTTAATATTGTGACACAGGCCGACATTTCTGACGTGCAGGAGTGACTTATATAAGTGACAACCTTCGGGTACAAGAGGACCCCCACAGGTTTCCCTGGGGCTGCTGATGTGAATGAAGTGAGCATTCAGAGGATGTATTTGCAGGATTAAGGCTTTCCATATGGTGGAGAATTCAGCTTTATATATACTTTAAATAGATTCCCAATTCTTTGTGCCTCCCATTGTCCTGGGTTGTCTCTCACTCTGAAATAGGGCATATCAGACAGGCAGGAGAACTGAGCAGACAACTGGAAGGGAGAAGACTGTCTCCTATGAATTAAAAAATCTAAAGGCTGACCCCCCAAATCATATGCTTCGGTTTCAATAACTTCCATGGCTTTGATAGCAATCCTGTGATTCTATTTTGGTTTGCCTTCAGATTTTTGAACTCCCGGGGCTGGCTACACTGACATCATCTCTAAATTTGGTGGGGAGAGAAAAAGGCAAGCATTGTTAGGGGGAAGGAGCCTGAACAGCAGCAGCTGCTGATCTGCTCAGTCAACACAGTCTATTTTATCAGACGGCTTGAGATTGAAGGTTTCTCCACTATATTTTTAGCACATTAAGTAAAAGCTTGTTTGTTTCTTGACTGAAGTGATTATACCCTCGATGAGGTGCTACTGCTTGTTTTGCAAAATAATAAAGACTGTTTATCTTATGATAAACTCAGGGGTGCAAAATGAGCGTCACTCAAACCTCTATTATATTACATTCTTAGTCAGAATGTTCAGAAAGAGACCTACATCTCTGAAGTCTTGATTATCTCTGCTTTGATGTGCATTGCATCAGTTACAAAACACAAAAATTAAGTTACCTGAGTCTCCTGTCAGAGCAGGGGAGCTATGCAATTGGAGTAAATATTAACATAGAACATCAGCACGATCTGAACGGGGGATATGTTGTTTATGAGCTGTACCTCAGGAACATTTTTAGTCTGTACCCCTTGGAGAAAGGATTTGTGGCAAGAGACACAGTATGTTAAGGAGTTCACTGTCATCCAAATAGCCCCGGCACTGGAGACCACAGAGTACTGTAGACCATAATTAGTCATTCGGCTTACGCAGGGGTTTCGTGACAGAGCAGTGAATCCAGGCAGTTTGTGAACCCAGTGCCTGTAGGTTGTTCCTGGCCAGCTCCAAACCCCCCCCGCTGCAGCAGATGCGCTGCCCGAGGCTGGGCAGAGGTGCCCCTGGTGCAGGGGGAACAGGGAGGGAAATCCTGGCTCCCAGGACAGTCCGTGGGAGTTCTCCTGTTACTTCAGTGGGTTCACGATTACACCCCTCGATTTTTTTACTGGCTTGGGGTTTCCCACCTACATATGAATTTATTCCACAGCCAGTTCATTGTAATTCTTATTCTTCGTCCAAGTTGTTTTGCAGCTGTTGTAAACTGAAGAATAAAAGATAAATCTCTGGCAATGAAGGTCTTTAGTAACAAGGTGTGCCTTTAACTGTCTGTTGCTATAGTGCCTAGCACAAGAGGGGCCTGGGTCTTCGCTGGAGTCAATGACGGATCCTCATTGTAGGAATAAATGTTCCTGAGGAGACAGAAAAATACAACAGTTCCTCTGTAACACAGTCATGCACCATATTGCCATTAAATATTGACATACAGACTGGACTCATTATGTGTGGGATTGAACCTCACTATGCAAAAACTTCTCCAGGACTGAAAATAATCCCTCATGTAGCACTGATGTTCCTGCAGCAACACAAGTGATGTTACAGACCCCCAGAGCTCCCAGTCACGTATACAGATACCCCACCCTAATGCAGCACTGAACTCAGGGAAAAGCAGCAACACACAAGATGAAATGCAGATAACATTTAACAGTACAAGAGCTACAAGACAAAATGTGAGCTAAAAAATGTGCTCTGTTAATGTTGTGAGGTGCATTTAAATACATAGGAAATCATGTGCCAAGGTGGAATGTGGCAAGAAGGCCAAACTTAATTCTCTCACATCATCCAAAATGTGTCCTGTCCATCTGAATAATGCATTTCCAGTTGGAAATAGGCAGAAACTTTTCAGTAACCAGTACATCATTAGAAAATGCTGAGTTATTGAACACAAAAATACTTGACAGGAAATTCTGTGGGTCTCTAGGTTTTTCTGTTGGGGTTTTGTGAGGCCTTCCTCCAACTCCAGGGCACCTTCCTGAAGCTCAGCTAGGCACTGAACCCAGAGCTTACATATCTTCCAGGTGGCTTTGGTAGAGCTGGAAACCCTGAGTTTCTGGGAGACCTCCGATCCAAGCTGGTGCTCCTGCACCTTTGACTCCTCAAGAATTTGGATACCTTAACTCCTGTCCCAACCCTCAGCCAGTGGATGGGGAAACCTGGAAACCCTAGGAAAGCTTCCCCAAGAGTGGCACATTCTTTTGCTCCTCCAGCAGTGGTCACTAAAAATTCCAAGATGCTGGTTTAAGTGAATGTCCACATTTTTAAGGTTCCTACTCTGTTGGTAGGTGAGAAACAACCCCAGGAACCCTGAGGCTCTTTTCATAAGGGTATGTTCCCCAGATTCGTCCAAGATTTGTACAGATTCCAACAAAACTATCTATTTTTTCTAATGTAAAGTGTACAGAATTTTAATTCCATTGCAAAATTTGGCAATCCTCTTTTTCGTTCTCATTCAACACAGTAACATGGAGCATTGATCATGATTTTGGGTGAAAGCATCTGCAAGAACTCTCTGGGGAATTGCTCTATGCTCTCTCCTTGGATCAAGTGCTTCATACTGAATTACTAGTCTCACTCCAAAGTTGTGTGCTTGGAGTTTGCCATCTAAGGTTGGTTGAGCGAGTCATTCTCAGTCTGTGACATGTGGCATATCTAGACTGGGAGGTTTGGCACTTAATTCTTGGTAGTGTGTTGTTTACAGTAGAGCCATTAAATGTTCCATAACCTTCAGATATCCTGGGTTTTTTTGCCAGGACTTTTGTAGTGTCAGGATGTTTTGAAACGTATGTACAGAATGTTCAGTCGTGGTGTGTGCAGAGTTCAAAGCTTTGTCACTGTTACACAAAATCGCCCTGTGCCGTCACAGCTGTAATCTTTCCTCTTGACAGAGTCATTAAAAATAGCCCTGGATGTTAAACATGCTCCCTGCAACCCATAACAACAACATTTCCTTGCGTCAGAGTTAACAGCTGTGGAAGGACTGAGCACAACTCACTGGTGCTATGGAATGTCACGATGTTTGCATTGAATGCTCTCCTGTCCTGTGCCAACATGGAAGAGCTAATGGCACTGTGGACAAACAGTCTCTGAAATGCATATAATTAGGATAGAGTTTGCACTTGCTGTGGTAAATAGGAATAATTAAAGCTCTCAAAGCACACATTTAACAGATATTCAAGCACTGTAACAAGTCACCAGCAAACAGTGGTGAGCAAATTTTGTTAGAAATCCAGAGGCAGGTTGTGTCTCTGTGTGTGTGCAGAATAGCAAGGGTGGCCAATGCTGTAGGTTGGTACTTTGTCCCTCCTTGTGTCCCTTCATGTAGTCCAGGTACAATGGCAATCCTGTGCCCCTGCCATACAAAAGCTGCTTTTGCAGGTGCTTGTACCAGGGCACACCTTGCTCGACAGTACCTGAGAAAGCAAATGAATGTGGCACTCCCATAGGAAAGAATACTGAGTGCTGAATACCCAACATCAGCCTTCTGACTGTTGTGGGACCTCCTCTATGTGGCAAAGTGGAGAAAGCCTTGGCTGGGTTTAGAACCTGTCAATTCCCAGAATCAGAAAATTCAGAAAGTGATGGTGAAGGCCTTTTTCAAGGCAGTGCAATAGAATTTCCTCACTAACTGTTTTGCAAAAATTATATTAATAAACAGTTAATCTGGGAATTATTCCAGCAGATCATGCACAGAGACAACAAAAAAAGATGGTGCTGGCATCATTTTATGTATAATGAGTGAGATGTCAGCACTATGCAGTGATTTCAGCACAGTGGTGCCTAACAAGAGAGGAAAGGTGTATGCTGGGGGAAAGAGAGAAAAAAGAAAAGTTTGAGACAGTGTTTGTTTAAAGAAAGAAATCCATCATATGGCTTTTTAAAATGAGGATAAAACTACTCTCTCCACCTGCATACAAATGGGAGAGCAGCACACATATTAAAATGGATCTGGGACTTTCAAGTACTTCACTCAATATGCAGAAAATTATACTGGATGTTGACAGCTTTTCTCCACAGAGAAGACAGCTGTGGGGGTCCTTTCATTAGACAGTATAAAAAAAAATCTAAAGTGAAGTTTTGCAAGTAAATAGGCAAATATTCAATAAAACAATCAAGTGCTGTTTTTATTTTGCTGTTCAGTGTGGAGGTTGTTACATTTTCTGCAAATAATACACAAAACAAATCCCTTTTTAGGACTGTGGGAAGTACTCACATATGACAAATGATGATTGGTATACAAATGTGCTGAGCTGGTAATGTCTGTGCTCTCCAGAGCCTATGAATCATCTGGCTGTGCCAGTGTGATGTTAAAGGAGATAAAAATATTTTCCTTCTCTGTTCTGGAACAGAACCAGGGAACCTTCCTGATAATTAGAGATGAGGCCCTGTGAAACCACAGACCCTGTCCATTCTCAAAATCCCTGTCCAGTTCCATGTGTGAACTCTGTGTACTCCCTGTGGGAACTCTATATATATTATCCTTATTCTCATACATGTACCCCAGTAAAGAGCCAGCTCCTGAATTCAAGCACCCAGAACTATGTGCTGCCTTCTAGCATATTTGAAACTGCATTACTCTCCATCTCTCCATGTCTGGGATAAGGCTGGGATCAGTTTACCCCATAGGTAAACTCTCTGAGTTTGGATGCAAAGTGACTGTTGCAGAAGTACTCTGTCTCAGGAACTGCTTCCTCCAGGTCCCAGTCAGCTGATGCTGAAGAAAGTTCATTCTAAAGTAGTTCTTCAGGGATTCTTTGAGCCTTCTTCAAGACCAGAGGGAAAGATGTTGGGGAAAACAATAGTTTATACTGTTGAAAGTGATGGTTATATCTTTCACAAAATATTTATGACCCTTGTATGAACATCTGGGACTCAGATAATATGCAAACGAGAGTTAACTGGGATATTACAGAACATCAGCAAACATATACAGTATAAATTTGATAGGTGATACATGGAGATAAAAATCAGTCTGGCAGGTCTCAATTTGCATTTCCATTCAAAAGGCAACTTCCCAGAAACAGCTGCACTATTCCCATGCTTTACCTCTCCCAGAGTCAAGAAGGGCCCTTGCATTTCAGGGAAGGAATCCTTCTTCCCTGAAACTTCATATATTGTCTCTCTTGGGTCTTCCTCTCTTAATTGCTTTCAATCAAAGCAGAGATTTCTTTGTTGTTTGTCTTTCTGTGTTTGCTTGCAGAGCCACAATTAAAAACCAATTACCATTTGGATAGGTGAGAATGTAATGCCATTTCAGTTTAACTCTCTTTTTCGAGTCTTAATAATGTATGGTCTAATCATAGTGACTGTTATCACATAAAAAGCCAAATGAATCAAATACAGATGCTGTTACGCAGTTTAAAATTGCCATTTAAGAAAAGTAAAAGGACTGATGAAACTGGTATACTAAGAGAGCTTTGTAAATCTCTGCAAAGGCACAGGAGTACATTGCATAGTGCAGTGTGAGATATGTCTGCAGCTAGTTCTCATTTAAAAATCCTTATGCAGTTTCAAAAATTCATCCCATTTTCTCTCTTCAAAATGTGTACTTTGTTCTTCACTTTCTACAGTGGTAGAAATGAAAGACTAAAATCATCTTCATGACTTGTCATTTGACAGGTTATTCCACTGGCTTGTTCTTTTCCTCTAACACAAAGACCCTTTGAAGCTTACCCTGCTCTCTCTTACTGACTTTTGTACCCGACCTCTATCAGCACTTTAATCGAGGGATATTTGTTAACTTAATTAGCCAGTACTGCATTTTCTGTCAAACTGCTTCTAACCTCTTTCCATGTCTACACAAGGTCCAGATCCTCACCCATAGCTCAGCAAGGTGTAAAATACAGTTGCTCTTCCCTGACTCACCTTCCTCTATTCCTCTTCTATATCCACAGAGCTATCCAAGGTGAGGCAATTTATTGCCACTTTATTGACTCTTATGTTAGATTCCCACTGGGATTCCAGTGCCACCTGGGGCTTCTCAGCGCTAGAATAACATAATTGTTTCATAAAGTAAATGTAGAAAAGGAAAGGAAGCAGATAGGAGTCAGGTTTGCCCACAAATGTTGAATAATGGGACTGGAAGAAATGCTGCAAGTCCCTGTAAGATGCAGGTTACATTAACATCTCTATTCTGCCATTACACTCTATGCTCTGTGGTTGTTAGTTTGGGCGAGTGTTGCACAGTAAAGATGCATTGGAGTAATTATATTGTAATGACAGAAGATCATGAGTTAAAGATGCTGTGGATCCTGTTAGTATACACATCTGAAATTGTCTGGAGCTGATGTGGGAGGTGTGTCCACATGGAATTTGATAGCACTGATATTGTAATTAAAGCTGAGGAGATGAGGTTTGTACTTATTTCCTACTGCTACCTGTGAATATTAATTAGCTCATGTAACCACCTGACCCTAGCAATAATCAGCTCTGTTAGATGGAGCAGAAGGGAAAATATCAATTGCCCGCTAAATATTTATTAAGAAAGCAGAGATGAAAACAGCCCAGTTGTGATACAGAATAAAGGCTCCTGAAAGCCCAATTGCCTCCTCCCTAGTGGAGGGAAGATTAGAATCTTTCCAGCTTTCTCTGGCTTCTGCTTCATGGAGGACAAGGACAATTCTAGCACCACACAGGGGACAGAAACACGCCTGGTTTGGCACACAAGTGAGAAAGAGGATCTCAGGTCTGCAGAGATCTCAGATTTCTCAAGACAGATGAGACTTTCTGTATTCCTGCTTGCCTTCCTGCCTGCAGAGCCTGTAAGGACGAGAGGTGACTCCAGAAGGCCAAAGATGTAAGTCTGAGCAAATGATTGTCCCCAGGTCTGGACACCATATATATTACTTTTTCTGAGGGCTTCGGCATCACCCTCGGAGAGAAGGGAAATGATTATTTCATCACTAGCAAAGATGAGATGAAAAGGTACATAAGGAACTCCTGTGTCTTTATACTAGGGAAAGCTCTAAGAATTAAACTAAATAAAACTAAAATTTTTGTCTCACATCCTAGGCTGCCTGGCAAAGTAATCCTTTTCACCATTCCCACTAGCAGTGTAGTGTGAGCTCCAGGGATATCCAGAAAACTGGGTTCAGGCAGAAATTTGAATGGGTGATTTTTAAAGATGGCAAGTAAAAGCGACAGAGAAAAGGAAGATCAGTTTATATCTGCAGCATAACTAGGTAGCTCTGTCTCTCTCTCTGTTAGGACCTGGTCTTGTTTGGTGCATTAGCAACCTTCCTAATGCTTTCTTTATAAGACTCATTACAGAGTTCATATTTCTATCCTTCTCACATCTCCCTCTTGTCCTCCTGTCTCAATCCCCTCCCCAGTCTTAAGGATTTGATCACCTGTGATACACAGTCTTTGTGGTCTGTGTGGAGGAACAGGCTGCGCTAAAAACATGGTGTGCTCTTAATGGCTTTAGGGGTGACCGGGCAGTAATTCTCAGACAGGGTGCTGGAGCACGCTGCCGCCGTGCGCTGCTGTCTGGCTGCCGCTCTGCTGGAGATCCAGGAGCAACAATAGCACTGCAAGTTCTCTTTCTTCTTTCCTGACAGCACCACAGTACCTGTATCTTAATCGGTCGGTGTCAGACAGTGTCACAGGCTCTGAGCGCTCCTCGAAGCAAAGCACGGCAGAGCCGCCTCCCTGCTGCTGGTAGCTCAGGTTACCATTACCAGGCTGAGCTGGCTGATGTGACAGAACGCTCCAGACAGGCTGAAACCTTCACAAGTGTTGGCACCAACACGTGCTCAGGCCAAGACACCTCCAGCCCTGCGCCAGGCGGTCTCTGTGCTCCCAGGACTCTGTCAGAGGTGCCACCACGGCTGCCCTGGCGGTGACAGCACAGACGGGCAGCAGAGCTGCTGCCAAGAGGGTTGATGAAAGAAAAAGATGGTTGTTGGGGTCGTTGATGTCATTTTAGTCACATATCTTACAGAGAAGGCTGCATTTATGCACATTTTATATGAAAATATTGCATTTTTATATAGATATAAAATATATTTTTATATAATATATAATATATAAATATTATATAAATAATAATATAATAAATATATACTTGGGCTATCTGATTTGTAACTTTTGTGACTGGCATGCTTTAAATCAGAAAGGATGAAGGGGAAAGCCTACCCAGAGTGAAATGGGGGCATAAATAAAAGTTTTAGAGGAAACCATGGAATAGCTGACTACAAGGAATAATTGTAGCTCCATCAAAGTTGTAGTGGTTTACTATTCCCAGCAGTGAGTCTGGCATCAAAGGGAATCCTAAACCTAAAAACCCTTGGAAAGAAGTGGGTTATCAGCAGATACAAACTGATTCATGTAGAGAATAAAGAGAACATTTTGCGAGTGGGACAGCCTGGCTTTTCCCAACTCTTTTCCTGGAGAATAACAGCATTCTTTCCTGGAGCACTGAGTGGTTATGCTTGGCCTTTCACCATGTTAATACATTTTCCTCAGGGCTCTGTACCTTCAAGGTATGAATATAGGGAGTTGGTTGGTTGGTTGGTTGGTTGGGTTTGGGGGTTTTTTGGTTTTGGTTTTATGTTCTTTTTTCTTTTTTCTTTTTTTAAGCATTATATAAGTTACATATGTTCAGACAGAAAACTGATGGAAAAGTTTTCAAGTTCCATAAGCAAGTTAGAGCTGTGGTGCTAACACAGGGTTCAGGTGAACCATGTTCACCCATGGGCATTGAATGAATAGTCACAGCAGCTTTAGTAAAACTGTGGTGTTTAAATTCTTCACAGAATAAAGGCCACCAAGGATAAACTTCAGCCACTTGATGGCCCCCCCTGATGCTGTAGAGGCCTTTGTGGAAAGGAAACATGTGGAAAAGAAACAATTCTTTGGAGCTACCCTGCTAGTAATAGGAGACAGGAGACAGAGGTACTGCCATAGAGCTGATAGGAGGAAAAATTGTTGTGGTGGCCGATGTAATTCTAGTTGCATTGTGTTCCAGAGGATGAAGAAAGTAGGTTTAATAAGAGTGGAAATGCAGAGGAGCAATGACAGCTTTACACCCGGTGTTCCAGCTTGGCTGGGTCAGTCTTCCTCCAAACAGAGGATCTTTATGTGCAGAGCAAGTTATTTGGGGTCTCAGAGCTTCGTGAGGGTATTCCTTCTGTTCCCCTTTGGAATCAAAAGCCTTTCCCTCACTTGGGTTAGGAGAGTGCCTCTGTGTAGGGACATGTCCTGCACAGCACAGTCCAGCACTCAGGGGCTACCTGTGGGTGATATAATGGTAACTCTAAGACGCCTCCTGCAAAACACGTACACAAATGGATGCAGAAATCAGTGGCATATTTTTTACACGCACAAGGCCATTGACCCATTTGAGCTGCTGCAGGAATGAGACCTTGTTTAGAAACATGATATACAGTAAAAATAGTAAGTTAAATTTTCATTTTTTAAATCCTGTACAGATTTTAAATATTTGGAAAATAGAAAAAATATAAAAATGCTCAAGTACTGCATATTCAGAGGCCTTGGCTTCAGTAAAATGTTTTATGAGGTTACCATATTATTCATTTCAGCTGCCCCAGAAGTAAGCAGACAGTGGTGTTTCAGGGGCTGATTGCAGAGGTCATAACCTTCTGCACACAATATATTGAACAGTTCCATCATTCCTGCCTTCAAAGTGAATTTAGACTGACATAGCAGGATAGAAAAAAAAAAGCTTAATAAACTAAGGGTTTTATTGCACACACAGAGTCTTATAGGTATGCATTCAGCAAGGAGTAGGCATGACTATAATAGGTGCACTAAAAAAAGCCATCTGTTTGTATTAATATCCCCTTTCAGTAAAAAGTCCTTTTCAGTTATTTTACTCTTTATCATCATCAGCTTTACATTTGTTTGACTGTAGTATTACCTTAGTAGCGAAACTTTGTTATGCAAAGTGATAAATAGGAAATTCAAGAGAATGAATGTTTCATGGGCAGGAGCAGAGGCAGAGCAGCGAGCCAAGGGAGGCAGCCAGGAGACAGAGCCCTGGCAAGCCCTGGCCTGTGCGTGTCCTCTGGCGAGGAGAGGAACTTTCCGCTGTGCTGCCCCTCCAGCCTCCTCAAGAGCAACCATGGCAAGTGCTTCCAGGGGCCAGCTCATCAGCCCAGGTGCTGAATCAGCCCAAGAATATTTAACTACAGCAGCAAAATGGATCACACCAGAGGATTTTCTCCTTGAAGAGAACTTCACCCCATTCTGATTAGAGATGGAAATTTCTGAGGTATTCTGGACTTCTTTAAGAGGTCTCAGCAGTTTTAGTGCGATCAAAAATGGAAGTCATGGTC
Source organism: Grallaria varia (assembly GCA_013396735.1). Lineage (NCBI taxonomy): Eukaryota > Metazoa > Chordata > Aves > Passeriformes > Formicariidae > Grallaria > Grallaria varia. The sequence continues at coordinate 181,537 of VWZG01003392.1, read as the reverse complement.
TTGCACTTTTCAGTGCAGACATAAACATCAGTTAACCCTTTGATGTGATGAGATTTGTAAGGAAAATCTATCAGATCTTCATCCCTTGAAAAGATCCATAACAAAACTATTTCATAAAACATTCCCAGTCTTTAGCACTCTCCCATTCAAAGTACCCTCTATGAGGAAGGAAAGCTTCAGTATCCCTAATTTCCAGATGAGCAGCTGATTTCTTGGAGTCTTAGACCAAGTCCTCCAGAATATCAAAGCGCCTCAAAACATGTGAGTCCATAGGCCCAAGTGAACATCTAGAAACCAGGCTGAAGGATGGAAACAAAGCCTTAAATCCAGGGCCTTCAAGACTTAAATGTTAATCATAAACACAGCACCATCATTGTCCTACAGAGAAGCTGCTCACTGTAAATAATTCTTCATTACCAATACTTGTTAGCTAATTGCTTTTGTTTTGCAGTCTCGCTGTTTTGTTATTATGTTGTACAGTCACTGCGACCTTACTTTTCAGCCAGATGTTGCCAGTCATAATTTTGCCTCTTGTTGCATTACTGTCAGGCTCTAAGCTGTTTATGAGTCCCTGAAATGTGAAAACTTGGTCTTACTTAGTTTTCAGCTAACCCTGCTGCTTAGATGCAAGAATATCACATTTACCATACAGAGAGATTTATTTAAAAGTGAATTGTGAATTACACTGAGGAATCTTCGGTAAACCATGACAATAAATAATGAGAGGATGTTTGCCTGGAGGACTTCCCTAATGAATTTTGGTCCTAGGCAGGCATTCTGTTTGGAAGTCAGATACTTTGTTTCTTGGAATTTTTATGTTTCTTCCTATCTCACTGCACTTTCTGTGAGGTTTTGTTAATAATTGACCATGGGGTCACAAATAATTACACATAATGTGAAAAGGCAGGACCATGAACAAGCCTGGGGAAAAATAATTTTATGTACAATTCCAATGTCTAATATTTATTTATTTGTAAACAAAAAATGTTGACAAGATAGCACAGTTTTGGGGAAGTAGAAATAGACAAGTGTGCTTAAAAAGAGACTAGAGACAACTGTGAAACAGAAAACACTATTATGGTCCACATTCCTGCAGAGAAGGGTTTCTGCTCTGAGTTTCACCTCATTGTATTGTTAGTTTTGGGTTTTGTTCTCAAATGAATTTTCCTAAATGAACTCTCGCCTTTTTAACTGTGGCATTCGCATTAGTTCACCCTCCAAACCCCATGTTCCTTTGGGAGTGCCAGCCTCACTGTCCTCCTTCAGTGGCACACAGGACCTAGATAATGCACTATTGTGGCAGCTCTGAGAGTACGTATTGGTGTTCCCTGTATTCCATCACTTCAAACCCTCATCGCTCTGTAAAGTACACAGAAACAATTTTCCAAACAATTTTGAACACTGTCATAAGGAGATATATGGAATAGCAGTGAAGTATTTGCAAATATTCCAGTGAAAAGAAAATATGTAGGGAATGTTGTACAGCCTGTGACGTTTGAGGGAGATGGGTACAGTTCTGCTGGTGGCTGTTGAAACCCCTGGTATCACAAGCCTGTAGATGAATTTCACAACTGTTAAAAATGGTATCATATTTCCTTTTGGGTTTACCAAATGATTGTCGCTGATCAGAGAGTGGACCAATTTTTCATTTGAACAGTGAGAGGCATAAACGTGATTATCTACAGACATTGTGTCCTGAGCTGGTTCATTTGGCCTCGAGAGTTACCTACTGGGTATTTCTTGGATTATTCTGAAAAAATAGATATCCAGGTAGTGGGATAGGAAAGTCACCAGACCTAAGGACTCCCCTATGGACAAATCCCCATCCATCCTAAAAGGTAGCCAGAACGTATGTAGAGCAGGCCACAGTTATCAGGAAGGAACACGTATGGCAAATAGTTCTGGTTGGATCTTTCAAGCCAAATTAACCTACACTGTGGTTCTGAATAACTGTCCAGGATGAAGCCTTCCTCCCTAGTTGAGATATTTTGTCTTTGCTCATTAATAACTCGTTGTCATAGTGGGCAGAACTCTCCTTAAAGTAGAGTAAAATGGAAAAATATTATAGTCAGATTCCTAACTTAATGAAGCTCTCACCTGATGTCAGGCAGCCCAACCATTTCCTTACTGCATACTGCAGTACATCCTCAGTGGAGATGCACAGTGGGAAATGTATCTTTGCCTCAGCTGCACATCTGATAGCCCTTAGGCAGAAGACAGGTTTGAAAGGCATCTAACCAGGAGTGGCACACACTGCCCGGTTCTTCAGGTAGTGCAAGGTTCAGCAGCCAAGTTATAAAAGAAGGCATCACTCCTTTCCTCCTTGCCTCCGGCAACATCTGCTCGTGTGACAAAGTGAAAGCTCAGTAGTTCGGCACTTCAAATAGTAGTTTGATGTCTGACTTATAATCACAGTGCTAAGGAACTCCATGCTTTGCACTTACCCAACTGTTTTAATCTCTCAGACTGCAAGCAACTTGGTAATGTAATAAAATCAAACAAAAGATCGATGGAGGATGTAGCAAGCTTAACATATCCCTCCAGTTCTTCTACTGTGGAGTGATGGATACTTCAAGAAATGAAGAATTCCCCTAGTGGCTTAGTTGTTTTCCAGGCATCTTTCTAGATGAACTTTTCCAATGGTAAAATCTTTACAAAGCAGAAACACAATCTCTCCAAGGGCTAACTAGGAGACCCAGTCTAATATAGGGTGCCATAATGCAGTAATGAATGTGACAGGCAAAGCAGGAATTTTTGTGAACAGCTTTATAAGGAGAAGAAATGGGGGAAATGTTACATTAGGAGAGTTAAGCTGGAGTGTTATTTTTAACCACCATATAATCTTGGATGTTACAAACCATGGTGCCTCCAAAAGTTAGACCCTAAACACTGAAATGAAAAACCTTTGAACTGTCAAAATGTGAGCTCTCACCCATATTGCACTTTTCAGAACGAAATGGCAGTGCTGAGAACACTGGTATATCTCTGATATTAAAATCTTGAACTGGATTCAAATGTTACCCCTCAATGGCAGCTGCAATGTCTCCTGTTTCTGTTCCTTCTGAGATTGTTGAAGGGTGCATAATTCCCCAGTTACATGGTTAAAGAGGCTGTGGGTATTTTATGGCTACATCAGTAGAAAGTCCCTTCCCAGTCACACTGCAGCTACATCAAGTCCTCTGATCAGTAACAAAATAATGCTTAAACTTACCTTGGCCCGAGGAAAGCAGTGGAAATTCAGGTATCATACCCTCTGAGATGGCCTATCAGGAATTTCTATATGCAGAAATAGAAAACAATCTGGACCATCAGAAAAGAAAACTCAGAGCTTGCTACTGGGACAGGAAATGAGTAAGAAAAAATAAATCTTAGTCTAAAAAGCAAATTTCATTTCCAGCATGACAGAGAGGAAATAGCTATCTAAATTATAGGTTTACAGTGAGAGTTCAACCAACAGAAAGTGTTGAAAATTAGAGACACTTGAAAGAAATATTATTTGCTTTCATCTTTCCGAGGAAAAAGAGCAATTGCAATCAATTATGTTGTAATTATAATATTGGTTTAAACTATTTGTAAGATTACTTTGTGTTTAATAACGCAGCTTACACTAATAGAAGATTAAAGTTCAGTTTGCCTAGTCTGGAAAAGAAAACTTATGATTTGCCTTGTTCAAGTTGGAGTGAATCCAATAGTCATACATGTAACATTCCATAGGGATGGTTCAGGATAATGGAATTATCCTCTACTCTTCTTTTTGTCTTTGTAATCAAATTGATGTGGACAAATCAGTTTTGAATTTACTATTAATTGACTCCTTGTAAGTACTAAAATTTTTGGCTGAGATCAGAGCATTTCTACTGTCCTCACAAAAGTGATTATAACAGGATTCAATGCCTGCAATAAATCTGAAGCCAACCCCACATAACTGTACTTGGCAACTGTACCAAACTACTTCCCAGCAAAGCAGTAAGCTGAGAAGAGCCCACTGTTACTAAAATTATACTGGATGAACATCAGGGCTCAAGTCCTTGAATGGAACATGCATAGTGTGGAAGCAATTTTCTCTTCAGAAGGTTTGATAATAATGACATTGCGTTTTCTTTAAAAAAATTGAATCTGGTTTTAGTCCAAGAATTATAAACCACACAAATTTAAGGGGCACTGAAAGAATGTTGAAAGCAGAAATGGTTGTAACTTTGTTACTACACCAGAAGGACTTCCAAAAAGCCTTTTGGGGGATGACTGGGTTGCTTGAACAGCCTCAAAGTAGATAATGAGACAGGGAGGAATTAAAGGTGTTTGTTAGTGAGCCGTTGGGTTCCCTACAAGTTCACAGGAGTCAGCCCACCTTCCTTCAGCATCCTTTGATGCAGTAAAGAAGTAACGTCCCCCGGGTGTACCCACTGACCCACCAGCTGACTGAATGAGCCTCAATGCTCTCTTTTAAATCGTGTTTAAGTTGCTATTATCTCCTTCCTTACTATGCAATAAATGCTACACTGCTAGGAACCTTATGTGTTCCCTTCTGGTACTGCAGCAGTCATTACTAGGAAAGAGCATGTTTTTGTATAAATAGATAGATTACATTATATGGACAATATATTATTGTTTATACATTTATTACATTGGATTATTTGTATTTATATAATTTTAATTATATGTTCTATATATTAATATGCATATTTTATGTATTTGTCTTTTATATATGTGTTCCCACATTACTTATATTAATTATCTCCCGGTTGTTTTCTATGTTTATATTGCATAAATTGCTTTTTACAATAGGCAAATATTATATGTGTATCAAGTTATGTGGTTTCTTCATCATACTTTATATGATTTGTATATATATATACATATATATATAAAAAATAACAATATGAAGGCTTATAGTCCCTTTCCACCTCTTTAGATGGGCGGGGAGAGGAAGGCAGGTGTTGGGAATTTGGGGTTTTTATTGAGTCAGTAAGAGGAGCTGCCCCTCTGTCCCAGGCTGAGGCTGGTGCCCGGAAACAGCGTCCGGGGCCGGGAGCGAGGGGTTTGTCACTGCGGGCGATGCCGCCGCAGCGCCCCCCGAGCAGCCGGGCGGGTGATGCTGGGGGGATGGAACACCTCTCGGCATCGCCCTGCTGGTGCAGGTGCGAGCACAGTGGACACGGGTGCGTGTCCTGTGCCAGCAGCTCTGCCCCCGGGGGTGGGGGTGGCTCTGCCACTGGCGATGGCTCTGCCCCCGGGGGTAGGGGTGGCGATGGCTCTGCCCTCGGGGGTTGGCGATGGTTCTCCCCTGGGGCTGGGCTGGCTCTGCCCCCGGGGATGGGGACGGCGATGGCTCTGCCCCAAGGGATGGCTCTGCTCCCGGGGGGTGGGGATGGGGTGGCTCTGCCCTCGGGGGGTTGGCGATGGTTCTGCCCCTGGGGCTGGGCTGGCTCTGCCCCCGGGGGTAGGGGTGGCGATGGCTCTGCCCTCGGGGGTTGGCGATGGTTCTCCCCTGGGGCTGGGCTGGCTCTGCCCCAGGGGGTGGCTCTGCCCCCGGGGATGGGGACGGCGATGGCTCTGCCCCTTCCCCAGCAGGGCAGACCCCGCCCGGTGCTTCCCTTGCCCAGCGCAGGGCACGGCTAATAAATAAGGCGCAGGCTTTTGATGTTGCAAACTTCTCCATCTGTTCGCAGGCTTGCTAATTACANTGGCGATGGTTCTGCCCCTGGGGCTGGGCTGGCTCTGCCCCCGGGGATGGGGACGGCGGTGGCTCTGCCCCAAGGGATGGCTCTGCTCCCGGGGGGTGGGGATGGGGTGGCTCTGCCCTCGGGGGTTGGCGATGGTTCTCCCCTGGGGCTGGGCTGGCTCTGCCCCCGGGGGTAGGGGTGGCGATGGCTCTGCCCTCGGGGGTTGGCGATGGTTCTCCCCTGGGGCTGGGCTGGCTCTGCCCCCGGGGATGGGGACGGCGATGGCTCTGCCCCTTCCCCAGCAGGGCGGACCCGGCCCGGTGCTTCCCTTGCCCAGCGCAGGGCACGGCTAATAAATAAGGCGCAGGCTTTTGATGTTGCAAACTTCTCCATCTGTTCGCAGGCTTGCTAATTACATGCGGCTCGCTGTGCCCCTCCAATGAGCCGTAATTGGGAGGCGTTTGCCTCATTAATCACGGAGGTGCCGAGGTGCTCCGTGCGCGGCCGCAGCAGTCGTAGCCGGAGCAGGGTTTGTGTCCTCTGCCACTGCAATTTTTGGAACTGCGGTGGGTTCCGGGGCCAGTCGCGGTTCCCGCAGCTCAGGGGCGTTTTAATATCCTGAAGTGCCACAAGATGGCACTGACTGATTCCGAGGCCCCCGTGCCCGGCGGTGCCGCCGCCCGGGCAGCGGCTCTGCCATGGCCGCAGGTGCGCGTTGGGCCACGCGGGGTGGTTTTTACGGACCAGCTGGTGGCCAACAGCACTCGGCCTTTCCCGGGCTGTTGTGGTCTGGTTTGTTTTAAGCTGTGGCTATGAAATGCTATGACTCTGTGACAATGACCTATTGTCGTTGACAAGAGCTTTAGGATTCAGACAGATTTGATTTTCCTGTGTGATATGCAATGGCTGTTAATGTTTGTTTGTTTGTGAAAGGCCTGAGCCAAACCATACAAACAATATGAAGCCCAGGCTGTGTAAGTCTACCAAGAGCTGACATTTGCTATTTGTCGTTAAATTGGGTGAGTTCTTACCAAAGGGCAGAAACCAGCATTCATGGGACACACAAGAACAAGACCCCCTCCTTAGCTGAAGCATTTACTGAAGCAGTGCCTGTAACTCTGCAACTCTGTGATGTGCCGCTGTGGTTGCATCTCTCTGGAGCTTCTTCCTGCCCTCACTCTGCTGAGTCCAACACAGCAGCTCATTTTGCAATGCTTCGTAAGCCCCTCCTGCACTTCAGCATTAGACACTCATCTCTAGACCCTGCAGGTATCCCCAGCTGGTTCAGAAAGTCCCTTGTGTTGCTGTAATAGCAAGGTATTGCTCACGGCTTTTGCCCAAACCGTGCCTTTAAGGGTGTCTGTAGCGTCCTGAGTGGTGCTGAGTGGCTCATCTGACCGATGAGCAGCAATAACTGCTTTTGAGTCCCTTTGTTGTGACACTGGTTTTGAGTTTCACCCATGTATAATGAATAGCCTAACAAACACAGTGCATAACTTCATTCCTTTATTAAGTAATTTATTACACTGCAAGTTCTTTAACTGCATCAGAAAAGTTTCTGGATAAAAACAATTTACTGGCATGGTGTAACACAGGGCTCTTACAAGGACTGCTTTTCAGTAAATCCATTGCAGAACTTACTCAACACTAAACAATAATTTTTTCATTCAACAAACCTTTAGTCAAATCAAATTTGTATTTTTGCCTGGAAACTGAGTTTGTTTTGGTTACTGAAAGGGAAAAAATTGCCTTTTAAATACTCTTCTCATCTATGAGAAGATACACATTGGTCACATGCTGAAATACTACAAAAACTGTCTTTCTTTAAAAACAGGATGAATCCCACACTTTTTCTGGGTTTGAATCAAACCCTTAGTCAAAGAAAATATAGAAATAAAGAACACAGGCAGTACAAACACAGAACAGATGTTTACATTTAAACATATGCCATTCAGCAGTTAAAAAAATGATTCAGACACCAACATATCAAAGGCATATTACTGACATATGGTGTCTGACATGCTCCCGCAAATGAATACATACACCAGCTTTGATGACAACTGTGCAAATTGTATCTTTCCACATGAACAGTTTTTCAGGGAACAGTCAGATTTATGCCTGTACAGGAACATGTATTTTGGATTTCTTCTGGAGGACACACCATGTTGTAACCATCCAGTATGTCAAATCAGGAAAATGCATGTCAAATCATCGTCCCTCCTGTTTCCTTTGAGACCTGGGGTAAAACTTCAAACCATGTGAGACCCAGCAAGCAGGTCTGCTGGGCAATAGGGGCCATCTGGCAGCTGTGCTGTACGGGACTGCATTACAGCTCCAGGAAACACTCCTCTTTCTGGAACAGCGACCCTGTCTCCAAAAGAAGGGTCAGGGCAGAGAACCCTCTGAAACAGCCGGACAACACAGTGGCAAGTCTGAGCCAGCCACATCAGGCTGGTTTTTTGCCCTCTGAATTTGCCCTGGTTCCTTCAGTCCTTCAGCACCACTGAGAGTACAAAATGCAAGCAGAGTCTCCCATCAGTTGTCACAACACAGTCCTCATTTGGTGCATTTGCTAAAACCATTGCACACCAGATTACTCCTGGCACAGTGGGACCCAGGAACAGCAGAGCACACCCACTGCTGCTGCTGGGCTGTTCTCCCAGAGGCAGGCAAGCACAGTGAATTGGACACAACGCGCTGCTCCCAGTGCTCTTCTCAAAACCGACAGCCTGCTCTCCTTGGCATATGGTTGGTGTTTCCAGCACATGGGCAGTGTCTATTTCCCCACTGGAGAAGTAAGTGTTAAAGGTTATTAATATTATGGGGCAAGGTCAGGCTAATGTGGGGCTACATGTCAAGGTCCTCAAGTCCTGTCTAGACTTCAGTGTGTTTCACTGGAAAAAGCATCATTTCCAGGTGCTGGAAGAGCTATGCTGGCTAAAATTTGAGGCACCAACTCAGAGACTCTGGAGGGCCCCCAGGGTCATATATAGGGTTAAGGGAACTTTTAGTATTTCAGCTTTAGAATTCAATACCTCATTTTGTCTATATTTCTTTCTAGAAAGTCATCAGGGCATAGTTGTTCAGCTCAGAGCCTGTGAAAGCGAGAATAAAATAAGCAAAGGTCATAGTGAAGTTTACACAGACAGCATCTGGGGAAGGTCAGGCTTTTGAGAGAGAGACTTTACTGTGCCTGTGTATGTAAATAAACAAGACAAAAACCCTAAAAAGCTCACTTAAAAAAAAACTAAGTTAAACCTACAGTCCTCACTCCCCCAAAACAGCTCCAATTCCAACCCCGATCTCGAGTTCAGGGACAGTACCTGGTTCATGGGTCCTAAATAAATATTTTTCTCTATTAAATAACTAACATATTTCTACATCTGAATATCCTTACATCTAGCAGTTAATTCATCATTTTAAACAATCGCCATTCAGCTGAGGAGGGCTTCCCATGAATGCACTAAATAAGGAGAAATGCCAAAGTGTTATTCCTTCTCTGGCTACATTTAGAGCCTAACGGGGTACACACACCGGTCCCACCGAGGTGTGGACAAGGCTTTCAGCTCATAGCTGGCTCACATCCTGTCACTTCAGAGCACAGAAAGCAAGCTGTCCTCCCTCCCCGGGGACAAGAGTACATCTGTTCCTCAGGCCAAGGTGCTGAAGACAGGCAGCAGCTAACCAGTGTTCAGCATAAAAATGCCAAGGGGCTCAGGCTAGGCTTAAGTTGCAGGTTTGATTGCAAGAGCTTTGCCTTGACGTTTTCTGTACTTCTGGTCGCAGGCTTAGTGCCCTTAAATAAAAATACTGTTAGTGTTTATAGAATTTCCAGTTTATTTTATCACCCTCTCCTGTGTGTTCTCTCTGGTATAGAAAAGGGCGGGGGGGAAAAGTGCCATATATTGTCTTCTAGTCACTAGTTGGTCCTCTTTTAAGGACCTTGTAAGACATTTTTTGTGTATTGTTTCCCTGCATATGTGGGCAGCTTTACTACTTCATCCCCCTCAGGACCACTTAACAACATCAGCAAAGCAATTAAGTGTAGTTTTCAGGAAAATGCCAGAGGCATTACACTGTCTGGATGGGAGTCTCAACCCAATTATTTTCAGCTAGTTGTGAACTGTGGAAAGTGGACTTTACTTCATTATAACTTCAGTTCCCACTGATTAAAAGTCTAGTGTGTTACAGACGGTAAGGAAAAATGAAACAATTAAACTTTCCATCAATAAAATTGCTGCATATTCTTCAACATAGGAGTTTACTTCTCTCCAGAGAAGTGATTAAAATGAACTGATTGAACTATAATTTGATTGACTGAAGAGCTGCAATCCATTGCACTAAAGCTTAAATTCCATCTTATTGCTCTATTTAACTCTGAATATAAAAAATTACTGGCCGTCTTGCAAACCCCTTATGCAGTCATCCAGCTGAAATTTCTTGCTGCTCACCGGCTGCAGCAGGTTCTGTTCTTTCGCTGCTGTGCCTGCATGATTCACAATGGATTGACGTTGAAAAAGACACAGTGACACCTAAGAAATTACATCAATACAGCTACAGAAAAAAATAGAAAAGGCCCATTATATTATCAGGTATCTTTCACCTGTTACATAATCATTTGGGACTTCTAAGCACAACCACAGATAAAGTTAACCCAAGAGACCAGAGGGAATAATTGTCAGGTTATATACAGTTGTTGCAGCAAAAATTACCATATTCTCCTGATGAAAAATGCAGCTGTGATGCACCTTCCTACTGCCGAGCTGTCTTCAGGAAGGTGCGAGGCTGCCAGATGCCCCGGTTTGCATATCTATGCATGTTTCTGTACAACACTTTCCTTCCAGGAGATACCAGAGTGGCACCTTGGGTCTGGCCTCGAGTGTGGGTTGTGCTGGCTATGAATAAGGATGCCTCGGTTGCAGTGCAGAGACTGTTTCTTTGGACTCAGGACAAGTTTTTACGGTTTGCTTGGACTACAAGGGCTTCATGTCCACAGATGAAAAACCATGCTGTCAGTCAGGGATTCCTACTGAAGTCTAACCAACACCAATGCGCTGCTTGTTTCTGTCAATTGGCTGCTATGATGTTTTGATACAGAAAATACCCAGAATATCGATGTCCCTCTGAAAATTTAATTGAAATGCCATTTCCTATTATGAGGTTGCCCCTCTGTTGTATGACACCTGCTTTCTCTATTCCCCTTTTTATTTGAAATAAAACACAGTACTTGACTTACAGCTGTACCACAGTAGCAACGAGTAGGAATGTAATATAGTATTAAGTCGCAGCAATAACACCTTATATTGGTAATTAAATGTATCAGGCTGGGTAAGATGTGTGGATAAAGATGGGCAACAGCTGGGTTAAATACTTAATGCACTTGCTCTAACAAGAAGTTCAAACTCCAAATGAATTCAATATATGCCTTCCCACTAACGTTACCAGGAGCCAGGGCATGTACTCCTTGATGATATTTACTACTGAGCTCAGTTTGCTGTGGAGCTCTGCACTTCTGGCTGTGACTGATCTACGAGGCGGCTTCGTAGCTGATCAGCCTGTGCCTGTGATTTGTGCCAGCTTCAGCCCTTGCACAGTGCCAGTCCCTGTTTTACAGGGATGTCTGACCACAGGCAAGGTCTACTAATCTGCTAAATTCTTTGGTGTTATTGTTTAAGCATAAGGCATTGCACAATTCTTCTAATTTGTTAGCCAAAAGCTACCGGAACAGGGGAGTCACTGAGGCAATATTGATTTGAAAAAATGCTGCCTACACCTAATTTAGAAGGAACACCTCTGACAAATTATATTTGGCACTGAATGATTGTCTTGCATTATTAGCTTTTTCTTTTTTTTTTTCTCTTTCCTTTTGATTCCCAATTATTATAAGTGTTATCCTCTACTCCACCTCACCATAGGTAACTTTGAATAAAGCTGTGCAGCAACACTAACAGGGGCCTTTTAAAGGGAGACCAGGGCAAACACAGAGAATCAAAAATTTGTAGGTGTCTCTGGAGGCAGTAGAATGTTTGCTACGTGCCCTGAGCCCAGCTTGACACACACCAGAGGTATGCAGGGCTCCAAACAGCTTAAATGCTACTTAATGCCTGTTTAGTCTTTCATTTCTTACAAAAACAGATAAATTCTCTCAATTATAACACCTGTGCATAAAAGCTGCAGAAGAAGGTGCTGTGTTTGAAGTAATTTATACCTTATTTTCTTCCAGGACAAGAAAATGGCAAAAAGAGGAGCCTCGAGTATGAAACTAGCCTTGAGACTTCTCTAATTCTTAAATGGGAATGGCTTTTTGTCATGCTGACACGAGTCATAAGAAATCTGGGGAGAGTGCAAACAACATCAAGAGCAGGGCAGGACCTTCTTCCAAGCGCAGCCTGCACTGGCACGTGAAGGAGGAGGCACAGACAGCTGGTGACCCAAGGGACTGTTTAATGTGGTTCCCCAGAGGAGCATCAGCAAGTGCATGGAGAGGAACTGGCCAACAGTTCCACCAGACTGTGCTGGCCTGGCACATCGGGGGAAAAGTGGAGCATCATTCAAGCTGGATGTGTTTTCCATCCCCGTTGGCCTCGTGGCAGATGCACAGGAATAACCATTCACAACTACCAGGAAGAACATCATCTTGCTATGGATGCTGCTAATCATACATGTGACTTTGTCCTTATCCTGTTATGGAGAGGCAACTGAATTTTATGGGTTTCAACAAGAAATTGATTTCAACATCTCCAGTTACAAAAATACAGAAAAATGGATTAATCAGCAGATTTACATATGGAAAAGTCCAGCACTTTAATTACATAGATAACATAACTCTGCATTTTTATGGAAATGTGATGACTGCAATTTCTTCATTAGGTAATAGTTTCACTATTTAAGAAAACATTATTTAAAAGGTGTGGCGTTATCTATTTATTCCACACTGTTAAAACTCCAGGAAAACATAGGCAAACACTTGAATACTTTCCTCCTAGCAACCAAGGTCTCTCACATCAGAAAAGCAGCGTTATTTGTATTTTTTCTGAACCTTATATTAAGCCAAATTTCTAGTTTGCAACCCTTTGGCCATCCTATAACCATCAAATTCCTGGAATGTAATTTTAGGTGAAAGTCTGAACCAGTGACTAAATCATCTCTTTGTTCATTTTCTAATACAATTTAATTTTATTTTTTTTCGAAAGCACCACAGGAGTAACAAGGGTGCCCTCAGCTTTAATATTACAGGAAAACCATCTATCAAGCTACCCAAAATTACTCTGGAACAAAATTCCACATTGGATACATCCAAATCCCTACTTGAATGCCTCTGTCAACACTACTTACACATAACACTATGGTGAAAGGGCCAGATTTTCAGTCTTTTGTGTATCCCTTCCTTTCACTGACAGAAATACCACAAAATTAATTTTGGCACTAAGCTTCTTTACATTTACTAACCTGCTGCATAACTCTTCATATTACCAGCGGCATTTTACTAGTTTTGAGTTTCTGCAGTACCCACTACAGTGAGTGTAAAACACAGCCCCCGAGTACTCCCGTGGGATTTAGATCTGTCTTCCAAGGCTGGGATAACGGTGGTGTTTTTACTGAAGAAATGGGGGGTTTCAGATCTCTTAAGATCTTTGTGGGATACTGGGATGGAAAAAACCCAAACAAACCGGAAAATACACTACTAGAATCCTCTCATTTTTTCCATCCCTAATTCCTTACATAGGGGTAGGTCTTCTGTTCTTTCTTTTCTTATCTAAAGGCGACCTACAGTCTCCTTGCTAACTCTTCAAGAAAAGCAGAGGAGCAACAGGGAAATCTGTCTTCCATGGAAAAGATGAAAGACACAGCTAAGTGAGAGGATGTGTCCTTCCCGACACTTACAGTGTGGTCAAAGAGACAGCTCCCCGCGGCGTTTCGCAGAGGAGCTCCCCGAGAAGCGCCCGGGAAGGTGCCCGTCCCCGTCCCCGCAGCCGTTCTGTACCGGCGGGCTGTCCCGCGGCGCCCCGCGCTGCCGCCGCCGCCGTGGCAGCTCCGGGCTCAGCTGAGAGCTTTAAATTAACGCTGTTCCCAGGCAAAGCAAAATGGCTGGGAACAGGATGGCAGAGCATAATAATGGGAAATGAGAGGTGGATACACACCTGAAAAACGACTGGAAGGAGTGGGGAGCGCTGATGTGATTCTGACTTATGTGAATTAGGGCCAAATGTATGTTAGCACGCAGATCTCCCAGCAGATTTTGTGTCTCTTCACCCCCACTTAACATTTTCATAGCTTTTTTCATATTTTTGCCTTTGTTTCACCCGTAATAATTTATTTATGAGCTTAGGATTATTAACAATTTGAGGCTTCATTATAAACTATCCTGGGGGAATCTTACCGGTCTCATCCCATTATATTATTATTCCCAAATATCTAATTTATATTTAATAAGACATCAATTGAACATCAATAAAATAATAATGAATTAGTAAAATGTAGCTTCCTAGAAATACTAGTAGCTTAAGTATGTAAGCAAAAGGCAGTGCACAGTCTGTGGGTCAGCTATCAAATCTCTCTGAGACTATTTGTCAGAACAATTTAGGATTTAGAATACGATAATAAGCCATAAAAATATTTAATTGCTATGGTATTCAAATAATTCTTGTGATAATTGTGATCCATACCAACCTGTGAACCTTAGATGGGAAGTAACCGAGAGCTCCATGTATGAAAGCCATCTCCAAACACTGTAATGCCTAAGGGACTCTTTCCACAAGATGAAATGGCAAAAGAATTTTAGTTTGGGTAAATACTTTTTTTTTGTCACTTTAACATGACTTCTTAAACTGAAATTATTTCTTTTTCTATACAGAAAATCAAAATAAGTCTTTTTTTTTTTAAAGCTGACTTAAATGTCTGCCTATGGACATTCATATAGCCTGGTTCAACATTGCTGGTCAGGTGTTCTGTTTTAACAAAATATCAACCCAAAGAACAAGCTTTGGCAAATACTTCTGTGGAGGCAGAAGTGGCATTGTTTCAGGCTGGGGAATTTCAATGAAGGCCCTACTCCTATCCCACCCTATGGCTCCACAGTGATGTTTATCACTAATTAGTGATGATTATCAATAATTGGGGACCACTTCCCTGTGCATTTCCTAGTCTCATACAAAACCCACACGTGCTTTCCCTTCCTCCAGTAAGCCTCAAGAGTCAAAATTTTCATTCTGAATTTTTTTATTTCTTCACCAATTTCCTACAATGTACTTTCCTTTATAGTTCAAATTTTATCAGGGCTTGAGAAAGAGCCTTAGATGGAAGAGATGACCAAGTTGTCAGTAGTGTGCTTCTCTGTCCTAGTCCACTAAAAATCACTTAACCCTGTTGTTCAGTGGAACTGCCTCAGCCCCTCACTTCAGTAGGATTTACAGGAGGCCTTTAAATACCCA
Source organism: Grallaria varia (assembly GCA_013396735.1). Lineage (NCBI taxonomy): Eukaryota > Metazoa > Chordata > Aves > Passeriformes > Formicariidae > Grallaria > Grallaria varia. The sequence continues at coordinate 166,443 of VWZG01003392.1, read as the reverse complement.
CCTGTGGGACTAAAGCCAAAATACAGTATTATCCTGCTATGACAGGCTGGTATTATTTAAGAGGAGACTGAGGGGAGACCTCATTGCAGTTACAACTTCCTCAGGAGGTGCAGGCACTGATCTCTGCTCTGGGGGGACCAGGGACAGCACCCAGGGAATGGCCTGGAGTTGTGTCAGGGCAGGGTTAGGTTGGATATCAGGAATAGGTTCTTCCACCAGAGGGTGACTGGGTACTGGAACAGGCAGTGGGCACAGCACCAAGGCTGACAGAACTCAAGAAGAATCTGGATGATGCTCTCAGGCACAGTATGTGACTCTTGGGGATGGTCCTGTTCAGGGCCAGGAGCCGGACTCGATGGTCCTTGTGGATCCCTTCCAACTTGGCATATTCTGTGATTCTGTGACTCTGTGATTCTGTGACTCTTCATTGACTCTCCTTTTCCTTTTCATCTACAATACATTTGTCTTTTTTTTAGCTGCTCAGGTCCACTCTTTGGCTATCTGCACCACACAAGAAAGGGTTATAAGGCCAGCTGTTCTCAGGCATACAGCATGGGTTCATGCTAAATGACAATCCCAGTTGAAACCTCAGTGCCACTTGGGATGTTTACAAGTCCACTGAGAAGTGCTTTTCAAACCCTAACATAGAGAGGTTCCAGTTTAACATTTAAAGTTTGTTAAGATCCCCCAGATTCTCCAGTCTGATCTGTATGAGACTTTTACTCGGTAACTTCTATATCAATCTCCATAACTTCTATTTGATTAAAATACACATTCCTGAAATACTTCCAAACAGAAAATCCATTGTCTCAGCAGTTTACACCAGCATTTATTACCCAACACTTAACTCAAGAGGCTGTCATTCCCTCTCACTGACTTGCAGTCCCCTCTATGCCGTGCTCTGGCAGCCCATATTTTGGTCCCATGGGGGTGCTGGTACAACCACGACTTCAGTGAGCTGGAATCATCAAAGGTGTGAGCTGTTCTATCACTCAGATACACGCCAGCAATTGCATGGTTATGTTCACATCCTTGGCAAGTCTTTTTACCATGAAGGATTCATCAAAGTTCAGAATGCAGGACATCTGTTCTTCCCGAGCAGACCCAAATGCATTCCATTTTCGGACATTCTCATAGGGAAATGATGACTAGTTTAACACAGAGAGCACGTTCCCATATTTCTGAGGGATGGTTCTAATTTTTGGGCAACCTGCTTACCAGCCTTTCCGTTTCCTGCCATGCAACCACAGTCAAATTTTGAAAGAAAAATGCCACTCACCTGTTTTTTAAAAAAATCTTCCACTATGGACTAATTTCACTGCTCTCATTCAATCAAACTACTCACCGACTTGAAGAGCTTTTTTTTCAGGAGTAAGGAAGAATAAAATCTTCTGTTTCTGGTCCTTTTTTTGCAACGGATCCTGTGAAAATCAAGATAAATAATGAACACTAATGCACCTTTAGTGAGCACAAAAATAGTCCCCCAGAGTGACAGCCATCAGTTTGTCCCCAGTGAGAGCTGTATAACCTCTTCTGTAAACATGACAATGAATAACTATCAGTCTCTCATTCCTTTCTTCTCTCTAGTGTGACAGACCCATAATTAATGGCTATTACATTATTAATTATTCAGAGAAATCTACATGGCTGAACTTGTGTTCTCCTCTGGACATCAAAGACAGTATTAATACTCTGCTTAGGACAACTCCTCATAAACATCTGCTGATGTTCATCCCAGCTAAGGAATGCCCTCCTCTAGATCAAATGCACATACCTTCAGCTCACTGCTGGATGATAAGGCACCCTGAAAAATTGATACATCATTGAAAAAAGGAAAGATTTACACCTGAAAACACTGAGAGAAAAGAAAACGCCACCTCTTATTAAGCTCTGAAAAACTACTAGAGATTTTGATTATCTTACCCAGACCTCTAGATCCTGAAGAGTTCACCCATCTTTAGTAAGTCCTTGACTGATGACATTTGCAACACAACAATGCAAAAGCAGGATCACAAATTATGACTGTGTAAGAGAAAAAGGAACCAGAAGCCACCCACTAAGGCACTGTACCACCAGCACCTGTCACTGCACCAGAAGCAGAGCTGTAACATTTTAATTCTGTATGTATAGCACTTATGGACACCCTTGAGGTATAAACATGCTTCTACAGTCAGCTGGGAAGGATGTCTATGCAAGTACCCCCGGGAGGGAACAACAGGGCAGAATCAAGGTTCAGGTTTACATCCAACAATGAATAATTCATAAACCCTTTACATGTAGGTAACATGTAATTCTTACATAGGCATGACTAGAAAATTAATGCAACTGCCTCTCAAGAGAATTACTAGAAAACACTGTTATATTCTGCAGGTATGTACCTGCAAGCTAAAGCTAAGTCTACATAACAGGTGATGACACATCTTATGATACTTGGTTTAAACTCGTTTTGGAATATGTAGCAACTTATTGATAGCCAACATCTTACAACATTATCTATGTGGAAAGTAATGCCTGGCAAATTATCCATTCTTAATAAAGCTTTGTGCTTTTAAGTATTAACTGTTGATGCTGCTCTTGATTTAGATTCAGCTAATTTTTATCTAGGCTCAACACTGTGGCTCATCCATGTTTCTCCAGCTCCTTCAGGATTTGGAAATACAAATTTCTACTTGATGAGCCTATTGAAAAATTAAGAAATGCATATGCAGCACTGCCCTTGTCTGTCCATGAAACTAACACTGGCTCAGGATGCTGGAAAGGCATATGTGTGTACTAAAAGCATAGGTTCCAATAAGAACACTGTATTGTCTACAAGAAAGTTATACTGTTCTAACAGAACAGTCACGGTGTACTGTCACACTCAAAGAAGCCTGTAAGAGCCAGGCAGGAAAAGAATTTTCACATGAGTCACATCTGTATAGGGAATTTTCTTCAGAATTTCACAGCCACACAGAGATGATGCAAATAAAGTAGATTTGAAACACCTATCTGCCAAAACTTAATCCTGTTCCATACCTGTACAATAATCATTATTTTAGATGATTCTAAAGGACAACTGCATTTCCTGCAGAGTTCACGTCACACTCACTCATCAAGAGCTGCTGTAAGTGATTATGATATACAAAGCTATGATTCTTAGTTATGACCTTAGACAACAGCAACATTTCTTTGTGAACGCTTCTCTTTCCAAGTATTTCTTTAACAGACACAATGTCCACTACTCCATAAGCCACAACCCTCAGCTGTGGGAGCTTAGCAGCTTTTCACTCATTTAGTCAACTCTGGGGATTGCTAAAGATCAGGTCTCATCTAATTCTGAGTTCAAGGAAGTGATTTGAAAAATTATATTTAAACTATTTATGATCCTCATTGCAGTTTAAATCCTGTAAAATATTTTTGATGAAGCTTTTTTACTCCAGAAATCCACAGCCTAAATGAAGGTCTGGTAAAACCTCTCTGATTTGCCACAAAAATCGATCTTCTGCTGCCCAGTTCCATTCTTAATGAAAGAGGCAATTCAGAAACCTACAAGAACATGTTTTATTGATTCATTCACAAGTCACTAAAGCCTGTGCCTGTGCTCCCTCCAATAAGACTAACCACATAGTGCTTCTCATGCTCTGAACTGCAGGAAAAGACGATGACCCCAGATCTGTTCTGCTGGAAGTCCAGTGAGACTGAACACGCCCAATAAATGTAAACACAGTGCACCACTAAGTTAATGATAAATGTGTGTAGGAGACCGAGAGACTTATATTTCCTCTTTATTATCCCTGCAGTTGAGCTTCTGCCTTCTTTGTAATTTATTTACCCAGGACACTTATGCCCAGATGCATACCTGTTTTTTTCATGAAGGTACTTGTTTTTCTCAATTTTGTGGATGGATTAAACAAAGCAGGAGGAGGCCAACCTACATGTGTGAGGTCACACAGTGAACTGTAATCTGCACTGCAGCAGATGCCTGAATTCATTCAGGTTCAAGACCTAATTTGGCATAAACTTGGAGTGTGGCTACACCACACTGTATATTTTATAAGTATGTCTTTCAATAATCTCCTGCTCTTCTTAGGAAAGCAATAAGAAGCAGTAAGAACAGCAGAGCCTTTATTGGGTGAGCTTTCCTATTAAATTCCACTAATGCATCTCAGCTATGACCTGTAGTAATTTGGGTGACCTAATAAAGCTGAATGCCCTGTAAGAATTTGGGATGATACACTGTCTGCCTGCAAGACACAAGGAAGTACAAGAGAGCAGTGAGATGCCAAGTATCGCCTTGCAGACAGAACAAAAGTGAACGTAAAAAATAGATGTAAGAAAATACAGGAAAACACATTAACAAGGAAATATGCTTTAGATAATGCTACAGGTACTTTCAAGTACCACCAATTCAACATTCCAATTCAAAGCATTACACCTGCTTGTCCTGCTTAAGGAAATATGCTACACTCTGATTTAGGATCAGGTTTTACAGTAACTGCAGTTACTATAATTATTCCAGTAGAAATACCTTGAAGTATGGCATTTTTTCAGGTTCACACAGGTTTTGCCAGAGACCCAAAGTCTTCTGCCTTCTACCTCATGATACAATAGATTTTAGGGAGCCCATCTCTCTTGTATCTTTCCAATATTCTTCTCCCTTTATATATGCTTTTGGTAAGTGTGCACAGACCCAGTCAAGAATAACACTTTTTACTGCAAAACTTATCTGTTCACCTGTATTATGATTTAGTTGGTTTAGTACAATTCTATATAGAGAATGCCTTCAGAAAGCAGCCTCTGCTCTCAGGTAGCTGTTACTTGGATAAATAAGGTAAAAAACAATTTAGTGGTTTATAAAGGAATTAAAATGTTTTGTTACGCTCTTTCATATTTCCCCTTATTTTAAAATCAGCCAAAACCCCAGCACAAAAATCACTTTTCCTTTAGAATTGTCTCTCAGCAGGGTAATGTGCACAAGTTATCGCTTTGTGCCATACTGTACGTTCAAAGCCATCAGTACTCAATGTGCTAAGAAGTGACACTGAATCCCACAATCAGAAATAAAAACGGAAGTTTCAAAAAGATTTCAGAATTTAGATGAATATAAATAGCTGCTTTGAAGATGGAAAGCATTTTACAGATTTACATTTTGGTCTGTTTTGAACAGATAAACAGACAAAGATATGTTTTTGAAAGAAGCAATATGATTTCCAGTTTAACACTTTCCAGAATTAGATTGTAAGAAATACTAGGAGTGACAGAAAGAATTATTTATATTCACTGTACAGAAATCTTGTTTCGATTCCGCTTATTACTTGAGCTTCTGAAAAGCATCTCATTTTATAACCTTAACAACTATTAATGTAAGCCACAAGCTTTTTGCAAATGTACATTCCCACTACCTCCTTTCCCAACTACAAGGATCCAAACCAATCAGGGTGCTATCACTGTTAAGTCAAGACACTCAGAAGGTTTATCAAAGGTTTCCTTCTCTTTTGAAAGACACAAGTAATGTTGCCAAAGAATTGATACACACTTAGAATTAAAAATGTTGGGAAAAGGGCTCTGAATGGAGAATTAATTGGAAAGATTCATTTTCTAACACTGCTTCCTGTCACTTCACTCCTAATGACTGAAGTGTTTTTATAGTTTTCTGTGTTCTTCCTTAGTGCTGCATAATTTGATTTCCAAATCCCCGCAGAGCTCTGTGACAAACCTTGAAGGTGTTCCAGGATGTAAAGGTCAGAGCTGAAGACAATGGGGATGGGCTGTGCAGAACACAAGCCTCAGGATCTCTTCCTTCAAATCTGTCACTGACACAGAAACCAGGGTCAGTAAAACACAAAGGGGAGTCTCTTAAAGGAAAATCGACTCTGGTGGGAACCTCCTAAAGATGCTAAGAGTAACTTCCAGCAGAATCCAAGCGACAGTCCTTAAATTAAAGGAAGAAGACAGCTTTCCCAGAGATCTTCTGCATGGAAATCAAACAGCCTTCCGAATTGCTTGAATACAAATCACTGGGAAGCCCAGAAGCTTGCACAGTCATCTCATGTATAATGCTTGGAATTTAGGAGAATCCTCTTATCCTACATTCCCGGACTCCTTCCTGCCCCATCCTTGAAAGAAGACTTTCCTCAGTCAGCTCCTTCACTGCCCTCACAGCAGCCTCCAAATTTCTGACAAGATATTGCTGGTTTGGGCTAGACATCATACGACCTTCCCTACACTGCTGGGCTCCATAACTACTAAATTAGTGCTAGCCAATCTCTATTTAGGGTTCCCTAAAAACCTTGTTTTCTTTTTTATTGGTTAATTAACATGATCGCTTCTTAAGGACAGCTGTAATGGTAGTTAGTGAAGCAGGTGCTGCAACCAGTAAAAGTCTATAAAGAGAAAAATCGATATCCCACCAGATGTATATAGAGGATGTACCTTCCAACATCACAAATTCCTGAATTTCACAAATTCCTGGGGACTTGAAAGTGTTTTCTGCTACTTTTGCGTGAAGTGCCTCAGTTTTAAGTCATTTGTTATTCTTTGTTTAATCAAGTTCTTCTGTAGTATAAACATGAACATCATTATGCTAATTTCTGCACTAGACATGCAAATATATAAACATTTGTGTGCCAAATTATTAAGGTTCTGTCTATAATGTTATACCCCTATTTACTATCTATATTTTATGTCTTATGGATTTCTAAACATTTAAATTTATATCATTGCTGTCACATATCTGCAAGCAGAGACAGTTTTATGAGCACTAAAAAAGCTGCAACACACAGCCACTAAATACTAATGACATAAATGGTATCCACTAATGGTCTCTATTTTTATTACAATGCAAAACTTCAATACATTGCAATTACCATTGCTCTGAGCCGGGACCATATGCACTGTATAATGCCATCTTCCATCTCTATAGCATCAAATGACATTATTTGTTGTTCAGCCCTGTACTGCAGATGTTGACTGAATGCTCAAGTCAGCAGTTGTAGCTGAAATCCACTCTATTTACAGAGTCCCACTGTTAACTAATACCCTAAATTGTCAGATGTGCCAATGCATTAGACATTTTTCAAAGCCTGCTGCACTAATAGCATGTAAGCATAGCACATGTCTTGTTGTACCTGTCAACAGCCCAGTAACTTTGCAAAGGTAAAGCGTGTCAAAAAATGGATTTATCTTCATATGCTTCTGTGTTAAAAAAAAATCTTTAGTGAGTGATTCTTCTACAATATTGCAATATAAAAGTGTATTCAACAAAGCTTCCTGTCTTGTAACTGGGTTTCTATTTCTGATTTTTAATGTTAACTTTTACATTCTCCATTCATAATTAGAACAGTGTCCCCTTTTACTTCAGCTATCAGAGACAAAAACTTGCTCTTAGAACTTTGAGACAGTGGAAACCTCAATGTTGTTCATAAAACTGGATGAAAACAAGTGCATGACAAAATCAGGGGGTGTATGAGTTAATTTAATTTCATCTATGCATTTTGCTTCCAAGAAACTTTCACCAACAAAAAAGAAGAGCTAAGTTCATTTCTCAGACATTCTCATGGCAGTTCATCAAACATTAAACAAGTCCAGTCAGATTCCCTTCCACTGACTTCAAGAATAACCTCCAGAAAGCTGAAACTTTCGTTTGAAACAGGAGACTTTTTTTTTCCTATTTCCATGCAGCTGGGAAGTCATTTACACAAGGAAAACACTGGAGACAAAGTAGGTGTCAGACTTGGTAGCATTTTACATGCATTTTCTGACACAAGGCAGACAACAGAAACGTGCACACAAAATATTTCTCTTCAAGGGCTGGCTAGTGAGAACACCAAAAACTAGGAGACGTTAGTGTAATTATTACAGAGTTACCAAACACTGCTTGTCCTTAAAAACACAATCCAATTATCACCCATAACTTTTAAGTGTGGAAAACCATTCCACCTGAAAGCAGTGCTTTCTTTAAATGTCCTGCCTCAGCTTGAATAAATCTAAACATCCACAACCGACTACAGAAGGACAAATTATTTTAAATACATAGAATAATAATACCTAAATCTTACAACTGGGGATATTGATAATAATATTAGTTATTTTTGATTCTTTCTTTCTCTGCCAATAATCTTGAATGTGGCAGGTTCTCTCTTAATGCAATCTGAACCCACTTCAGTGTTCTAATATTTTGACTAAATAGGTTTTATCATGGATCCCAGTTAACTATCTCTGTTCTACAATAACAACAGTTAAATATTCCAAATGAAAATTAAATGGTAGTTTTCTTTTCAGTATGTGGTATTTCTCAAAAGAACAAATTCATTACTTTAAGCATTTGTAGGAAAATACAGCTTTTCTAAAGAAGTAAAATATGCTAGCTCATTTCCTCAACTAGGATTTAAAATAATAGCTCCTCTTTGCAATTAAAAATGGTGGGCAGGGGGTTAATTTTTAATCCTCTCTGCACATCTTAAAAACCAACCAGATCGACTGACTTCACTAACACAAAAATAAAATATTTGAGTACATGAAAAGGATTTAATTTTTTAATTAATTCTCCGTTTTTCTTGAAAAAACTGTTGGGTAACCGCAGCCCATTTTGAGGAGTATTTTGGACCTTTTGAAATGCCATCTTTGACAATCTGTATTGTTCACTGTAATTCTTTCTCCTTTCTTAACAATCACATTGTAACAAAGGAGGAAGTGAGCTCTTTTTAACAAGACCTTGGACAAAACATGAGGCATATCAACTTGAAAGCAAATGTTGATTTTGTTTCTGTTTGCAGGAGTAATGCCTCCAATGGAAAAACAGCAATAGGTCACAAGTATGCTAATGCCAAGCCAACAAGTGCCTGACTCAATTTTTTTGTGGTTTTGGTTTTTTAGTGTAGTTTTTTTGTTTGTGGGGTGTTTTGGTTTTTTTAAAGTTTTATTCTCCCTGAGCTGTGGTTCACAAGTTTGCCTGTATAACTCTCTATGAAAGAAAGCCCAATGTCATTCCCTTAACAGACCACACTTTGGTGAGGTCCCTAATTAAGAAAGCATCTAAAAACACTGTAACATCAAGGAGAAAGAAGGAGACACCTGCAGGACCGAGTCAGATGGTCTCTACAGGAGAATGCTCCCAAGCTCCTAATGCAGGTGCCTTAGGATAGCAGAGCTCCATGGTCTGAAACCAGCCCAGGATCTAAACTGTCCTCTCCTAAAAGTCCATTTCTACTTCAGCCTCAAAATGCGTGTTCATTGAGGGCGCTGCAGTAGAACACAGGTAAGAGCAGAGCTGTGCCTGGAATCAGAGCTGCAAAGGTCTCCATGGACATCCCGGGCATCCACAGAGCAGTGTGTCCGGGGGGGTTCCGAACTCACAGACCTGGCAGCTCTCTGGGCACCTTTCCCACAGTGTTGCTCGAGTCTCTTCTACAGTAAAAAAGAACAAAAGCTCTTGTGGAGCACATCTCTACATGGTTACACACAGTGAAAACATGCTCCTGCACTGGAACAGTAAAAACACCCCTGGAAAACAACCAGAGGCTTCCTGCACCCTTCAATGGGCGGTCAGTCAAGCTCTAAATGGAAAGCCTCTTGCCCTGGTTACCTGCTTGGAATATCTGGCCATAGTTTTGTTTTAACACATGAAGACACTATTTTTAAAAGCACTCTAGGAAGGTTGGCTGTCTGTATCTGTATTCCTTCCAAGGAGTTTGGGGTGGAATATTTACACCTAAGGCAATGTTTTCTTAAAGGTGTTTCTTCTGATTACAGCGGTACAATGAAACAGCTATAACATCTGAAAGCTTTAGACTTCTGTCTTGTAACCATGCAGAGGAATAGCTTCAACCTTTGCAAGAAATTGCAGTATGAATATCTGGTTTATTCCACAGCTGTGTCTGAGCAGACTATTAATAGAATACTGATAAATGCTACAATAGCTATTCCTTTTTCCTCCCCTTTTGCTTTTATGCCATTGCCAATACCTATCCTTCCCCTAGTGCTGTCAGCTGATGCCTATCTCATAACTCTTGAGGTAACAGCATTAGAAGAAAAAGAAATTAAGTTCAAATAAAACTACCAGGTGGAATTCAACATTATGAGATTATGGACTGGATTGTTTTCCAAAGCAGGCACATATATGCAGAGTATATGACTAATGACCCACAAAGAACTTACATATTAAAATTTAATTACTATAATATTATTTAAGAGGACGGAAAAGATATATTTTCTCTTCTAGTAGCTCTGTGATTTGTAATGGCAAGTAATAACTAACTTCATCTTCTTTGTACATTTCCTGGGGACCACGTTTGTGGCACCACACACTGCACCTTGTCCACATGAAACCAAAAAGTGATAGGAAGTCTTTGTAAAATATGCATGTGGCTCACGGGCCATTTACCCAGGCCTTTGCCAGTCTGTGTGCCATCCTTGGGCACACAGCTGCATTTGTGCAACCCTCTTGTTTGTTTTCACTCTTGTGCAGTAAATCTAAAGAGAGAGGGAGCTGCAACTGTTGGTCCCGTGAGTAAAAACAAATCAGTGAGATCATGGAGAAGAGCATACAGTATAAAGACTAAGTAATCATTATGAAGAAACCCAGAAAGTTGGATTTTTTTTGCAAATACTTGTGAGGCGTGCAAGTAAAAATAAATGAGTACTTGATTGTGACACCAACAGCTTTAAATTATCAATATAGAATTATTTAGGTGCCTTTGTAATCAAATGAGTGAAGTTGTTGAACATGTAACAGAAAAGCTATCCATGCTATAATTTATATCACATATCCTAGAACCACAGTCAGAGCCTTCATTCAGGTTGCAGCAACTGCTATTGCCATCAGAAGCAACCACCTCCTTAACTGGCTCTTTCAAGGAAGTCAAATAATGAAATGCCACAGAGAACGAATATATTTTTGTTCCCCGAAGCAATGTCTTCAGTGAGTTAGAGGAAACAGTTTTGTCCCAGAGAAGCCTCTAAGGCTGTAACTGATGTTTCATCTGCTTTGAAAATTTGTATTTTCTATAGTTCTCAGACTATTAAGGTCAGAGCAAAAAATAACACATATAAAAGAAAGCGAGAGAAACAAAAATCTTGTTTTCTCATAAATACCTAAATAAACTTGGGAATAATTAAAAGCATCTAGATGCTCGTCCAATCTGAACACAATCCAATGCAGCAACATTTTGTTCAAAAGGCTCTAGCACTGGTAAAAGCAACAGTTCTACTGAGTAGTAAATATTTATCTTTTGAGATCATAGTGGCAAGTACTGTTGCAACATGCATACACACATTTTAGGACTAGCTAACATTTGCTCGTTGCTGGAAGGCCATCTTCATGAAGGCAAACAATCTTGCAAAAATGATGTCACAAAACTAACAGGAAAACTATGAATATAGTATATATGAAGTAGGATAGTGAAGGAAAAGAAGACATTATGTGGTGTTTTCGGGAAAGCTGAGTCAGCTGGGGCTCTGATAGTTGGAAGCCTGAACAACAACAGATATCACAGGAAATCCGGGGTGTCTGTCCCCTGAAAGAAAACTGGGAATTTCCATGCACAAACAAAGGACTAGACTGAACACAGTAACTATTAAAACAGTATTATGGGACTGGAAAAAAAAATAGCAATGCTAATGGCTGAATGCCAGTGAATGCAAAAGTGTAGGAAATTAGAAGGAAGCAGTAGTCACGGTGAAGAAGATATCAAAAGATGAAAGAAGATCTGAGTAGATCTGGGAAGGCAGGTAAAATTGACAGGAGCTAATGGAAAAGAGGGACTGGCAATTAAGATGCAGAAGAAACAAAAAGAAGTTGGAACCCTTATCAGGAGACTTATATAAGGAGATTTGTGAATAAATCTTGGCAAGCGTTTATCTTCAACTGGGTTTTTTGTGTACTTGTTCGTAGTTTTAGAGACTGTCAGTTTTGGAGATTACATCTTATGCATATTAGTCTTCCAACATTTTGAAACTTTTTTTTGACCTTTCCTGAAAAACAAGAGGTATTTTTATGTAATGTAGTCTTCTTCAGTCTTTATATTTGTGATCTCAAATACCTAAAATGTTGGTCATGCTTCCCGTAGCACAACTATTTCAAAGAATGCACAAACTGGGAGTAGATAAACACAGTTGATAACTTTAGTGATTACCCAAAGGGACACCCAGAAATTGCATTTTAAATGCTTGGAAATTTGGAGTTTCTCTCACAGAAGTCAGAGAGCCAGCACCCTTCATATCCCATGGCCATTTACATCAATATCTGCTCCAAGCAAACTTGAAGCATTCAGTTCTGCAAAGTCAGGCTAACAAACTTCACAAGCCACAGTGGAGAAAGCCTTTGTGGCACTGAGCTCAGCACTGCTGAAGCCGGTTCTCCACGTCCAGCCTGCTGGCTCCAGGGAGGTGTGGCTGTGCTCCTGTGTATGTAAGCAGGATGCAGAGATGCAACATGGCACTAAACAACAACACTGCTTCCCCTCAGGCTTTCTCACCTAAACTTCCCCCTCATGCACCCCTCCAACCTCCACTTCTCCTTTATGGTGGCTAAATCCAACAGTCACAGCCTTTCCAGAAGGCTGTGGCAGCTCAATCTCAGAGCAGTGCTTGACAGCCTTGAGAAGAGGTGACCTCACCAGTGTCTGTCCGTATCTGAAGAGGGGGTGTCAGAGGATGGACCAGGCTCTTCTGCACAGCAACAGGACAAGAGACAAAGGGCAGAACCTGATGCACAGGCAGTTCCATCTGAACACGAGGATGAACTTCTTTAATGTGCAGTGACTTCACACTGGAGCAGGTTGCCCAGAGAGGGTGTGGAGTATCCTGAACTGGAGATATTCAAGAACCATCTGGACACAATCCCGTGCCATGTGCTCTGGGATAACCCTGCTTAAACAGGGAGGTGGGACCAGATGACCCACGGTGGTCCCTTCAACCTAAGCCATTCTGTGATTCACAGATGTCTCTGCCACCAAATCACTCATGTGACTTCAGAAAAGTTCCAGTTGATTCCCTTATCCTGTCTCACTTTATTCATGTTGCAGACATAGCATCTGAGTTTTTCTTCTCCTCATCCCCACTTTTAAAGCCAGAAGCAATTTGAACAAGCCACCACTGGACCAGCAAAACTCTGAACTGAGAGCCCACTGACGAACATCTGGTCACTGTTTATATCCAGGCTCTCCAGTCTGTGTTTGTAGTTAACAGGAGTTTACCTGCTATAGCCAACCTTCGTCCGGAATCTTCTACACCTCCCCCTTTTGTATTTACCTTAAAACCAAAATATCTGAGATGTGTAACTATGGGAATGGATCAGAATAGATTTAAAGAAGTCTGCACAATGAAGGTGAAGAGCTACAGATCTCTCCACACGGCTGTACACGAAGCAGCTGAATTAAATGCAATAGTAAAGCAGGGCAGCATTTTCAGATGCATCCCATACACTTGCTCTGTCTCTCCTAGTAATAGAGATACTGTTCAAAAACATAAAACCTAACTAGCTGGTATAATCTAACTTTACATAAGCAGTTATGACCTAAACAAAGTTTGAACAGTATGTAGCCTCCAGGTACTCTTTTGAGTACGTTTTGAGTTTAAATTTAGATTTTTATTGCCCTTGGAATGCTGAAATAAACTTTCAGTCCCACTGGTGCAACTCCAGGAAGAGACTATATTAAATTTTTCTGTTCGTGAAGGTGTGTGCCTCCCTTCTATTCATTACCAGGCATGCAAGTCACATAATAAAGCTGAGCTGGTTTTATTCTTATACAATGTGCACCTTATTATGGTTAGCAGAATTCTGCAAGGGCAGTTTCTATTAGCAAGTGTTATCACGTAAGAGCTGAGAATCACATCAGGGGGCTGCAGGATTGAAAACACAGATCTGACAGCCACTAGGGCCTATCAGGGAATGGTCACAGATCTGGCTCTTTACTTCCCTAGCCCAGCATAGATATCCTCATTTTCCCTGTTTCTGCAGAACAACATTTAGAACTAACTCAAATCAAAACAATTGGATTACTGAAATAGCATTGTGAAAACAAAACAGCAAAATGAAACATCTGAGTTTTGAAAAGCCAAACCAAGAATTTGCTAATTTGACAAAGAAAAAAAGTTTCAAATGCCCTGATATTAGTAACATGCCCTAGCCTTACACACCTAACATTTTACTAGCAAAAGAATACATTGAGCATTGTTAGGCCCAAGTATAATTAACAACTCTGATGTGGGAACAACCTGAGACAGTAATAAAATTAAAAATCCATCATTTGGTCTGAGTTTTCTTCATCACTTCCCAAAACAAGTCTGTCTTGGAGCCAAAACAATTTAGTCAACTGGGAACAGGGAAACTTTCTCTTACAAGTCACAAGGAAAGATTGACCCTTTTCATTAGTTGTTCAGCTGTGTAGTTGGAAGAATCATTCCTTGTTTCAAATGTACAAATCCATACTGCTGCAGAGGCCCTGGGCAGAACACTTAAGGTAACAGTTTTAATATGCAATGAACCAAAGATTCCTACAGATGAGAACAGATGCAAATCAACATTTGTCTCAATCAATCAATCAATCAATCAATCAATCAATCAATCCATCAAGTTAGGCAGATTTCAATAAGCTGAAAACAGCCTTTGGGACAAAATAGCAGGAGCCATGCCTATGACAAAGAAACTACACGCATCATACCTCTTGATTCAACTTATCATTATATTATTGACGTTCTCTTATCCAAATCTCATTCATTTCTGCTTTTATGTCAAGCAAAGGTTGCAAATCTTCAAGGCACGGTGCCCATGGCACAAGTCATAGATCCACATTGGTGGCAGGAACAGTTACAGTTGGGGGAGATTGGACAGAGGTTATCCAAATCTTTCTCCCTCTAATAGCAGCTGCAGCTGGTATGAAATGCATGTTAACTTAGAGTAGAGCACGAAACACTTTATTGATACAGTTCTCCATTGAATTATTTGCCTTTCAAGGTAGTATTGTTTTAATCACATTCATTATAGCAGAAGAGAATTTGTGATCTAACCTCTAAGGGTAACTTTCAAGAAGAATATATCATTTTGATGGCTCATTTTTGAGATCTGTATTTTGTGGTGGGTTTGTAGGGGTTTTTTTGTTATTTAAGGACAGAGAGGAAGTTTCAGGAGAAAGCTGGGTGGTTGTTTATATTTAGACACTGTCTCAGCAATACGGTCAAACTGACCCCCTTGTCTGATCCCCTTTACCCAGAGGAAAGTTTGGGATTATTTTTTCTTTCCACATACAACGTAAATGAAAACTGTTTAACCTTTCCTTCCTCTTCAGCTCCTAACCTAATCAGCTAAAACTGGTTTAGATGGACTTTTCTTTTGCCGGTTTGCAGGGGCTTCTTTCATTTTTGGCTTCACTTTTAGATCTTTCCAAAGTTGTTTTTCCCACAATATCCTGCAATTTTTGGTTCTCGCCCTGCCTCCTCTTCTAAACTATTTTGAAGTTTGATTTTGTATCTTCTACAAGGCTTTTGATTTATTTTTTTTTTGCAACTCCTACTGCTGCTTTTTCTTTATGCTTTTATAGGCATTGATAACATTATGAATTACATTCTACTGCACAGAAATAAAGCTCGCTAGAACTGAAGCTGCCATTTTCTTCCAGTTTTTGCAAGGGCTTGAGACTCCCTATGAATTTATTTTAAAATCTCCTTTAATCCTCCTGCTGGACTGATGTTTCCTTTCAGAAAAGGAAGATGATGTTCCAGCCAGAAGAAATGACATAGCATAAAGGAAAGGAGCAAAAAAGTCCTGAGTCATGAAAGCAAAGAAATACAAGTGAAACAGACTTGAGAAGGATTAAAATCCACAAACTGGAAGGGACAGAAAAGCAGGATGGAGTTCTAATTGAAAGGAAATGGAGGATTGACTCTATGTAAGAATTAGGTAGATCAAGGAGGGAGAACTTGACCAAGGGAGAGCTGAACCAGCAGGCACCTCTCACCTTTTAGCTCTATTCATTATCATCCCTCTGTCTTCTGTTCCCAGTGAGAGCTGAGAGCCCTTCTGACAAACTTTTTCTGGCCACAGGCAACGCTGAGGCTTAAAAGGAAAGCATTGGGGACAGCAGCTGCCCTCAGAGGGTCACACAAGCACTACCAGCACGCAGTGATGGACCCGCACTGTCCTTCCAAGGGTGGGATGAATATCTGGGCTCCAAGGAACGTAGGTCAGTTCTTGTTCCTACATCTCCAAGAAAAGGGAAGATCTGTATCTAAAGTCTGGAAGTTGGTGTATTTCTTGGTTCTCTGGAAGTCTGATTGCTGTGGATGCTAAAGACGCAAAGGGCTGGGCACACTGCAGCTGTCTGTCACCAACAGAGCCCCAGATACAGCCATCAGTAATGAACCCCCATCCAGGACCACCGACCACAGCCCGCGTGCCTCACCTGTGTGCAGCCTGTCTGAGCCCCGCAGGCCTTTTGGTCAATTAGAGGAGCAATTTTGGGTTTTCTCTGTTCACTAACCTTCCTTCTACTCCTAAACACTATTTTGGAAAATCTATGTTTGCAGTAACTAAATGCACTCTACAGTTCTACAATTATTCCCATCGAATGCACACTTGGATTTTAAAACACTATGATCTTTTAATATTCGGCCTTCTCAATAGGATCTTAAAAAGTAAATCCCTCTGAGCATCATGGCTATACTTTAAAGATGATTCCAGCAATAAAAAAGATTTTGTATGGATAACTGATATATTTTCTACTAGGTGGAGGGAGGAAAAAAAAAAAAGAAATACCTCAAGCTATGACAAGTTTGCAGTATAGGTGATATATGATGGTAATTGACATCCTAACAATAGGAGACAGTAAAGATACCCTGAAATTATTTTCTTTTCTATTTCTTCCCTATCTGCTCTTCCTCCTCTGTTTCTTCAGTAAGGCAGATCTACCAGCAAGGCAATTTAATCTTTCCAGGGATAAAGAAAGGCTTCCTTGTCTAAGAAAAATAAAAACTTCTACTGGTCAAGGACAGAAAGCCCAAGAGAAGGAATTATCTACCGACAGTGAGCTATGTTTTTTTATCTCTAAGAACGGAAGCAGCAGTATTCTGGAAGAAATAACATTGATTTAGCTAGAATGTAAGGAAGACATCTTCTGTTTGATGTATATAGCCTTCTGGACAAGGGTAGGACAATAGCCTGTATTCCCTGAACAAAATACCTCCTACTGTGTTTTCACTGTCATTTAGGGAGAAGAATTTTATTCCCTTGTAGCACTTAACTCTGAACCATAAGAAACTTCATGTTCAGTCATGAGCCTGGATGGATGCTTATTTAAGGAACTACCAGTAGGATAATTCTTCTGGGCTCTTACGCCGTACATAACTGGAGAGGGAAGACTTCCCCAACTGCATGGATAACAAATTATTCCGTGCCAGCCAAAGAAACAGGTACAACTTACCTCCTTGGTAAAAAAGAGACAGAAAATAAACCTCAACTATTGCATAACTTTACAATGCAGAACAATTTTGTCATGGTTTTTGCCACTGCACTTCACAACATAGCAGTATGCCGGTCAGGGCCAATAATGGTTCATGAAGTAATTTATTAGTCAAAGAAAGACACTTGCTAGCTTGGGCCTCCACATCTGCCTTCTTCACAAACACACATTTGCCATCCACCTTAAAAGTAGCTGACTGTTGCTTGCGATTCCTTCTAAAGGAATGTTCCAGTCTTCAAAAGGCCACTTTAATCTACTGGTTTAGATATAAAACAACTCTTGTACTTCTATTATCTAGCCTGAAGGCATACATGGCTGGTAAGCTTATGCTTAAGTGCTTTAACTTTGAGAACATGAAGCACCTTGTTGCTTTCAACTGGATGAACATATTTTTCACATCAAGCACATTCTTAAGTGCTTTGCAAAACGGTAGGCTTCTCAACAAAGTAACTAGATATATTGGTATCTATCTCCATCCTTTCCTGAGGAACCAATCGGGGATGTGGGTAGCCAGTACTCCAGCCAGAATTAACGTATTACTGGTTTCCAGCAGAGAACCTAATACTGTATATCAACAGGGTTCTTCTAAACAAGAAAAAAAAAATTAAGTTAGAAAAGCAAAAGCACAGCACGAACAACCTATAAAGGTAGTGAAAAAACCTGGAAAGGGCTACTAAAGGCAAGAATTATTTTAAGTTAATCTCCAAGATGACAGGAGGTCGATACACAAAGAGGCAGGCACAGACAGAGTTACTACAGCAAAGAGGCTCTCCTCCTGATTGGCAAGGCTCAAGCATTGGGCCTTATGAGAAGAAAGATTACTAAAGCAGTTAAAACTGAAAAGCTGAAAAACTTGCAGGAGAAACTCAGAAAATGAGCAACTGCAACACAAGGAATGTACAAACAAAACACATCTCGCTCAAGATATACAGGACGGCACTTCTACAGCACGTTATTGATGTGGGCCAAGGCATGAACTGCTGTGGCAAAGGGTTTAAAGCTCTGCCACAAGTGGTCACGTGTGGCCAGGGCTCACCTTGCTTGCCCAAAAGCGCTTAGTGCTTCCTACCATGTAACAACAGTCCCTTTGCTTCAAGCTTGCAAAAACCTTTTCCTGCTGTACAGCTGCAGAAAGAAGCGTCTTGCAATCTTCCTCTGCCCCCGAGAACAGACACAGGGTTAGTCCAACCTGGCCACAGTGTAACAGGAGGGAAATTTCCATAAACTGCAGAGGTAAAAGGCTGAGTGAAAAGCGTCTGAGTCAGAGAGGAGCTCGCTCAGCTGCGCTGTGCACAACAGCCTTTGTGCAGAAGCATTCATTAGACACTAGTGTAGATACAGTAAGACAGAAACACAGTGTGATATGATATGCTGTCACCATTAAGGTAGGATGTGACAGATACATTTGGAAAATATAAAATATATTCACACAGCTTCAAATTAAGTGAATGCATGTGAAGCCAACCTGAATGAACAGCCCTGCCTCCTCTGGAACATGCTGACATTAATAGCATCAATCAGACCACCTCCTATTTATATCAATTTACAAACAACACCCCAACATTGTATTTGTTCAAAACACAATACAGCAAGGGAACATTAAAAACATGCTTAAACATTAAATTAAAATTACCATTCTGCAGTTGATCCATGGAGCTGCTGAAGAGACTTGGCTGCATTACCACTGTTTTGAGCATAAAGCAGTCATGACCAACCCTGTGGGTACCGACTAACTGGCCTAGGGAACCCAAGCACCAGCTTGCCTGGTTCCTAAGGAGCCAACACTACCTTACACTGTGACCATCTCCGCCATAAAAAGACACAAAACTGTGTCAGAAACAAAAACTGTATTTGCCCTTGATATTCTGTTCAATTTTGAGCACTTTACTTGTTTAGTCTTAAAACAGTTCCAGAACAGTTCAACTGTTTCCCTTCCCACTTCCCAGAACAAGTATTCAAATCTTCAGTACCATCTGAAAGACTTTTGGTAGAGAGAGGGGAGATGGTTTCTTCATAGAACCATCTACCATTTCAAGAAAAAATAGCAACAGATATTATTCGAGCAAATACCTTACTTGATATATTTAGTTTCAATGCTTTTAATGAATTTTATTCTTTTTTGATGTCTTTAATAAAATATAAATATTTTAAGTAGGAAAAGTTTGTCATGAGACTAGAACACATTATGGACCCAAAACTCTACACTGATGGAACTTAACATGACCATCAGCAAATAACATTGGACCCCTTTGACCCTGTGACATTCCAATTACTTAAAAAAAAAAAAAAAAACCACGAAAAACCCGCCCCAAAAAACGAACACAAAATCCTCTATCACAAGCATCTTAAATTTTTGTACAACGGCATCCTTCCACCATATGTTTGTTATTAAATGACTCCACAGTTATCCAGAAGCTTTACACAGTCTTGAAAACACGGCCAAAAGAATTCAGCCGTGTTATGTAAGGTCATGTGAAAAAATTAAAATAAAATGGGAGAAGAAATATTAATGTGTTTCTTCCAAAGTCCTAGTAATCCAAATAATCCTTGTCTCATGCAAGTGTATCTACTTCTCACAACAACTGAGGAAATGGCACTGGGATGTATTTCTGTAACAGCACACTTTCCTGGCTTCTGCCATAAGATCCCATGGGCAGAATAAGTTGCAAGAATCTGCACTGCAACACAGCTATGCAAATTTATGTCAGCAGAAAAATCTCATTTAATGACCCGCTGGAATTTAAAGCTGTATCTTATAAAATGAGCCCTGGCACCTCCACTTTAAGAGAGAAAGATCCTTTCACAGGTCAAAATGCTACGTTAAACCAGTGCTTCAAAACTCAGTGATGTCTTACTTCAGTATGGGAAAACAATTCAATTCTGAGTTTGGTCAGAGCCGGGCAATTTTTCATGTGCACGATAAGCTAAATGCAAAGCTGGTAAGTTATGTATATTAATGGTGGTTAATTACTAGCAGAGCTCTCAATTAGCTTAATCAAGCCACAATAGGGACCTGGGAATAATGCAGGAAACTCAGCAAAGATCTCTGCTCAATACATCACTGCAAGAGGTTGGCAACATGACAAACCTCACAGCTACCTAAATTAGTATTTCTGTTATGTATATTATAACTGCTGAGCCTCATCTCACTCTTCTGGAAAGAGGTGGTCCTGCCATTTCAAAAGAGGCTTTCAAAACTAGAAGCTGCAATCTTCTGGGTTGTATGAACAATCGAGCCTTTGGAAAGGCTCTTGAAAGACTAAAATGGTGAGATTAATCACTCAGAAGACAGCAAAGGAACAATAAAACCAGATTAAAGAGAGAGACATTAGAAGCTTCTCCTTCCCCACACCTGAACAGACAGAATTGTAGGGAAATTCAACTCTATTGACAGTTGGGAGATACAAAACCAAGAAATTATAAAAACATTCAGAAGGGAATTATGAATCGTTGCCAATCAATAATTTTAAAACATGACCCAGTGTGTGCTAAAGAATTGCAGGAGAGTCAAAGTAAGGAAGGATAACAGACTCATGAAGTTTCAAGTCCTGTGGACCAGGTTTTAACAATTATGAAATCAGGAATAGCACCACATGCATGGCAAAGAACAAAATATTTCTGCCTTTTTTTTTTTTCCTGTAGAAATGGTATTTATAAGGTCAACATATCAGGCAGTCTGACCAATATCCTGCAGTGCTTTACAAGAAATTTTAAAGGAAAAAACTGTAGAGTGAGCAATATGACATGTTTGTAACTTTTTTTCCCCCTAGGACTCAGTATTCTCATTTCATAACAGAAAGAAATATTGACCTGCTTTGGTGACAGCAACACCAAAACCAGCTATCATGCAATTAGTGGCACTGAGGTTTTACTAACAGAAAAGGTTCATGACTATGTTAATTTCTGCTTAAAATACCTTTTTTTAAGGGTTATTATTACTGGAAAAATTGGAAAACACTGTCAGTACAGAAGCAGATCAAGGAGGATGGCCCTGACTTGAACGACCCTGAACCCAAAACATTGAAAACACGTCGCAATTTATTAGCATGAAGTCCAACAATGAAGAGAGAATTTCCACTACAAGCTGGATGACTATTCACTGCAAACAAAGCAGGAGTCCTCCCATGAACCTCTAGTCCTTGAATGAGTGTTGTGTAGACAAAAAACCCTGGAAATATAACTGAATTTGAAGCACTGATATTTCATTTAACATCCTATACACAACATACATTACTAACACGAATTACAGTCATTCACATCTTCTGTCTTCATTTTGCCCAAACTCTTCCATCATCTCTTCCTCAAGTCTTCTTTCCTCTGATAGCTTAGCAGAATTACAGTCAATTAGAAGGTCACCAACAAGAAGAGTGCTGGGAGCAGCATGCTGCAAGGAAGACTCAGTACTAAGTCTAAGCCCATTTTTGTAAGTAATCTAGGCACAAAAGGCAGGAGACCCTTGAGAATAGTTTTCAAGTCTACACGCCCGTGCAATGCTGGAACCATTCTCCAATAGTTCCACAATTTCCTCTGGAAGGAAAATTTCCCAAACAGGGCTTTTCAGCATCTCAGCCCCTGAGTTTGGAACAACTGTTTCATTTTAGGGACCCCATAAGGTAAGGAAGTTAAGTGCAACTGATGAAATGTGAGAGGGCTCATTACCACATCTCCCTACCACCACACAAATAAAGCTGCAGAAAGGCAAATGGCATTATTGTCCTCAGTTGTCCAACAGAAGGCTCAAAGTTGTCATGGGGAGATGCGCACAACACTGCTGTTGACCCAGGACCGCCAGAGCTGTGGCACCCCCTGCCCTGGATCCTAGGAAAACATCCCAGGAGGCCTGGAGCTTAGGTGGCAAGTGGAGGAAGTGCACCTAACACAGACACCCCCAGCGCAGGTGTCACTGCTGCCAGCCCACTGTGAGTGCTGAGGGCGCAGAGAGGTGCGATGCCCCCACACACGGGGGCTGATCACTGCTGCCCTTGCCCGAGCCCTCTCCTCCCACAGCAAGGCACACAGATTGCTTCACTCTCCACAAAAAGGCCTCTTTTCTTTTGGGGCAAGCAACGAGAGAGACCTTTTGGCAACTCTCAGCTGGCAGAGTACATGCCACGCTTCACCCACTGACCCTGTCCAAGGCAAACAGAAACAGCTCTGCAAGACCCCACCACCCCGGGATTTCTCACTACAGGGGCTCACGTGGAACCCAAGCTCTCACCCTACATATCCCACTGGAGAGGACTCCAACAAAATGCTCTGATCTCTCCCCTTTCCCAGTGGAAAAGAGGTTCCCAGACATCACCCTCAGGGACACAGGGTACAGATGGGGTACACAAGGCGCTTCCAACCCGCTCGCCCCCATCGTCACACTACTGTTCCCTCCCTCCCCGCCTCTAAACCCCCACCCTATGGCTGGCCCGGGCAGTCCCGCTCCGCTCCCCTTACCTGTTGGACGCTCTGCCCCGCTGTAGCCAGAGCTCCCCGTCACCTGCCGGTCGCCGTCTGCAGCTCCCAGGGAGGGTGAGGGCAGCGAGGCGGGCGAGGCGCTCCCAGCCGGGGGCGGCCGTGCCGCTGTCGCTGTCGCTGTCGCACCGGGCGAGCAGCCCCCGCCGGCCCCGGGCAGGGCTCGGCAGCGGCTGTGCCTCCGAGCCGCGGGGCTGCGGGACCGCCCGCCCGGCCGTGCACCAAGCCCTGCCTCCGCCGGCTTCCAAACGAACTCACTGGGCTTCCAGCTGTACCTGGGAGGCAGACGAGGGGAAATCATGTTTTGCAGTGTTGAGCGTGCATTAACTATTCCCAGAGTTAACTGCATTTGACTTGCTCTTCTGTTGGACCGAACTCCCCGTCTCCTGCTGGAGTCATTAATCTGTACATTCTCACCGTTTATGCGTAAGGGAGCTGGTTTGTTTCTCCCATTCCACCCTCTCGCCCCCACACGCATTCCCTAAAAACCCAACAATTAAAAATGTGGATTTTTTTCCTTTAATTCCCCTACACTGTGTAATTATATTCACATTAGAAATCAATCAACACTGGTCATTACCATTAGTGATATGCTCATAAACCAAACACTAGACATGCTAATGAACTGAATAAAACATAATTTCTTGTTGTGTAAACTGATGCTCAACGCTAATCAGCAATAAATTCAATCAGACATTACTTACATCAACTGAAAACCACATTAAAGCCGGGTACAGAGCAGCCCTGCTCCTTTCTGGGGGCCGTGCCCGGAGCAGCCCGGCAGTGCCCGGGCCGCGGGATCCCCGAGGGGACACGGCCTGCCTGCGAGGGACCCCTCGGTGGCGGGGCCGCCCGTGCCTCCCGCCCGCTGCTCACGGGTCGTGCGGGGGCACCGAGCAAAGCCGCTCCCCTGTCTGTCCCCAGCTCCGCGCAGCCCGGACGGCGGTGCCCGCAGCCAGACAGCGGGGCCTGTCCGGCTATAGCACTCAAAGCCTGGGGCCAATTCCTTCGGCGTGGTCACCTCCTCGGAGCCCGCTCTCCTGCTGGAAACCACCCGAGGCCCTGCGGGTCGCACGGCCCGGGATTGCCCCAGGAGGCAAACAGCGCTGCCTCGCCCTCCAGGCGTTTTCCAGGAGGAGAACTGGCCTCATGGCGGTGCAACCAAACGCCCATTTGACATTTCCCTACCATAGACATGGGGCCGAAGCACCGGCCGTGGCTGCAGGTGCGGGTACGACCGGCCGGCCCGGCGGTGCCCGCGCCCTGCCCGCCCCGTCGGGGCAGCGCCGGCCCCGGGAGGCTCCTCACGGCGGCCCCCCTCGGGCGTCCGATCGGGGGGCACCTTCACCGCCTTCCTCTCTTTCGGGGCCGGCACCCTCTCCTTTGACCGCCGGGGTCACAGGGGCGGCGAAAGGGGGCACTTTTTAAACACAGCCAGTCTGCTGAAGAAAATCACCGGACACAGCCCTTGCGCTTCCGACGCCGCGGTCCGGGGGAGCTCCGGAGGGCCCCGGGGCGCTCCGGGCGAGGCCGGGACGGGGAGGCGGCGGGGCCCGCCAGCCCGGGCGGAGACACGGGGCGGGAGCGACGTCCCGGGCCCGGGTCCTCACCCAGGGCACCGCCAAGGGCTCTCCGGCCCGGCGGGACGTCCGAGCGCCGCGGGGGCTTCGGGGCGGCTTTACCTCCCCAGCAAGGACACCGTAACTCACGCCCCTCCCGAGCTGCGGGGGGCTCGCTGAGCGCGGGTGGGGGGCTCGCAGCAGATGAGTCCGTTTCAAGCAGCCACGGCGGCGTTTTGTAACAGCCGCAGAGCAGCGATTTGCTGCGATCGGAGGAATGTAATTTCCAGCTGCACAATATTAATGAGAGGCTCAGAACCAGGGGAAAACTTTCAGCGGAAGGTGGCGGGTTTATTTGCTTCGCGTTAAGGGAGACGCGGGGTGGGGGGGAGAAAGAAGAAGACAAAAGACACACATCAGCATCATCAGCCCCCGCACCGGGGCGATCGCCGGGGGTTCCCCAACCGGGAGCTGCCGCCTGGCTCCGTCGCAGGGGGGGCACAAGGCCGCCGTCCTTTCTCTTTCAACACAGGAATTGTGCGTGTGTGTGTGTGTGCGTGTCCCTTTTATTATTATTTTTGCCTACTTCGACCACTCGCCGCGATCACGGGCGGCAGAAGCGACTCCGCTCGCCTTGTCCGTACCTTTCGTTTGCCGAGGGGGGCGCGAAAGGGGCGCGGCTCTGAGAGCCGGGCAGGAGGGAGGCAAAGCCGTGCGGGAGCCGTGAGAGCCTTTGAGGGAGGGCAATGAAGAGTCTTACACTGAGAGAGGAGCGTGCTGCCGAAGAAGGAGACGCCTGAGTTGTCTCGGGCGGTTTGTAACTCCAGCTGAACACAGCCCAGCTGCCTTCCGTCATTATTCCTTGTTCATAAACCTCCGTTGTTCCCTCGCACGGCTCCTGGCGGGGCTGAGGGCCGGCCCGCGCCTTCGCCTCTCCCGCGGGGCGCGAATCGCGACCTGCGCCCGTCAGCAACCGCGGGGACAGAGGGAGTTCGGGCCCCCGCACCCCTGGGCGACAGAGAAGCTGGAGCTGGGAGGCGGCTGGTGCGTTCCACGTGGAGTCCGAGGGCCGCGGCCATCCCCGCTCCCCGCCGCCGCCCCTCCGCCGACCGCGCTCCCGCCCGCCCCGCCGTTCTGTTTCCAGGGCAGAACCTGTGAATAAAGCGAGAAGCGTTGCTCATTGTGCTCGTATTAATCCCCCTGCCCCTGGCTGGAGCTGATTAAATTGCTTGCCGAGCGCCGGGAGTTCGTGCGGCTCCGCCAGCGCCGCAGCCGGGGCGCGGGGCAGCCCCGCACCACGCACACAGCCCGGGGGTCGTTTCACCGGTTTATTTCACATTAAAGTTTAGATACAATCGAAATCCTCGTACGCACCTTTTAATAAAAGTAGTCATCTCTTTGAGTACTGCAAAATTATAGCATTTACATATTTTAAAAGACGGTAAACAAATAATACTAGCGGATCAATAGTACCAGCGTCGAGTGCACATGGTCAGGTAATTTTTAGGTGACCGTATAAAATGCGATCTTGTTTATAGAATATAATACAGATAAATGCTATAAATAAGTGGATATCCGAGTCGGCGATAAACTTCCTAGTGGCGGGTCCGCTCGGACTGCCGGCACCGCCCGCGGGGCTTGCGGGACCGGTGCGGGGGCTNGGCCCGCCCGATCCGTCCCGGCACCGCAGCCCCGGGACCGTGCCCCACCTCCTCCCCCACCTACCTGCATTGAGAAATCTTATTTCTGGTTAAGAAAAATAAAAGTCCCATTTAAACTTTATTGAATTAAAGCAAAAATTAATTTTTGATATTCACACATATATTACAGAGTAATAGTAAAAGTTCAATATACTTCCTGGCGTTTGGTTGGGCCACATTGTACAAGAGCAAAACAAGCATCAAAACATTTAGCAGCCTTAAATTTCACAATCACTCAGAATTACATAGAAATATTGAAATACTCTAGTCAGCCTTGGCTGTGAATAGTTCTTCATGTAGAAATTCTTCCTTTTGCCAGCCAGTACACAGCAAGAATTGCATTTCCCCTTCCATCATGGCATCCATGTATTCAAAAAATACTTTGCTTTTTTTTTAAAAGTTAAACTCAGAGAAAGAGTCAAGATTACCATGTTTTAAAAACAAAACTACAAAATATGCTGTAAAGAACAATGAAAATATCTAAAGTCTACTTGTGTGAGGCAGAAGCCATAGGGGAACGATGGCAGATTACACCAGTGACACAGAGATGAGAACTAATTTTGTGGGAGGAGAGAGAAGAATATAAATGGGGGTTTGATCAATTATAGTGTCTCCCGCCTGTTGGCTGCAACACAACAAAAATAAGTAGTAATTCTTCAAAGCAGATGTACACAAACCTAAGCAGGATTTAGCTTCTTTAATATCTGAATGTAAAAAGTCTGCTGTCCATGACTCTTTAAAGCCAGCTATGACTTGGGAATTTGTAAGAGATCTCTCTCTTTTCTTGGATGAGAAGTGATTTAAAGTGGGAACACTAGAAATCCAGAGAATGTTGAATACTTCCAGCCTCCCATCAAGTTTCCTCTCTCCAGCTTTAGATAAGCTCTGTCTCCTTTTTCCATCTGAATCAGGACTCCATTGCTAGCAGCTTCTCGGGTCACATCTTGGTCCCCTGCAAAGGCAGAAATCACTGGCCACCCATTTAGCATCAAACTCACCTAAGGAGCAAGATAAAACAAAGCCCTCTGTCAATTAAAGTCAGACAACGACACCGCCGGGGCTCGCCTAGCAGGCGAGATGCTTAGTTAAGAAAAGGCCTCTTTTGACAGCTGAAACTCCAGTCCCATAAAAAAGAAACACTAACCTGAACGCAGCTAAGGTATGTACTGTAAAGGAGGAAGTCTTTCACCGCTGTTTTAGAGCGACAACCACATCAAAACAGCCGGTGCATATAAAGCAGGACATTGATCCTATTTTGGAGAATTTCAATAGGGTGCCCCTGTTTTCAGGCTATGAAAAGAGGTCTGCTCGTACTTATTGAAAGATGGCTTTATGCGAAACCTCAGAGACAGCCAGGAGCAGAGCCACAGCAGCCAGAGTCAGTGCCTTTGAAGTGTATTCAAGAGGTAGTTTTCCTTTGTTAGGCAGCAAAGACAATATTCTACAACACAGTCAATAAGCTCTGCTCCGCTCGCATTAATGATCCCGGGACTGCATACCCTACATTAATAATACACTACCTGCCCAATCTAGAGGTGTGAAGCCACTTGCACCAGAACAGTGCTATATAACTGCACACTCACCTTTGCAATGTGCATTGCTACACAGTCATTCCTGTCTGGGTTATGCCACCTGGCTTTAGGCCCGTAATTTATTAACCCTGCCTAGAGGTGTGTATGCATCGAACCATAAAGGCATGAATAGGGCAGCTGCATATACACAGAGAGATTCATTATTGCATCCATGCCATAGCCACCTCCGTGAACCCTAAATCCTTACGAAACGTTCTGCCACCAGAGAGCGAGTGAGGAACCCACCGGGGGCCGCCGTTGCCACAGGCTCTGTTCAGGGATGCTCCCACCCGCGCTCCGCGGCACCGGGCAGGCTGGGAGGGGACAGCAGGCAGCCGTCGGGCGACCGCCTCCCGTCCCGGGGCTGCCCATGCGGGCAGGGGCCGAGCGATGGCCGGGGGCGGCTCCGCACTGTTTGGGCACCCTCCCCTCGGGCGGCGAAGAGCCGCAGGTCTGTCTGCGCTCCCGTGGCGGCGCCCGCCCCGCCGCCCGCACAGCCCCGGCCCCGCCGGGCCGCGGACCCGTCCGCTCCCTCCCGCGGCGCCCGCGGAGCCGGGCGACGGCGCTCGGGGCTGACCTGGATGGTTTGCCTGTTGTACACTTTCACCACGTGAAAATTGAAACTGTAAATCCCTTTCCTGGGCGCGATGAAAGTGCTCCGCTCCG
>VWZG01003392.1:86878-137094 GCA_013396735.1 Grallaria varia | reverse complement strand
ACCGGGCAAAGCCGCTCTGAGGGCTCCGCAGGGCGGATCCGCGGCGCTCCGGGGCGAGGCGGGGTGGAAGGGGGCTGCTGCTGCTGCTGCTGCTGCTGCTGCTGCGCGGGGCCAAGGTCCGCCGCCACCTCCGAGCAGCCGGAGCATCACCGGCGGTGAGCCCGCGCCCGCCCCGCCGGAGATCGCACCGAGGGATGGGATGCCACGGGTTCCCCTTCTCGGGTGTCCGCGCTCCGCTGTCTCCTTCAGCCGTCTCGTTCGCGCCCCGGGAAGGAACAAACCGCAAGGCTTTCCGAGCAAGAAACTTTGACAGCGCTCGGAGGCTTTCCTGGCCGGCGGAGCACCCACCCGCTGTTAGGGAACTCACCCGCCCTGCCCACGGATGGGTCCGGCCCGGAGCGCGGTTTTAGGGCCGTCGCTGTTTCCTAAAGTGCAAAGATTGCTTTGTCTCGGTGGACATCTAACCAGTGTTCGTTCTGGATGTGCTGTCAAAAAATCATCACCCGGGATTGTAAATGAAGAGATTTACCGATGGACCTTTAGAAATCAACAGCTGGAACAAAGTAATTTTCTAACTGGCAGATCTGTTTCCAAAGTTAAAACTTGTATTCAGAGATAAAAACTTGTATGGAGTTTGTAGCGTCCTGTTTGGGAAACTGAATATCATCCAAAACTGGGCTTCTGTGCAAATCGCTATGAATTTTGGTAACGGCTTTAGTTTATTTTACTGTGTTGTTCGACTGTGTGATTCATAAGTTTTTACCTGGGAAATCTCTCTCTGAAAACTCCTTTAAATAAAACTTTCTTCATATTAGTGCCCTGCTAAGTTAAATGCGTGTCCGTAAAGTTGCGGAGAGTCTGGGAAGTCCCGGAGTTTGCCCGTGGGTTGGTACTGGCTGGCTCCGAGGGCACGGGATGCAGCGGTAACCAATGGCATCGGGGGCCTCCTCGGGGAGGACCAAAGTACCACGCACTTCAGCCACTCAGCAGTGGGGATTCTGGACACCAAATCAGTGGCATAATGATTATAGGGGGAGCACACTGGTCAGAAAGGAGTTGGGGAGATAATAAAATAGAAACACAGACTCTCCTGAGAAGCAGAAAATGAGATAAAAGTGAGTAGGAGGAGCCACTTCATGTTTTACTTCAAGACAAGCTTAAGATTTGCAATGTAGTAGTACTGCTGATGGTCTTAACTGAGTCTGAAGTCAGAATCAGAAACTTTAAAATAAAATTAACATTTTAAAGGAGTACTAATAAAGCAAAAGGAAATAATAGTCAGTGAAAATGAGCATTTTTTGTCCTTGTCAGTATTGGCAAAATGGCATGGGGGAATGGAAACCGAAGGAGCACAGCTCTCTTTTTAATTGTTTTGAGTGCTTGACTCAAAAAAACCCCAAACATGTTCTTTCAACTAACAGGTCTCTTTTTATGTAAAAAATATTCATATATTTCTCTTGTAAGACCTCTTCTTGTGCGTGACAGGAGTCAATTCTCTTGTGCTGTAGAGTTCTTTACTTGTGGCTTGTGTATTTGAATCCAGGAGGGTCTTGCCTCCTGAGCTGGAAGTTGCTGATGTTTAGTGGTGACCCTCCCGGCAGGATGCTGGGTGGGCCTTCCTCCTTGGACCACCTTGACCACTTTGAGGGCTTTGATGGACAGACTTACCAGAAAGAACAAGAGCAGGGGTACCTGGAAGAACGAGCAAAATCACTCTACCAGAAGCCCTATTCCTCATCCAGGAGGTGGGCAGGCAGGCAAGGGGGAGAGGTAAAGATTCCTGGGCCAGACGCCCTCGTTGCCAGCGCCAATCAGTCTTGCACTCTTGACTAGCACTGTAGCACCCAGCTTCTGCAGTCCTGGAGGTAGGAAAGCAACACCCGCCATGCAAATTAGACATGACTTCATTTTCATAAATGTCGCATGCAGCGCCAGGCGGTTCTGTTGATTCTCTCTGTATTGACAACAGTCTCTCGCTCGTATGGGGGA
Organism: Grallaria varia; assembly: GCA_013396735.1. Taxonomy (NCBI): domain Eukaryota; kingdom Metazoa; phylum Chordata; class Aves; order Passeriformes; family Formicariidae; genus Grallaria; species Grallaria varia. The sequence continues at coordinate 135,105 of VWZG01003392.1, read as the reverse complement.
AAAAAGAAGAAAGCTCAGCAGGAGGATGTAGGGACTGATACATAAGATCTCAGTGCAATTAGTGATGTGTGGCAGAGGGCTCCCAGCTAGGAGTGGAGATTTGCGGATCCACAGGTTTACAGAGGACCAGGAATTATGTTACCCATCTAATTACAAAGTACCTTGTTAATCAATGTCATTGTGATACAAAAGGGCAATTGTCATTCAGATATAATGGAAATGGTGTATTAACAAACTAATAGATGTTGTAGACATTAGACTGAAACTAACCTATTTGTCAAGCAGAGCTCTTTGATGTTTGCTTTTAAGAAAAAAACTTCTGTGAATATGGAGAAAATACATGAACTGTCCATTGTGTGGTAACTAGCTATGACCTCAAAGTTGACAGATTCACCACAGACTATTAGTTTGTAGAACTCCCTTAATGTTTTCACACAAAGTTTAAGAAAACAAACAAACAAAACCAAATTGGAAATAATCTGGTGGGAAGAAAATAATTGAATGATCTTGTTAAATTTCTGAAGAACTGCTTCAGAAGTGGTTACTATCCTGCATTGCTTATTTTGTTACAGAAAAAAAATTATGGAGGGACCAAAATCATCTGGTTTTTACCTCTTACAGAAGTAAATTTCAAGCTCGGAGGTACTGAACTGTTATCTGTAGAAATCAAAATATAGTTTAGCCACAAAACAGTTTAAATCATGAGCAGCAGCATTACCTGCCCTCCATTACACTCTCAGTGAGCCTTAATCCTGTTTTAGGAAAATCATCCATAGAAACTCAGTCTCACTAGACATTTGACTTTAGCTTCACTTATGAAGAAAGCCTCTAAGGGGGAAAGCACAAGCTTCTCTGAAAACAAGTACAGAGAAACCTACTGGAAACCTTTATTTTTCCTTTGAGAGAATAATTTAGCAAGACTTTAGATAGCTCTGTATAAAATCACCTTTTCACTGACTACTTGCATTTTGATTTAATACTTCTTGAGTAAGAAAAGCAAGGTCTGGCCCATAACTGGATAACTTATATGAAATTCAGTTTGTTCACAGTTCTGAAAATGCAGTTTGTTCACTGCTGTATTAGTTTATGAAGTATAAACAGCAAAAAGCAATTTAGGGATTTATATATGCCCATATAAACTTAAGATACTTGTCTTCCCCAGCATCTGCTGGGATTCTCTACAAAGTCTGAAGACGTGTGAAAATGAGATTTAGAGCAAAACAGTTCTTGCTGAGCCACACTGTGGCCTATCTACAGCCATCTGATTTGCTGTTGTAGGAGAGGTTGGATATTTATGGTGATTTGCTTATGGTGTCACCTTCAGCTTCCACAGCAGTTAAGGTATCTCAAAGAGCAGACTGAGTTCACTGAGAGAGTGCACAGCAGGAGCAGATGAATTTCTAGGGTGCCATCCAGCAGAAATTATCTGTAATGTTCCACTCTGCAGGATAGGAAAGGCCAGAGACTTGCCATGCCACGTGCCTGCCAGTGCAGGTCATGCTCAGCAGACAGAAGACAGAAGATGGCACAGACAGGCTGGTTCGGGTGCCAGGGGAGGACACCACCAGGCCAAGGGAATTCTCTCGTGATCACTCGTGCTTGCAGGAGAAAGAAGGCATGGCTGAGGGTAAAGCATGGACACCCAGACAGTGCATGTGCTTTCCAGAGTATGCTCCTGACAGTAACCGCCAGCTGAGCATTTGCCTACATTCATGTCTAAACATTCTGTAACTCTGTTTGATCAAATGAAACCAGATTGCTTCCCAACATTAATCATGCACTCCTTCCTACAGAAAAATAGTTCTGATTTTTACTTTCAGATCTCACTTCAGTCTAGAGAATATCAAACAAAATAAGCTTACTGTTTTCCCTGTATCTTCATGTGTTTTGAAAGGTTCTAAAATATTGTGATAAAATGTTGAAATAAAAATTCGACTTTTGCAGTTCAAAATAGTGGCAAACCCGAGTATCAGGAGGGGAAATTCTGGGTGGGTACGGGTAGTTGCGAACAGAAGGTCAAAGGGGAAATGGTCACACAGTCTTAACCAAAGTGTGGATTGCAGCAGTAAATTAATATCAAATTATCTACCTTGAGGGATCCTGGGGCTATGCAGGTTTGTATATTTTGAAGAACAACACAGCTTCTTAAAATAACGTGAATAAATGTCATCTGCTGCATTTACTGACTGCCTGCAATATACAGTGTTTGGCTTCTGATCTGCCATATGTATTACATAGGGCAAATTTGAAACTGGGAAAGAATATTAGCTCCCTGCTAAAGACATTTGAAAACACCATCCTTGAGACAACTGTTAAACATTCTGGTTTATACAACTGTAATTGTTCACGTGTAGTGTAGCACTATCAAGCTTTTCTTTTTTTAAAAAAGTAACACTGGTTTGCAGTCTTACCTTGAGATGTCTGTTTTACAGCTGCATTTACTGATGGCATGCACAGGATCTGTTGCTGTATTTACTGATGATGTGAGATGATTTATTACTTGCATGGGATATCAACAGATTTTCTTTCAGGTACAAAAAATTCCTAAGTGAGCGATGATGCCAAGGTCAGGAGCTTGATTGGTTTTTCTTGTCATAGACTTCTGTCAAAACAAGTGCTTTGTTACAAATGAATAACTCAAGCTGGAAATTAGTTCCCATTCAGATAGGTAATTATATTTTAACAGGGCAAAATCCCAACCCAAGCTGCCAGAGAACACTCAGCTAAAGCCAGCATGGACTGGAACAGCGTGTGTGCTCACTGTAATTGTAAATGGGGCCAGCTCGGTCATGCTGCCTCTTCAAACTTAAAAGAATTAGGACCAAAGCTGTCCAAATGTTAACTGAAACTCCTAATAATTAAGGGTTATTAGGGCCTGTTGGTTGGCCTTATTTTCTACTGCAGTGCATTTGTATTTGTGGATTCTATTTATACGCAGAATTAAGAGCTCTGTTTGAACAGGTAATCCAATCTCCTCTGTGTAATTTAGCCAATGATTTTTTTTCCCTGGCCCTTAATTTTGGCTGTGTTTCAGGATGTGCGGTGCAACTGCAATACTAAAAATAATCTCATTCAATGTACTTTGTCTGAAAGGATAAACCAGGCCACCTTACAAATGCTGGGTAAAATTCTCGGTTTTTTTACTTACAGAGGAAGCCCCAGAGGTGCTGAGGGGAGCTCTTCTGTGTGCTTCTTTCCCTCTAGTGGTTGCTCTTCTCAGGGAAAAGCAGCAACAGAACATTTCAGCACTTCTCTATTGGGTACAAAGCGATGGGCAGGACGGAAGGAAAAAGACAAGTGGACAAACTTTTAGGTACCAGCAAATTCAGATCTTGTGATGAAGCCATATGAAGACAAAGATGCAATAGCCATGGATTTGACAATGTTTTTTTAAAAAAAGCAATGTGTTCTTGAAATATTGTAATTGTTATCAGTTGCATACAAGACAAGCTTCTCATAGTCTCTCACACTGCTCCTTTTTGTTGGTCTGTCATATTCCTAGTGCTTGCAGGACTCATGGAGTTGGAAAATACATCAGTGACAGCCCATAAACTAGCTGTCCCTCTTGTATCCATTCCATACATGTTTCTCCTTTCTGCTACATACTTTCTCCCCTTTGTCTGTCCTTTTCAGCGGCATTAAAGCCCAAACAAGTCTCCATGTTCACTGCTTACTGTTCTGCTGTTCCTTCTCTGGGATTGGTGCCTATCATACATTCCAGCACCCCTTCCCAAATTTTTATCGACGTGATGACTTAAAGCCACGACCATTAGGAGGATGAGGTAGCTGAGACAGCACTGCAGAAACACAGCTACGCCCAGGCAGAAAACAAGGCTGCAGGGGTACAACCAGCACATGGAAAGTTTCACTGGGACCAATTTCTTGTCTGCGTGCAGCAGTGAGTGGTCCCAGGCAATGAAGCCAGTGGACCATGTTGGCATCTCTGGACAGATTTCCAGGTGTTGAACTAGTGACTATGTTTAGACGCCTCAAATGGAGTAAGCATACTGAAAAAAACCAACCCCAAACCAAACCACCACCACCACCAACACCACAACAACAAAAAACCCGAAACCAAAAACAAAACAAAGCAAAACAAAAACAAAGAAGGAGAAAAAACATTCTGGAAGCACTCATGTCTCATGGATGCCAAACTGGGAGAGTTTTCCAGACCTTTAGCTGAGCTGTCTTTATTGTTCTTTGCTTAATCTCACCCCTTTACGTTCTTCCATTTTTACTAGGGTTTTTGCAGGGTTCTCTCTCCAGCCAGAGTCGTTTATTCTGGCTCAGAACAGAATGGTCCAGTCCTTGTTACCTACAGCAGCTGGGAGATTTCTGTAGCGCTTGTCATTTACTGCTCTGACAGCGAATGGTAACAGAGGCTGTTGGATACCTCCCCCTTTTCACTGCACATACTGGACACATGTGGTACCTGGCAGAGAAACTTACAGGGAAAACCCCAGGATGCATCCCAGGGCACACTTCCATCACAAATCAAAATCTGACAGGGCAATGATGACTGTCAGGTCTAGGGCGTTAACTTGTAACCGTAAGTTACTAGCAATTAAAATCCTGAAATATTAATATTTCATTAAGGGCTTCTTCTGAGTAACTTACTTGTTATTCAACCAGTTAAAGTCTATAGACTCCCCAAAAGAATTTGGACCAACTCGTGGTTAAAAAATAAATCTTAATAATAGTGAATTATGTACAAGATCTTTGAACTTCTGCTAGGACAATTCTCACTGATTTATTTCTCTCTAGGTTTGAATGGAAAAATTATTAGTACTTATGTCTATTTTCAGCAAAAAAATAAAATAGTAAATTCCATCAAACACTGGCTACAGCTACTTTTTATCATAAAATTTTACAAATTCCCCACCAGTGAGCTCATTAGTGTAAATGATAGAGCCTTATCTCAGGTTTAAAGTCAGCATTTTTCCTTTGCTACCAAGCAGCTTGTTTTCTTTTGGTAATGGAGGACTTTACTCCAGAGAGCAGGGAAAATATTTCTCTCTCTCCTTGCAGGGCAGTTGAGTAGGGCTGGTGAAAACCAAGCAGGCCAAATGGGATTTCAGTGCTGTTGGTATCCCTCTGGGAGCCTTTTCTAAAAGGAAGAGAGGAGGGAAGTGCACAATGCACCACAAGCCTGTTGTGAGAGGCACATGTCAAAGGACTACAGAGGAGGAAATCTGTTTCTAAAGAAAACAACAGGCTCTCTCTATTCGACCCTCCAAATTCTTTGGGGCATACAAGCACCGCATGACACACACAGTGGTCTCCCAGGATAGCATCAGTGTTCCTCACCACACACGGGTACCTCACCAGGGCTGGGACGCTGCAGAGTCCTGCTGGCAAGGGACACGGGTGATGGAGGGCTCCTCCTCGCTTGCCAGGAGCATCTGCAGAGGTGGTGGTGAGAGAAATGGGGTTGAGCTCTTACTGACAACTACAGATGAAGGCAAAACTTTGAAATATTCAGTCAAAAATGATTACTTAGATTACTTCAGTGGCAGAGAGAGGGGAAACGGAGGGCAAAACCCTGAGTACCAACCAATTCTGGCTGAAAACTACTAGCCCAGTAACTGTAGGGTAAAACCTGTCAGCCAGCATATGGACACTGTTCCATACTGCTTACTGAACTCTGCTTTTAATGTATAGTCACCGCTGGCACTCATCACAGTGCATCAAAATAACTGTAATGGACACAGTCAAGGGCTCAAGCTGGATTGTTGAGAAGGCTCAGCAGGTTGGGGTTAGCTGTTCAGAAATGGGGGGGACCTGTCATTATGTCCAGTGTTCATCTGCTGCTTTCTGAAATCATAACATAGCAAATTGCCATCTCCTGAGCACTCCTGGTATTTTAAGGAGTTGTTTGTGGCTCTGAAGGGGAGCCCATCCCCCAGGGCTCACTCGGGCAGAATCCCATTTGGCTCTGGGCAGCGCTGGGGAGCGGCTCGTGTGCGCCCCTATTGCTGCCGGGGGTCCGGCCGGGTGCCTGGTGTGGCCTGGGGGGCTGCCGTGGCTCTGCTGTGACCCCCAAGCCTGGGGGGCTGCCGTGGCTCTGCTGCGACCCCCAAGCCCAGGGCGCTCCGCGTGAGCGACACGAGAGGGAAAGTCCGAGAGCTGCAGAGCAGAGAGCCTTTCCTGGGAAACACGGGCACTCTCCAGCAGCGCAGCAAACCAAATGACACACACGGGGAGGCGGGCGCGGAGATTTTCACAGTTTGAGTTAATGAAGGCTGGAGGAACACAGCTATTTGTGCCATCAACTCTGCGAATATTTCTGAAAGGAACCTGCCGTCCCTGCAGCCAAGTGCAGTCTAGTTCAAAAAAACTCCTGGAAGGAAGTAAACTACCTTAACTCAGGCAGGGGAGAATCCATCTCATAGAAGACAAAATGTCTTCAATTGACTAATTTGAGCAGTGTTGTTTAAATATTGAACTGTGAAACAAAAAGTCACTGTTAATTTGGCTGGGGTCAAGCAGTGTGTTCCTCCTCTCAGTTCTGGATTTCTGGTTTTGCAGCCAGCTGGACCTCTGTGTCCCCTGCATGGGCAGCTGCCCCCACCGCAGCGTCCTTTGGTGTCCTGGTTCACTGCAAAGCTCCATCCAAAGCCTGTCAGACTCAGAGGCCATTTTTTCTTTCATCATCTTTCAGTCTTGAATTTACCTCATCCTCTGTGGACTTGGAAGTTTTGTGTCATTTCTGGAACTGCAATTGCACTACAAGATTGGGGCAGGAAAAGAATAAAGAGAACTGCTTTCACATGAAGAGGACTTCTGGATTTCCATTTTTTTTTCAGGTTTACAGAGCACAGGGAAGTGCCTGTATGTTGCAGTAAGCTGTGGGTTGTTACAAGACTCGGGTGAGTAGAAAAGGGGTTCTTTATGTGCTGAGCATCACAAGGGCCCCTTCTGTGGCACCGGTGTGAAGGGTGACTGGGATATGTAGGCAGATCTGCTCTTCCTCCAGGGCTAAATCTACTTCTTTTGGAAACTGCTGGTATATGTGAACTTCAGAGGGGAAAAAAATTGCACTTAGATGTTGCTGCTATTTTGGCCAAATTCTTATTTACACTGAAGTAATTTTTGCATATACATTAAATACCAGAGAGGTGGAAAGAATTGTTAATAAAAGTGAGCACCTAAGTTCTTCACCAACACTGGCTCCACATGTACATTTCCTCCCCTGAAACAAAAAAATCCAAGTTAAGCCTGTCACAAATATCATATTTTCTTACACGTTCCTTCCTCTAACTATATGCAGGAGCAGATTGTCCATCAGTGCTGCAGGCAGCTTGTGACAAACTGCTGTTTCAGTAATTACTGGAGGTCTGTATCACGTTGGTGATGCTGTTCACGGGGGGGGGTTCAAGCCTAGAAAGACAGGCATCATCATTTTTCTTTTGAAGCTGAGACCAAGACTGAGTCACTGGGCTGGCCACTGACTGGCTCAGCAGATCAGCAGTGGCACCAAACATATTGTATTTATTGAATATTACGAGGGGAACAATGAGCTGTAGGATGGTAACAGCAGTGATACAAAGGGAGCTCGACAGCACCGGATAAGGAATCCAGTCAGGTATTGGCCAGTCACCAGGATGAGTATATTTATAACAAAGATCATTTGAAGGTCATAATTGGGACATAAAGGGACTCTGCTTTGTTTGCACATAATCATCACCATTGTTCAGCACATCTCTAGGATGTAAAAATGCGTATGTATTTTCCAAGATTTAAATAAAAAGAATGTTTTTCTTTCTGCATATGGTGACTTCTTTGTTCTTTTATCTTCTCAAGTAAGCTGGAAGTTCTTCTTTTGTGTTAGGTAAATATTTACCTACAGAGAAGTTTACCTGCATTCAATGACTCTGCACCACACCATTTTCTTCCAGGGTCAGCAAAATTCTTAAAGGCTGAAGTGTAAAAATTGTGTTGCATTGCATTTGCACATTGCCTTTCCTTTATCCACAGAAACTCACCTCACTTGCCTCCGTCCTTTTGCATAGTAGGGTTTATTTCCAAATTGGCAGTAAAGTGCTGTAGTCTCTTTGACAGTTTGCAATTAATTGCACACAATCTGTTTAGGCTTCAAGATGCACTGTTCATAAATGATGATATATTCCAAAAGGCAGCCCAATTGGCTGCTTTGCATATTGCATATATTTTTCATATTTCTGAGACAGGACATATGCAAAATCATTTTACTGTGGCACAAACACCAGAATGATTATTTGGAAGAAAGGCCAAAGGCCAGAGGTTCTATATCTAATTCTTTCACTCACCTGCTGCAGACTATAAGTCATCTAATATTTCTCTGCCTTTCTTCTGCATCTGCACAAGGTTGTTTATTCTTCTAAGGGCTGGAATTCAGTGAATGAAAGTGTAATTTATTATTATTAATATATTCCAATAAATGGTTCCAGTGCTTTAGCATTGCTTTGAAGTCAGTCAAGTATTAAAGAAATAGAGAATTGTAAGAAACAGCAGTTCAGTCCATCTGATATGCCTGCATTGAAATGCTCCTTGTGGAATCACCTTCTCCAAACAAGAAACTGATAATACAGGCATATGTGCTAAAAGGATCCCGGAGTCCTGAGAAGCCTCTTCTCTTTTCCCTCATCTTTTGTGGACAGTGACATGAATCATGTGGCCCAAATCTCTAAAAGCAACTTTTACAATATAAAGCATTTGAATGTGTCAGTAAATACCTTATATTGACATCATACCTATCACCATTCTTACAATGAGCTCCTGCTTATTTTCATTTTTCTCTTTCCTCCCACCCTGCCTTCCTGTTTTGAAGGAACTCTCAACTCTCAGAAAAGTGACATACACTTTAATGATACATGTAATACTGTAATTGAATCAAACTACTTTGTTTCCCCAAAAAGCTATTCTTTATTTGCTGGCAGGCTGCTTGTTTGTGTTCCTAACATTGCCAGTCACATCAGGAAAGCCATCTTAGTCATAAAATAGCTGTTGTAGAGGAAGTATTATTGGTTTGGTGTGGGGCTTTTTAGCAGTAATTATGTACAGCTTTTAGTAATTTTGAGAGTCACTCAAGCATCATTGATACAAACCATTTGCAATGACATGCAATGATGCCTGCATAGTATTTTTACAAGCAAAATAAAATAAGACATTTTGGTGGTAACATGTAAATTAGCCTTGAGGGTTGCAATGTAATGCTCATCAAGTGTGTAACATTTAATTACAAGACCACTGAGCATGAGTGAGGTCCCCTGAGCTTTTCATCCCTGCAATAGAAAGATTCCCCCACTGAACTCACAACTTGAATCCTCTCATCAGATGTGGAGTGAATTTGCTCATCTCTGAGCAGACCAAACTGGCTTTTAAGGGTCTCATGTCTTTCAGGACCCTGTCTGGTAAAGCACTTCATGGAGCTACTGCTGCTTGAGACCCCTTGTTGAATCCCATCTGAAGGAAGTGAGAACTGCAGGCCGGAGGTACGACGTACCATCTGCCCATAATCAGAGGGACTTGTATCGAAAGTACAAAAGCTCAGTCAGGACTATTCTGGTTCCTACTTTGATAAACAAAATAATGCTATGCTTCAGGAGTCACCTAAAGTGCAGTGTCTTCATACATTCCTGCAGAACTTGTTGCTTCTGTCATGCCCGAGCGTACAGCAGCCCAGAGAACTCCAGCAGCTCCGTGTTCTGCCCTGAATCAGTGCAGTTGCCATCCACTTGTGCATGGAAGCATTAATTAGATCTTTCACTGGGTCTCGTCTACACCACTAGCAGCGCAAACAAACCTAAAATATTATTTGTCTCAGCCTTTACATCTAGATGCTTCTGGAAAGCGAATGCCTGGTTGTGGTCCAGGTTTCAAGCTGGGTGCCTGTTTTCTACATCTTGACCTCTGATATTCACAGGGTGGCTGGTGTGGTGAAAGAGCAGTAATACAAGGGAGAAATGCCCCAAGCCAGATTAAATAGATGGACAGAAGTCCTCTAAGCCCATTCAGGGCTATGTAACTGCCTGTCCTCTACAGATAGCTTGCAATCCTCTTGTTAGGGTTGCCAGTGGAGATGCCTGGGGCTCCACTGACAAAGCAGAGGATGAGTAAGTGCCTATGATGTGCTGCTATCTTTGATGAGCTACTCTAAAAAAAATAAAGTAAAAAAACCCAAACAAAATACAAACCAAAACAAAACGAAAAACAAACCCTAACAACAGACAGATAAAGGGTAAAATAAACGAATACTGTTATGAAAGAGTAAACTATATTACAGCCCAGTCTTGTTCAAAATTTTAAAGGCTTCCTAATTTTTGAGTTTTGAATACTTCAAACTGACGAAATCAGCATGTCAGAAGAAAAGAAAGTTTACAAGAATTTGATAATAAAAATCATTAAAATGAATTGAATTAACTTCCTGATTACAATAATCAAATAGAAAATCAATTAGACATTTTAAAAATCCAAAATTGATGCTGTTTTCCAGTAAGTTTGAGAGAAAAAACATTACTCTCTAAGTTTGCTCTCTATCTATCTAGAACAGCAAATGTATTTGATAACTTACCTGCTACAGACAACATTGTGTTTGTGTTGTCCCAGTTCTCTAGACACTGGGAACTGAGAAGCCTGAGGAAGTGGCTGCCCTGCTGGATGTGGTAAGGAATATGACTCAGTCTGAGATAACTAAAGTTAATGTTCTGAAATGTCCTGGCTTCCCAATACTGAAGTGTTACCTTTCTATGCAAATGGTAGTCACAACAGCATGTTCAGTCTCTCCTATTTCGTGATTAGTGGTCTCATGTCCAATCAATAAATCCCCTGAGTCTCTTCCTGAAATGACCATCCTGCTCAGTCTCTCCAGTAGGGAGGTCTATTTAGCAGTAGGTTTTCAGCAGACCAAAATGTGGAATCAATACCCTGAGAATAATCTGCCCACTTGTCCTTATGAAATATTTGTATTTTTCCATGCAAGTTCTAACAGACCAAATGACTTTTCCAATATGTAAGGGGTTAGTGCCTTGTATGGAAATGCAACAACTACAGAATTGCCAGCACATCCGAGAGGATCTCTCAAGGTCACTGGTGAATTGACTGAAGAGCTTCAATAAAGCTTTAAAGTCAAGTCATTCAGATACAGAACATCCACCTAAATGGTTACAAAGTGCCCCTAAGCTACTACAGTTTGTAGGTGAGGGTAGTCTGGATGGGACATGGGGCTTTCCTCTCCTGAGCTCACTCCACACACGCTGTGTTACACAGACAAGGGTGTCACACCTCTGTGCTGCCTGCTCTCCTTCCCTAGGGAGGGGGCACTGGTGCCAGCCTCCTTTCCCAGCTAGTTTTACCTGCTGCATGGTTTGCAGCCCCGTGCAGCAGCCCACACCTCTGCATTCCATCCTCCAGGTATCCCTCTCTGATTTTAGCTGTACCATGAGACCATTTTTTCCTTTGAAAAGTAAATACAATAACATTGTTATTAATAATTTTAATAATGTGATTTAAGAGGACTTAAAAGTTCTTCAAAATTAATTTCTTTTCTTGACTCCTTTAATATAGTCACAAGAATACAGTAATCTCCACATGTCTCTTCTGATCTGGGATATATCTGTTCTTATCATGGCTTTCAGAAGGGAAGACCTCAGCAAAGGGTCTGAGGTTACATTTTCATTTTTAGCTTGGTTTCCTAAGGAAATGAGGGTCACGCCATTACTGTCTGTCTGTCTGTCCTTATTTTTCGGTCATATTGCCTTACAGGAACCTTTGAGTCTGTCAGTCAACCTCAGTCAGAGTAAAAAAGCTTTGCAAGTCTCAGGAATAAATACATGCCTGTAAGACTTCATGGGCACTTTTGGTTGGGGCGCAGAAGGACACACAAATTAGAGCTTTTGCCGAGCAAAGGTGAGGGAAGCACAGCCAGTGCCATCTGCTTGGCAGCAGCTGATGGACAAACCAAGACTGGCCACTCCTCAGCATGAGGCTAAATTGGACAAGGCAGTGCAGAAAGAGCTCCTTGGCTGGCGAGGGTGCAGCAGTGACCCAGCTGCTCCCAGGAGTGGGAGGCTCCCAGGGGTGCAGGGCACTCTCCCTCGCAGGCACATCTCTAGCTCTGTGCTTCACAGCTGTAATTACAAATCTGTCATCAAATTGTGCCTTCTCTGCCAAAACAGTCAGGATGGTTTGCAGATTACACACAGCGATACCATTCCTGTTCTAGAGGGATTACAGTTTAGGGATGTAATTTAGATTCAGTCCTAAAACCTACTGTCTGTCAAAATTTTGAGTTACAAACTGGGATATAATCTCACTGTATCAAAAACATCCAGCTGGTCTCAGGTGGGGTCTGACCCTTGTTTTAGTGTAGCTTTCCCTGAGTTTAGTGATGCAGAACCGAACTTGGACTGTGCTGCCTGCCTTGTATTTGGTTAACAGCACTTGACAGGATAATGTGGGTGCATTGGTTGTATATACCTACTATGTAGCAGCACTGTGTGGTAGGCAAAAGCAGTGAGAGAAATCCCCTCAAAAATACTTTAAAAAAATGAAAAACCAATGATAGCAAAGAAAAGACATTCACCATGAAAAACCTCCACAAAATCAATGGATTATGAAAGCTACTCTGAGGCTTCCACTGCTATCGTCTCAAGGCTTTATTATCAAATATCAAAAAATCATTACTGCAATATCAAAACATTCATAATAACAATATAAAAACTGCACTCAATCTGTTCCTGCAGGGATCTGATCTAAAATCCACAAGAAAAAAATATATAGTTGCTGTGAAAATGGCAGCTAGCCAGTTCAATCAGTCTGCCAGCCTGGTTCTATAATTGTACAGTAGCCACTGCACCTCGGTGCCACCACTGTGGATAACTTCTAAAGAACTGCTCAGGCAGACAAACTATAACTAAATCAGGCAAAATATGAAATCTTTCAGAAAATCTCATAACTGCTATTATCAGGTGCTCTATTTGTGGCTTTTTATATGTAGAGTAACAGACTCCCTATCATTTAGAAATCCTGAGTTAGACATCCTGCCTTGCATCCTCCTGCAAAAGACCAGTTCTTATCAACTTTAATGTTGTCCAGATTTCCTTATCTCAAAAGCAAGAGTCACTCCAGATCACATGGGAAACCTGCATCGTTGCTGCCTGTGGGAAAGAAGTTTTAAGGAAAAAAAGTTTCTACATAGAAGAGTTCTTATGTTTGAGGGTCATTCTGTACCTTTAATGGGTGCTTATGCACAGTGTTTTCAAAACTCCTTTTGGAACCTAGTTCATAGTGATAGCATTTGGCGGGAGTGTTCAGGGGCTGTGGGGGTGAATGTCAATCTCCATTTTCTAGGGTAACAAAAAAAAGAAAAGAAAAGAAAAGAAAAGAAAAGAAAAGAAAAGAAAAGAAAAGAAAAGAAAAGAAAAGAAAAGAAAAGAAAAGAAAAGAAAAGAAAAGAAAAGAAAAGAAAAGAAAAGAAAAGAAAAGAAAAGAAAAGAAAAGAAAAGAAAAGAAAAGAAAGCTTTCTGGTCCAGTTTGTCCAGAGTGATCTGCTTCAACTGTGTTTGACACCTGAAACCCTGAGTCTGATCTGAGATGTATAACCCCACTCATCTCTTTGCAGTGCACTATTGTATTTAACAGTTATTTATAAAAGCCTCCTGTATTTGGGGACAAATCATAAATACATATTAGTAACATATGTTCGTCTTTTCTTAAGCTTAAAATACGTAAAACTCATTGTATTTCCATTATAAATTTTAATATTTTAACTTTGTTTAGTGTGGCTTTCCTCTTGAATTTGTGGGTAGCAGATGGCCCTTCTGAATCCCAGAAAATGCATGGAAGCATCAGACCTAAACAAGAAGGTTTAAAAATTGAGGGATGTACACAGGAATGACAGGGTTAAAGCAAGATGCTTTCAGTTCATATGAGCTTCCTCTGTGATTTCACATTGTGGGAAAAGCCCTGTGGGAAAAAGTACCCAGACACCCTCCCCACTTCCCCCAAAAATGAGATCTTCGTAGGTGAGGAATATCCAATCAAATAGCATGTGAGCAGAGTGCAGATCTGGCTTGTATGTATTATATACTGTCTGTATGTCCTTGGCTTTTCTTCTGCCACAGGCAGACTGTCTGAAGTCACCCTGCAGCCATCCAGCTCCTAATCCACTTCCTGACAGTAACCAGCAGAAGCCTCACATTGCACTTGGCTCTGCAGTGGACAGAAGAGCCGAGAGGCACGGCGCAGGGCCAGCCTGCTGCTCGGCTCTTTGTTTATTTGGGTTGACATTTTCCTTTGTCGGGGATCTGTTCCTTGTTATTCAGCACGTACAGCCCTGCACATATCCGAGCTGTTCGACTGTCTTTGGATTTTCCCATGTCAATAAATGTTACGGTGTGAAGCTGTGAGCTGGACTCAGAGAGAACCACCCCCTGCTGAGGATCTCAGTTTTGCATTGAGTTTTCTTTGTTAATCATGTGCCAAATAAGAAGGCTTTCTGTCTAGCAAAAACCCGTTATTAATTTTTCATATGAGTACTAAAGTCTTGACACAGTCCTTGAGTGGCTTGAAAGAAAAAGAAATAAAAAAGCCCAAAGAGCTACATTTTCCTTTTCCTCACCTCAGTTATTTGATATTTTAAGAAAACTTTTTAATGCAGACTTACAGTTCTCTCAGCTTCATGGTGACACATTCCTTCTGAAAACTGCATTTGACCTTCAACTTTGTCCTTCATTAGCAGGATTGCACCTAAACACTCCTTCATTTTACTGCAAATGAGACAGATGCAATGTGTATTCTGTTCGGCCTCAGCATTAGGATTATCCCAAGAGTGGCATTTATGTTCTTGTAGTTCCTTGGTATAAATAAATATCAAAGTAGGAAGACCAATCTGTACTCCACTAGGAATAATAAACTAAAATAATATGGCACTGATTCTGTTTGGGTTGTCTAAATGTGTTTTTATGATTGTATATGTTTATGGCTTTCTCACACAGCCACCATGAATTCCAGGCAATTAAAAAGGACACGAGTTCTGAAGCATTTTAAAAGGGGCTTTGCTTTCCAAATGGTATGTATTAAAAGTCGAATATATTTTTTTTTGACAGAACTACTGCAAAGTCAACAGTCACACTTCTGCCCTGCTCCAAATTTCTTCCCCTTTTCCCACCTGAAATAACTAATTAGAATATTTCTGTAAGTTGAGAAGAAAGGCAGGGAAAGATTCCTTTTATGTTTGCACATATATTAGATGCGTTGCTAACTTAAGACTCAGCCTGCAGGGCCAAATTTGAAAGCAGCTCAGAGGGAGACTGTAGCAGGTCTTGTATAAGGCGTCCCAACCTCCCTGTCCTCTGTGCCATCTGCTTTTTCAGGGTGAGCCAGGTCGGTATCACCACTCGCGTGATGGACCGTTAACAGACAATGGATGTGGGCAAACATACATAAAAATTCTGGGCCAAGAGTCCTGAAGTTTTTTTGAGTCCACAAATAGTCATGTTTTGTGAGAAAATTGCTAGGGAATTCTGCCACTTTGGTCATAAGATGTGGGCTCCTCTGCATTGTTGACTGTACCTTTGGTCCATCCACCTGTTATGTGAGTATTTTATTGGACGCATAGTTCCTAAAGAGAATTATTAGCCCTTTGTGCTTTAGTGCAGGATGTCAGCTATTTAGTAGGAAAGTATCATCATATCATTGTTAAATATTTGTTTTGTTGTGGCACCAAGAGACCGATCCTGTCAGGTTTCCTCTGTTAAATTTTTAATGAGTGATAGTCCCTGACAAGCTGACATGAGTGTGAAAGAGCAGGAATTGACACAAGATTCGGGTGTTTCCAGAGGAAGGGTGTAAGTCCTGCCCAGGACTCTTGTCCAGCACTGAGATCCCTTCTGGCGATAGAAGAGGCACTCCTGAGAAAACCTCTGCCAGTAGCAGAGCAAAGAAGAAACACCCTGAGGAGCCAAAAGTGTTTCCAAAAGCAAGAAAAAGCAATCCCATCCCTCTGGGGAGGTTAGGAGGCAGAAAAACAAAATAAGCAGAATGGGGGAAGTCCAACTTATTATTTGAAAATTATAGCCCATTTTTTACACATTTAATCAAACCAAGCTCTGAGCCAGCAAAATTACCCACCATTAACGGCCATGGCCAAGGTGGCTGTTCAGGACCTGCTGCAGAGCCCTGGGTAAGAGCTGCAGTGCAGGAGCCCAGCTCTCCTTGCCTGGCTGGAAAGTCTCTGGCTTGGCTATTACAGCAGGAAATGTTTTTAAATCTGAACAATGCAGGAGATCTGAGGGCATACAGCACAGATAATGAAAAGAAAAAAGAACTATTACTTGGAAATGATTGTGGCTTTGTCGCTTTTCCTTAATTTCCTCAGTAACTGGTAGAAAACGTTCCTTAGAAAATATTTAGGAAATAACATCCATAACACCATTTCCCTGCCTCAGTCTTAGCTATTGTTTCCATCCTTTTACTTTTGATGACAGGTGAGTTTCAATTGTTGTCCTTTTTATGAATACTCAGTGTATAAATTATGCAGATTAAAGTCTCTAATTTCAGAGTAAACTTCAAAGATTCTTTTCTTCTTGTGGTGTGTAACAACTGCATAACATTTTTATTTAGTTCTTCAAAGGCTTTATGATTAAAAATTTTGTTTTAGATAATGCCCATAAAATCCCTACATTCACTTATGAAGGCAGAAACTGAAAAAATTAAATAACAAGGTTTAATCTTCAGTTAATTTGTTGTACTCAGGTAAATAATACTGAAGTCCACAACAAACCGACCATGAGTCAGACCTTCACCTGGTGCAAGATGTTTTTGAAGTTAATGCAGCAAAAGCAATGCACATCAGCAAAGAAATGAAGTATTATCAAGGCTCTGATTCTGAAAAAAATCCCCTTTGTTGATCCACACTGAAGTTAAGGAGCTGCCTGTGGGGGACAAGGATGTTTGGATTTTAAGGCTCAGAGCTCAAAGTTGGGAAGTAATTTCCTGCATTGCCACTTTCATTTTTAAGCCTTCCTACCTGTTTCTCTTCAATACAATAAAGAAAACTTTCCTCATTCCACAAAAAATTTTTAGCTAACAAACGAACTTCTTGTCAGACATTGGTATGGAAATCTCCCAAAGCCACCAACTCCAATAGCAAACACTTCCCTCCAGTTCGCAGAAGCCCAGCTTCCAATGGATACTTATTTATGTCAAATGGACCGGTTTGATCAGCACAGTTGAACACGGCCCTGGAACAGTCCATTGCCTGATGGCTGGGGACTTGGGAAGGCTGCAAAAGCTGGACCTTTGTGTGCCTGGTTAAATCCAGCAGAGATCTGAGCAGCAGGTTCCTGTGCTTCTTGCACGAGCTGCCTGACTGTGCTGCTGGTCACACGGGCACAGGCAAAGGCCTCCCTTAGTTACAGCCTTGGAAAAATCAGTATTTTAGCTCCTACAAAACTGATTTGGCTTTAACATTTGGTGCCTTACAATGACACGCCATTTATTGGAATATTTCTAATTAACCTGACTTGCATGTTTTGCTAATAAAGCCCAAAACATTAAGATGTAACCAAAACAGAGAACTATTAATTATCCTAAAAATCATGCATAACTTCCTTTTGTGTGGGATGACAATTAAACTGCTGAAGGTCAGCTACAGTCTTAGGGCTATTAGGTTTGGATTGCTGCGCGTCACAAGCCTTTTCACAAGCACCTGACAAATCTCTCTCATTAATAACAAATGACAATCTCACTGGTGCTACAATGCATGTTACATTTAATCAATTTGCTATTTGTATTCATTATGTACATCTCCTATTTTGAGTCATGAAAAATTGAGAAGTAATTACAACACGGAAGAGCATCACAGATAACAAATGAGATAAGATGAGAAAAAGTACCAATAACTGGTCAGTTGTGCTTGTCATTACTTTTAAAGTAATTAAAGCAGGAAATGAGATAAGACAATTGTATGTCTTTGAAGTGAAACCGAGCATCAGGATGACCACTGGTATGGTACAGTGGCTATGAGAAAAATTCAACCCTCTATAAACATGTGCAGTGGCAAGACAAGCTTTAAAGAGTTTTTTAACTACAGTTATTACTTAAAGAAGTCAAAGTAACTTCCCTGAGTGAAATGTAATTGTAATGCCTGGTAGCATGATCCTGCTATAAGTCTGCCTGTCAACATCTCATTATAGCCCCCACTGCCAGGGGCTGCTGGCTCATCTTTTTTACATTTCCACAGCCTCAAAGAAGGCAAACAAATTAGTGACTCAGATGTCTCTTTCTGTACTAAAAATAGGAAGACACATTAAACTGGTTTTAATCAAGAGATTACCAAGATGGTCCCCAGGTCCATCACTTTCTCCACATGCCAGCCACGCTCCAGCTGAGCAGCACGCTGGTGTCTGGACCCAGCCAGGGCACGCTGCAAACACCCCAGGGGCCAGTCCTAGTGAGCACACTAGATCTGGCTTCTTAAAATGCCACTGTGGACCCTACTTCAAGTTAAAATCTCTGACACCTAAGAGTACTCAGAAGAGTGTAGGAGGCTGGTCACAGGCAGTATTCTGTGCCTGCATGGTAGACCTTCCTGAAAAAAAAAAAAAAGAATTAAAATTAATACATTAAGTCCTTAATAACTACTTCTTGTGCTTCAGAATTAAAATTCATCCTTATAACAAATACAAATTTTATGCCATTTCTGCTTAAAAAGGTAGCTTGAAGGCTGGATTCAAACAGGAAACAGAGTAAAGACGTAAGAACAGAAAAAGACATGGCTGACAACCACTTTCTTGGGAAAGAGAACCACAGTGACGAGGGAAGGCAAAAGTGCTGAGGAAGGTGATGTCTGTATTGCTGTGACATCTGGAAAGTAGAGTTTGGTCATAAAAAACTGCTCAGCATTAGCAATTATAGTAGCTTTTCTTTGACATTGCCCCTGAAGTTTAGAGGGAACATCATTGATTTCATAATGAAAGCTATTCATTTTGCAAAGGTTTATTGTAAGGTGTCATGAGGAAAGGCATCCTCAGGACACTAAGAAATATAACAGAAAACCTGCAAAAAAGGTGTAAAGAATTCTAAATCGCTGCATTGCCTCGATATTAATGTAAGTAGGTACTAAATGCACTGGCTGATTAATGCTTCATTCCCCTTAAGGAAAGAGAATTAATAACACAGCATTTAAAGAAATGCAGGAGTGAATAAAACCAGTACTAGCAGCACAGTGATTACATGGGAAACAAGACTCAGTAAAGCTACTGTGCTTTCTCAGGTAGGATTTGATCTAGAAATTAACAGCTAAAGCTATTCAATGAGGTTGTGCAAAGCCTTTATTACCTTCAAGTAACACATTTGTTATCACCTGAGTCCCTCACCAGCTCTGTGTGTGTGTATGTATACACTGTACAGTCTATGCCCCACCAGCAGTGGGGTGCTAAAATTCCCAGCTTAAGTCATCCTAGAAAAGAGTTTCAATTTACTGGGGAGTTTTTCTAAACTGCTTGTTCAAAAGGATTGCAACTGTTTATTTGTCACTATCCTGTAGTCAACAAAAAAGGTAGGTTTTTGTGAAATCATAGAAGTATGAGCTTTTTGAAGAACAAAATATACGTGTATGAAGACCCTTTCTGAAGGAGAACAAGGATGCCTGTGTGCTGGATACAGGGCTTTGTAAATATTGCTCCAAACAGTTCATTGATATAAACAAAGGAGTAAAGTCAAAGCTAAAACAAGAAAGTGACATTCAGGACAAAATTTTCTATACTGGTGTGAACTTCAAATGGAAAGAGCAGTTTTTGGTATTTTATAGGACATGTCCCTGTCAGCCTCTGCACAGTAACACGTGCTGGCTCCCAGTGCTTCAGAGCATTTCCCAGGCCAACGAGACCTCGATCCCTGCTCGGTGTGTCCTACAGGTGCAGAGCCTGCTGCAGCTCTGCAGGCACAGCACTCCCACAGCCTGTAGGCTTGGGGCTGAAGTAGGTATACTTTTTATGCAAACAGAAAAATATATTTCTGCTATTAAAAATATGAGGTGATGTACTTAAGTAAATTAGGACCATGCATCCAGACTCCTAGATTTATTAATGTATTGTAGGTCCTGTGTTTATTTAGAAGGAAGTTCATATATCAAGCTCTCTGAGTAGTGGTATGTACTCAATTGCTATTGACTCACAGCTGGTTGGAAGTAATTATATGATTTCTCAATAAGCATCAGAAGTCAGCCATGAAGTTCAATTATTTTGACATAAGAGATCAATAACAGGAATCTGAAGCAATTATAGGCCCATGATTCAGAAACTGCTTGGCTAAAAATGATCACGTGGTGAATCAGTCCCTGACTACAGCTACAAGTTCAGCTGGAAATGTGGTTCTTCACATCAAAGCACATGTAATAAGTGCTTTGTGCTACTGACATAAACTGTTTTTATTTTGCACTTCCAGAGCACATCCCACACCATGAACTGCATCCTGGGCTGAACACATCCTGTCCCAGAGTAATTCTGAATGTAATAGTGAAATCCGTCATCATTCATATCTGTGAAAAGCACCAGAGATAACAGTGTACATTCACTTCTTTTAAATCAGCATCGTCGTGCTGTCTCCCACATTAAATATTAATCAAACTTCTGAGTCAACAAATTTCACCAGTGAAGCAAACAGAAGGCAGCACTGGCTGCCGACAGTCATGGCCAGTCCTGAGCACTGTGCTGGACGCTGTTCCTGAGCACTCCTGATGCCCCTTCCCTCCTGGAAAGTGGACTGGCAGCAAGCTCTGCTGTCCCAGCTCGGCCAAGTGGTGACCATGTGCTTCCCAGCCCCACGCCACGCTGCCCCCTGCCACTATCCCAAAGTGACACTGCAGGCACCTGGATGTGTCCGTGCTGCAGAGGTACCAGATCTTTGTGACGATTGCCCTGCTCCTGGTGTCCCCTCCCAGTTCCTTTGCTGCAATCAGCAGACAGCTGGCACCAAACACCAGTGGGTTTTCCTGGGTCTGATAATGATTTGACATAAAAGATGATGTTAGACACAGTGAGGTACAGATGTGACTTTGGCAGCTCCCCTCCTTTCTCGTTTCCTTCTGCTGTCTTTAAAACAAGTCTACAGCAAGCAAAAATGAGCAATGAAATGTTGCTGCTCTCTGCTTTGATTTGTTTACTAGTGGTGCTGCATCCAAACAGACACTGACTGCAGGTTCACCTGAATGGGCCCAAACAGGGCCCACCCTTAGGAAACAGAGATATTGCCACTTCTGCACTGCAGGCATTACACTCCAAGACTGTGAAGGACAGTTCAAAAGTACAACACATTATCTTAAAATGCAAAATACGTAAAGAGATGTGTAATTTATGCTCTGCTATTTGTGCTCAGGGTCCCAGCCTAGGCTGTTCAGTAATGTAGAAGATTATCATGTCCAAAAATTTGACCAGCCACAGGGCTATGCTCAATCCACATTGCTCTACTTGTTTTCAATTGAGTTATTCAACAGAGTTAAAAAAATGCAAAAGACACCAACAAAACCCCCACACCAAACACAGGAAGGATTTATTTTAGTAGGTTCAATAGTTCAGATATTCACCTTAGCAATGAACATGCACTGCGTCCTTGTGCAGGCAATTAAGAATTTTTCTGTGTTCTTCTGCTGGTGATAGTAATCAGAGACCATGGCTTCAAAAAGACAAGGCAAAATCCTTTCCCTTCTTACTTTCTGTCCTCATCGAAAAGTCATTGTTATTTTAAATAGTTTAACCAATACCAGAGTGGCTTAAAAAAAGGAAAAAATAGAATGAAGATATTGTTTATATTTTTCCCCCACCAGTAGTAAAAATCCTCACATTTTAATTTCAAAACCATAAACTTTGGTGAGCTTTTCTCACCAAAAACAACTCCTGAAAAGCAAGACAGGCTCATGCTGCTGAGAAATGTTAAAGAGCACCATTCAGGTTTCTTGGATAGCTGACTCTCAAGAAACCAGAGCTTTCTTTGGAAGCAACCAGAAAGGCTGTGTGTAGACAAACACCTGAGCAGCACAGTCTGTAATAAAATACCTTAAATATTTTAAACATTGCATGTAATACTGTTTTATATCCTCAGGAGCCAAAAAGGAAATTACTGATTTTGCACTAATATCATCACAATACCAGTGTGGTCTTAATCAGTCATCATAACAGCACATGTCTTGTTTTCAAGTGTGGGTTCATTAACTGGGTGGAAAGATCCCAAATTGTTCAGACCATTCAAACTGTGCCTTAAACCAACATGCCTGTGTGCTGGTTGGGCTATAGGGACATCTCAAATTACTTTTGATAAACTGTTATTTTCCCAAGGGCTGCTCCTGTTAGTACACGTGCCACTCCCCCTGTGTACGTGCAAGGTGACAGCAACCAACAGCTCCTTGTTTCTTTTGAGCACTCCTGAGAGCAATCCTGCTTGGAAACTCCCAGGCCCGTTAAAGCTAAAGCATGCCAGCCACCCACGGCTAGCCGGTTCCTCAAAGGAATCTCACACGCTTGGCACTACCTGTGTCCTTTGTCCAGAGACACAACATTTGTGTCTTGAAACTGGAGCAACCAGCACAACTCGACAGCCAAACCAAATGTCACTGCTTG
This sequence comes from Grallaria varia, assembly GCA_013396735.1. Lineage (NCBI taxonomy): Eukaryota > Metazoa > Chordata > Aves > Passeriformes > Formicariidae > Grallaria > Grallaria varia. The sequence continues at coordinate 112,510 of VWZG01003392.1, read as the reverse complement.
GACTTCTTCCTGCCACCTCTGCCACCTGTTTTTGTGACAAGGCTCGTCTGCTCCCTGCATGAGGCGTTCCAAAAACCAACTCCTTTCGGGCCTTTCTGCAAAGAGCCATTCACTTCTAAGTCATCCCTGACCACTGGGGCACAAATAAGGCAGGAGAAACGAGACTCAGACCACCACTGCTGAAGGGAGGCAACCTCTTCTGCCACTTGACACCAGGATGCAGGTTTAGTGCCAGCCCTTGTTTTCTGCCATAGTTTTTGCCATTTCATGAATACCCATATGTGGGTTTTACTTGTGGGGTGTTTTTTTTGGCTAATTTGCAAAATTTGAGGTGAAGCTATTTTACTTTTTCCTTCCTTGGGATCTGTGGAAGGCACCTCTGCCATTCTGCTTGTTGTGAGCACCGACAAATCCATCTCTTGAGAGACAACTGATTAGTCACAGGGAGGTTTAAGTCTTGTTCCTTAAAGAAGGAGGTAATGTCATGGTGGCAAAACCTGTCACCTTTGCCTGATCAACCTGAAGGAGAAAGACTGTTACTTCATAGTCCAATCCATTTGTGTGACAGGGAAACTGATACTGACTTGTCTAGGGTGGAAAATGTAATAATCTAAAAATATTCAAAGACAAATCATCTCCAAGCAGTGCGAACATTTTCAGAGGCAGCTCTCTCTTCCAGTGCCACAAATGAAACAGATTATCAGCATCTACGTGATGGGCAGTTAATTAATGAGTTAATCTCATTAGGATAGTTGAGCTCTCAGAAGAGACTCAACCCATTAGCTACATGAGAGCTTTGAAATAAACCTTTGAAAAGGACTATTAGAATATGTTAAAACGTGGTTAATACACTGTGGACTTAACCCGGCTGCCTGGCAGGAGGGAGAGCAAGAGGTCAGTGCCGGGGAGCTTCTCTGGGAGCCCCCCAGACAGGGCAGCTGACAGGCCCCACCGCCCCCAGAGCCCATCAAGTAACATCACTGTTGGCATTCGTGTTTCGAAGCTTAACTTTGCTATTCTGTGCAATTTCACCTTGCTTTCCAGTTTTGAATTCTATGCTTTTACCTGATCTGGATAGTCAAATCTGTACTAGTCTTATTTTGCATATAAAACAAACAACAAACCCAGTCATAATAATAGTTTTAAGTTAAAGTTACTTCACATTCTCCATAGTGGTGGAATCCCCTCTAACCCTTTCTCTTTTTTTAACTAGAATGTAATTTTTTAAAATGCGGACTGTGATTACATTAAGAACAACAGCGGAGTCTTACCTACAACAACATCTTATCATTACTTCAATTTCAGTGGGATCCCACAGCTTACACAAATGTACCTTTGGAATTGACATTCAATAACTGGTTTCTGCTCTTTATATTTACTTATATTAGCTCAGTATAATTATTGACATCACTAAAGTGAATGGTATTTGACCCTATAACACTAAATGAAAGGCATTAATAGCGGAACCTAGAGAATATCTTCCAGCAATAATTAAAACTCAGGAATAACTTTTTCCACTGTCATATATCATATTGAAGTGTGGATACCTAATGCCTGATTATTCAGAACTGCTCCACAAAAGCAGCCAAGAAATGTCCACCACATAATTGCTAATGCCACTTGCATTTAGTCTGTGGTTTTAAAGGCAGTGATGTGAAAGGTTCGGGTTGTTTGGAATATTGCAAAATGTGACTGTTAAGTAATGCATTTTCAAGAGTTTGGGGACCATTATTAAAGTTCATTTCCATGCTGCAGCTGCAGGAGTTGGAATTATGGAAGTGAAGAAGCTGTAAAATCGAAAAGGTCAGTAATGACATTCATCTATTCCAGCTGTCAAATCAAGGGAATGTTAACAAAACTAGTCTCTGGTAGAAGAGCTAATTGTCTACTTGTATTTTGGCTGCCCCAATACACACACTGTGGCTGATCTATAGGAAAGACCACACTGGAACAGTATATCATTTTCTGAACAGGCCTCTTGTAAACAAGTAAACCTAATTTCCCTAAATTAGCAAGCTCTAATGATTCTGTAACTTAAATCAGTCTACAAAGCAGCCAAAAGTTTCAAATTTAAAGAAAACAGTGTAGACAAACTGTAGAGTAAAGTTCAAGTGTAGAGTAAAGTTCACAGAGTCCTGGTAGCCGAGTTTTCAGAGTGCTGAGAGTATGGAGCAAGTTTTGAATTTTGCTCTAATGCAGTCCTGCAAGCAGCGTGTCACAAATGTCTCCTACCCAGGGGTGTTTTATTATAATGACATATAGAAAAGTTTCTGTCGCAGACCAAACCTTTTATAAATGACTTGGATTTAATGATCCCACAGCGTGAGGGCCCTTGTCTTCAGCAGCTCATTCCCCAAGGTGAGACAGTGCAAATGGAACCCCCCAAACCCCGATCCTCAGTGGGGTCGGAGCCAGCCCTTTGGTCCGGGAGGGCAGGGAGGGCCCCCCTCCGGAAACGGGGAGACACTCGTGCTTTTGATGAGCCACCAGATCCTGCCTTTCACAGGGAATGACGTTTCTCGGTGACTGAGGCCAAAGAAAAGGGCCCCAGATGCAGAACATGCCACTCGTCGAGGGAGTCCAGTGATTAATCTGCACAGTTTTATTGCAACCCCCCTGGCCATTTCCTATTGCTCTCCGGGTTTGCATTTTCACCCTCTATGCTCAGCTGTTACCAGAGGTTTATGGGGGCAACCTGAACAGCCCCACAGAGCTGACTCTCGCTGAGAAGACACTATTCCCATAATGCACACATTACACCACCTCAGGTTTTGATTTCTCCTGCCTCACGTAATACCAGTGTGACAGAAACAATCCAGCTTGACCAGTGACAACATAATAATGGGTCAGTATGTGGCTTTCTGTGTAACACTTTAAAAATCTTTCTGCTCTGTGACTTCTTTCCTACGCAGATGTTTTGTGAAAGCTAGAAACAATACCAGCAATTCATGAAATATTCAGGTGTACAGTTGCAATTCCTTAATAAATGGAAGTGACCTTCAAAACAGACATCCCAAAGATTAAGAGAACTTCTCAAAAGATGGCATTTGTCACTAATCAATGACTTGAAGAACTTACACTCTTCCTAGCAATGAATACAAAAAAGACCTGTCAGGATTATACCACTTTAAAAGCAAATCATTCACAAAACCCCCACAAAAGAACATTAATGAGATAACAAAACAGCAGAATAAAACATCAAACAAGGAAATTGAAAGCATAAATCCCTTTGTGCCTATCAGTAACTGCATCCATGTCTGGATTGTTGGAAAGCCACCGACACATCCATCTGCTGTTTCCAGGGGCTGGACGATGCTCTCTGCATTAACTACATATCTTTTATTGTGATATTATACTTCAAAATATTTATAATATTTTAAAAATGGATTTCCTTTTTCATAGTTACACGGGTGTTTTGGCTCTAACTGGGTCACTGTATTGGAACAGGTGTAATCTCAGCAGAATACTGTGGGAAATCTGGGCTATGTTAATGACTGATCCAATTACAGCGGAAATCTTTAGAAAACCCAGATTTATTAAGAACCAGGAGATAATTACAATGTACTTCTAGGGATGACCAGATGGACAAGCCAGTCTCAAACTCTTTGAGGGCACTGGAGCTGAACAAGAGGGACCATTGCCTACGTAGCTGGAGAAATTCCCACTCTGAGGACATGATGACCAAGGTGGAGACTCACTGCAGACCCCTGGGGGGCTGCATCTGAACACACCCTAGCCCAGGAAGCGGCGAGGCTTACATGCTGCTGAGGACAGGGGGACAAAGGAAAAGGTCCATCCATCATCATCATGGCTGGGCTTCGTGAACGAAGATTTGGGAAGGGCTCTCCCCACGCTTGCTGCAAGCGCGCTGATGGCTAAAGAGGCCAATGCAAGGTAGGCAAGTCCGACTGCAAAAGGCCCAGCAGAAAGTCTCCATAGGTGGTGTTGGCGAGGCACGGCTCTTTCTGCGTTGTCTTTTCTCCTCCAGACTGATTCTGCGTGTGTTCTCAAAGGAAGCAGCAGCGTCATGGATGGTGTGTCTCCATGCCTCCCGATTGGAGGTCAGAGTGGACCACTGATGGCAGTCAATATGGCCAAGGCTGGGGTATTGTTTCAGGGAGTCCTTGTATCTCCTCTTTGGGGCTCCTCTCTTGTGGCAGCCGGTGGCAAGTTCCCCATAGAGCACGATCTTAGGGAGGCGATGATCCTCCATCCTGGAGACGTGCCCTGCCCAGTGCAGCTGCGTTCTCAGCAGCATCTACTATGGCATCTACATCCGATACCGTACTGATGGAAGCCTGTTCAACCTCAGGAGACTGAAGGCCCACACCAAGACCCTCAATCACCTTGTCCGGGAGCTTCTTTTTGCTGACGGTGCTGCCCTCGTTGCTCACACAGAAGCAGCTCTGCAGCACTGAACATCCTGCTTTGCAGAGGCTGCTGAGCTTTTTGGGCTGGAAGGCAAAGGAAAAGGTACCCAGAAAAGGATGACAGCAAGAATCAGGAAACTCGAGGCAGCTTTTTGTTCGAGGAGATTATTTACACAAAAGGGCTCCTTATGACTTAATATCAGGCCCTCTTGACAAGCTACATTTTCTCTCCTGAATAGGAGATAAATGCCACCTCCCAGGTGCCAGTCTGATCTCACACTTAGGAACACAGCCACCTACCACAGATCTGCACCAGAAAAAGAGAACGAAAAATACCCAAGAAATCGGAGTATAAACAGCTCTTTTTACCAACCCAAAGGAAGGTAACATTTCATAACAATCTCTGTGATCTTGATAACAGGCTTCATCAGAGGGCCCTGCCCTTGGCTGTAGTAAAACTGCATCTGGGAGTAGTCCCATTAAGGTAATTTGGACCTAAGAGGATGTCTGACTTTAATCATTTAGTCAATTAGGAACTTTGCTGAAGCAAGGTCTTTTTTTTTCCAGCTAAATATTTTACCCAAGAAGATATATTAAACAGTAGAAGATAATATTTCTAATTTATAGAACTTCCTGCCAGCTTCAAGCTAGTAAATATTTACATTTTAGCCACTGATAGCTGATGTGACCTTTCTGTTATACACTTTACACCTGTGCTATATTTTACTTTCAGTGTTAACATTCTTTCTAGTCCATCTTTCATTAACAAGCAGTATTTAAATATATGCAAATTTCATATTTTAGCTGATGTTTTAAGAACATTTTTAAGGTCACCTTCTTTGATCTATCACACCGGCATAGCAAATTTACGCACCATATATCCTATCTCTACTTGTTTTTTACCTACATCTGTCTTCTCTGATTGCATTTGAATGGGGTTATTTTCTATTTTAAATAAAAGATTTATGCCTTAGCTGTCAGTTTGCCTTTGTTTGAAAATTTAATTTTGTTTCTAGAAGTCTAGATTAACTTATTAGATTTAACTGTCCCTTGTGCATTGCAGCAATAGCAGAAGTGTATTTTCCCTTGTGGATAGAGTACATAAACAAAATGCTCTCAACTTAAAAATAAAGAATGTTATTACTCAGACCAATACAGCGCAGTCCAGGATACAAAAACTGGCGTTGTCATTTTTAATAATGATGGTGAGGAATGGGAATTGACTAATAAATACGCCAGCTCACAAAGCCAGCAGCCTCCAAAACCTGGGAAATGCTCTGCAGAAAAGGCATGCTCCCCCCAAAGTGTCCCCTGCACTTGGGGTAGTGAATAGCCTTTCATGACACAGCCCCACTGGGACACACAACTCGATTCCTGATACTAATGGGTTTATTTAAATGAGGCAGAAATGAGAAACTGTACCACTGTTTCCAGTTAGTCAGAGGAGTATTTATTGATTCAGTGTGGTATATCACATCTTCAGTGTGACACGTTCTTTAGCATCCCTCAGCAGTGCTACATTTGCAGTATTTTCTCTCAAGCCCTGGAACTTTCGGGTTTTCCTACAGGGATAACCATCTCCTTGCACTTGCTGCCTGTGGTCCTTGCAATGTCCAAAACAGCAGAGTTCTCTGGGGCAGGGTGGGAAGTGTTTGGGGCAGGTTAATCCTTTTAAATGTGTTCACTTGTTTTGACTCTTTTTTCCCCCATTTTTCATTTCTAGAAATAACTGGGCTCCTGACCAGTTCTGTTATTTTCTCTTCACACTACGACTCCATGTAGACCCAGAGAGAATCTGGTTTTAATCGACTTCTGCACCTCTGATAGACACTCAAACCCTACAGCTTGTGATTCTGCCCCCTCAACAATATGCAATGCAGCCAGAGAAAACAAAAAGCTGAAGGATAAGTATTTACCTGCCTTTGTTAATAAACCTTCAGTCACAAAGTGGCAAACCTTGTCCTGGTTCCCTTTGTTAACTACTGAGCATCATGAAAACAGGTCTTTTGAGGAGAAAGGAGGAATTCCTTGTACAAAGAAAACAAATGCGTGTACATGATGGCTTTTATCACTCACAGAACATCAGCTGAGAGTTCAATGGCACCAAAAGATTCCCTACTCTCCCAATTCAGGGCAACACAGCAGCTATTTAATACAAGCAATGAAGACCAGCCTGGCCACCTCCTGTTAAGGGATGTAGGACAGGGCAAAGCTGAACCTGTTTGCCAGCCTTCAGTCTGTGCCACTGTATGCATGAAGTGCTATCAAATCCAAGCAACCACTGCAGTAACCAGTCAATTTTGACATCAGCCCACTAAAAATTAAGTGAAAATACCATGCACAACCAACCTCTGTGCACACAACACCAGCAACACAAAGTGGATGCCTTTCCAAGATTCTTGGAAAATTTTGTCAGCTCAGAAACACTCTAAGATAAGTCACAACTCTGAGCCTCCTGCTGTCCTATCCTGCTAAAGAATACACGTGACATGTCTGGCAGCAGTGACCACGCCAGTGCAGGGACTGGGCAGGTGACCACCCAGTGGGGAGGGCTCACACTGACCTGCTCTCTTGATAGCAGGTTCCTCTGCCGAGGAGTGCGAGTGAAGCCCCCCCAGCCTATTGCTTCTGCTCTGCAAGCAAAAATTCATCAGGGATGTGTTACATTAAATCTTATGCCACTAACCCTTCAAAACATCATACAAGACCAAATTAAAAGGCTAAGACCTACAAGGGAGTAAACTGTGCACTACACACTTAAAGGTTTCTTCATCACGCTTGAGAAGTAAAATATACTATTGTGACAATTATTTTGTTACAGATAGCACCTCTGAACACCAAATAAATTGTACAAACCACTGCACCAACATAGCTGAAGACACTGCTCCTCCTCCAAAGCAGTGTCACTTTGATTTAACAAGTAATTAATGAATATATAAACCCTGGACAGAACTTTAATCTATCCCAGTGCCAAATAATTAATCATTCATTCCACGTTTAATCCTGTTCTGATAAATGTAATTAATATTTCACCATGACGCTGCAGAATAGAGCAGTACCTGGGAGCAGAGGAGCCTTCTGTTTCTCCTTTGCTGTAACTCTGAAGTGATAGGTGCTGTCTACAACTAAAAGTAATGTAGAATATAGTGTACCCCTGCAGCTGTAAATTTGGGTTTATGCATGGCATATATTGTGATTGTAATGAGGCTTTTCTTCTTCTGCCCCATAATTAAAAAAACCAAAAACCCAACAAAATAACAAAGCAACAACAACAAAACAAAACACAACAACTATGAAAAACAAGTTGCCTGAGCTTGGTCAACCATTTTTCTAACCTGACAGCATTTGGGAAACCAGAGTTTGCAGTAATGTTTAGGTTTATACGATGTCACTGAACATATGCCAGGGATGTGGAGAGAGAACAAAGCATGTGCAGATTGTCTGCTTCTGTCCACAGAGAGCAGTGCTGTGAGAAAACCCAACTGGATGAAGATTTAAGTCCTAATTTTACTGCAGGAAAACACAGGGATTTTTTTGGAAAGCTTGAAGTCTAATCAAGAAACATGTTGATATGTACAAAATTAAATTGCAGGAAGCCCTGTGCTGATTTTTTTCAGGGTGACACATATCACGTATCCACATATTTCAGTAAAGAGTTCTGCAAGGAAGATTGTACAAGAAACAAATTGCCTCGGGATCCGGCTTCCCAATTACTCAGAAACATAGAGGCATCCCTTCAGCTGTCTCCTTGCTCAGCATTCTCCAATACAGCCCCAAATTCTTCTCTCTAAACAAATGCTAACTATACTGTTATAATTTATTCTCATTCAAATGCAAAAAAAAACCCCAAAACCCTTGATCAAGAATGCCAATTGTTCTGACAAGTTTTTACAAGAAATTCAGCTTGTGGCACAAAACGCTCCCAGAGTCACGTACTGATGCTCAGACAAAGGCAGCTGTAATTTCTCCCCTTCCTAACTTGCTATATCATGCTGCTACCCAACTATCATTAATCTAATTCTCCATTATGTTCCAAATCAGTAAGGAGACAACTTTCAGATGGGAGTCTCTGGTGGAGTAGGACTGAATCATCATGGCTGGGCTTCGCCATAAATAGAGCCACATGGAATCAGGCAGCCTTAATTTTGGGACCTGTCAAGACCTATTTTATATGCAAACTAATTTGCACACCTGATAACAACTTATCTGAGGTGACTGATATTTCTAACATCTAGATGGCAATTCTGCCCTATTTTGCTGGACAGCATTTACACAATTACAAAGAACTTCGATTTAGGATCATGGTTTTATCACCTGAGATTAATTTCAAAATACTTTGTTTTCCATTATCTCTAAATACTTTCAAAATGCACCAAACTTCTTGCTGCTTGAATAGGATCTACAGCTGTTAGGAACCTGAGTCATACCCCCTTTTCACAACACCTCTCAGTGCTAAAATAAGACCTAAGTATCTAGTAAGTGCTAGTTTTAGGTTTGTAAGAAACAACTGACCTGATTAGGAGCAATGAATCATTAAGGCAGGTGTCGTGCTCCTCACACAGCCAGTACCTGAAGCTTCAAAGGAGCACCCTGGCCCCAAAATAAAGCCGAAACATTATGTTTTATTTTTATGTTTCTTGATCAAGTCAAAAGTTTTTTTGCACAGCAGACAACTTAAAAACTGATCTATGCCACGTCTTTAACTTGTGCTTGCAGCAGTGGATGATATTTATACCCTTGTACCAATAGTCACATGGATTTGTTGGCCAGCTGCTGCACTGTCACCTCATTTCTGAGTCCCACAAGGAACCTTTTCCATATTCATGAACACTGCATTAATTTCTAAGATCCTGGAAACCATCACTGAAGCTATGTGTTATAATCCAGTTGATTTTTTATTGCTTAAGATCAACAAAGCCTTAATTCACCGTAGAAAAAATGTCTAGTGATATTTCACATACAGACACATATTATATCTTTGCTATCCCATGTGGATTTTATTTCTATTGATTCATTCTAATTATTTAAAATAAAGGGAAGATTAAATTGATATACATGAATGTACCGTTCTACATTAGACAATGAGATTGCATTATGAAGAAAAAACATATTTTTACTTTATAAGAGAAGCAATGTTAAACTAAAAAGGTAGCCATCAGCCAAGGCTAGGCCCATTCATGCTAATATGACCTTCAATTAGTGAAGCACACATCTCGAGACCCAGCCATTGCATCAGACACGCAGGGCAGGAGAAGGAAATGCTGGTATCCTTGAAAAATTCTACTTTGAGGTGACCTTCTACTTAGCCTGGCTCATTATGCAAAACAAAAATAATTGTGCATCTTCTTCGTGGTCTCACTTTAGAAGGTTTTCAGCAAACTTCAAATTACAAATAATGGTTTAATTCATGGATTTATGCTAATATGTAGCAGCTCAGACAGTTAACACATGCATCCTGTGCAATTCCCCTGAGACACTGGTTTACGGTGTTTCCTTTCACTTAGCAGCAACAGCTATTAAGCTTTTACTTAAAAAACACTACACATCCACTCGGGTCCAGACTTTTTAAATAGCAAACACCATTGTGACATCCTTACATAGCAAAGAACTTGGTGGTCGCCCATAGCAGTTTTCTCGCTGAGGTGTCCAAACAGCAGCAAAGCTCTGCTGGAAGAGTGGCCAACTTCAATGCTGAAGGAGCTCAGTCATGAGATTTCTTTTATTCTCATCCAGAAATAAATCACCTTTGACACGGCAAACAGGCGGATGTATGTCAAACTCCATTTGCAAGCTGTAATATGTTCAAGAAGTTTGTCATGCTAAACAAGTATTTTTCCTAGCCAGAAGGAAAATCAATGAGATCGCCATGTGGAATTTTCTCTAATTTTTTCATGAGCCCATTCAGCAACATGCTGTAGGCAACAATGGAGTTCCATATAATGCCTATTTATAAACCATTGTACTTCTTTTAAGTTGCATATTAGAATACAGAGAATTAAATTAGAGATGCTCAAATATCTAAGTAGAAACAACAGGAACAGGCAGGAGATCTTAAGGTAACTGAAGGTTGACTATTAGGAGGCAGCCACCAGGACTAAGAACAACGCAAAGTTCATGATACTGGAAAGGACAGTAAATCATCCTAAGACTCAGCATTGAAAGAGAGAATGATTGGTGGGAAAATGAGGGCTTCTCAAAAAGATTAGAGAGAGAATTGGCAGGAATGGAGGGGGGATGCACAGGGAGAGACAGCTTGTATATGTTGCCATTGCTTACTGAAGTCAGGTGATACATAAAAACTTACATAAAAGGAATTGGCTGTGCAAACCTATAGAGAGGATGAAAAAATAGGCAGGTATGGGATCGTGTTATATTGTTAGTACAGGAGAAAGAATGTGAAATAAACTTTCTTGTACCAGACCGATACATTTCCTGGTATATTCTGAGTAGCAAATTACATCACAATACTTTTTTTTTTTCTTCTCCAAACTTGTCTTCTCTTCTGAAATTATTTTATTTATACCCCTCTTTGGTTGTGCCTGCCATCATGTATATACACACATTTCACCAGGGCCTCCCCAGTCAGCTGAGGATGGAGACATTCCTGGGTCTTTCAGCATCTGGTAGTGACCTTAGATTGGGGAGTTTGTTTCTTTGTTGCTTTTTTCTGTTTTGGTTTGGGGTTATTAGTATTATTATTATTATTATTATTATTATTATTATTATTATTATTATTATTATTATTATTATTAATAAAGGTTTTGGTTGGTTGGTTTGGATTGGCATTGTAGGTTTTTTGGTTGGTTGATTGGTTTGTTTTTCTTTTGGCTCTTTGGGGGATTTTTTGTTTGGTTTTTTTCATTTGGCTCTTTGTTTATTGGTTTTTACTTAGTTAAGTAATTTGAAAACAAAGTGTGTTTTGAGCACTCCCTTGTCACCAAACGTGACAAAAGAAACTTATCCGACATCAATTTGATGTGAATGAGCAGACCCTTTTTTCTTCAGCACACTGGGAACACGAGGGATTGCGCCTCCAAATGTGTTCCACTTAGTAACAAAATCCATTCATTTTTATGCCTTTCTGTTACATAAACCCATTCTCCTGTTCATTTTTATACTTCTTCTCTGTTACATAAGGCCTTTATAATGATTGGTTCTCTATATATTTTTATTCAAAACCAATAATTGGTCAATCCGAGTTAGCTTTACTGATTGGAATCCTTGATATTCAGATCACGATGGGAAGGGTAGGGGGATTTCCAGGCAGAATATGCGGTCAGTAACTTCTTGGTGAGGTTGTGTACATCAAACACAGCACTCCTAGCAATGCGATACATTATGCTTCACAATTTTCTACCTTTAATCGAACCTTTTCTATGATCAGATCTCGATTATTTTATCGCAGCTGCTTCTTCTCCACCATCAAATCTTAATCACTCGCGCACTTACTCCGCCCGCGGTCCGTGAGCCGTTCCTGCAGCAGCAGCGCCACCTGCTGCCCCTCGCCGGCACTGCGGCCGTCGCTCACCTGTCCAAGCAGCGCCGAGGTTGGTTTATTGTTATTTATTTGGGGTTTGTTTTCTCGGCGGACAGCCCCGTCCCGCAGCGTGCCCTGCAAAGCTCCTGCTGCCCGAGCGGGTCCGTAACATTTACGTGACATTTTCCAGCGGAACGGTTCTAAAATCCTGACTTTCTCCGCTTTAGTGTAAAAAGGATAAAACCAACAAAGGAAGAACCCTGGGACGATCCTGATTAAGTGTGGCTGCTGATGTAAACACTGAAGGGGGGGCTGTCACCTTGTCCCCATCCAGCACCTCTGTTGGAGCATCTCAGGGGGCTGATGGGGTTGAGATACACGTGGTTGCAGACCAGGACAGCATATTAAGAAGAATGTAGCTGCATTTCCTAGAAGAGTATTTCCAAATCATGTCTATAATATCTCATAAAGTAAAGAAATATCTTGTCTTCCAAGATCGTGTTCTGTCAAGCTGTCACAACAGCTTAATTTACAAGCAATTAAGACACATTCACTGTTAATTTCACGTGCACACACACACACACATTGCTTGCTTGCATTTGTGGGAATGCTTCAGGTTTTTTAAGAGGAGCTTTTTTTCCTCTTCACCAGAATTTGACAGAAGTCCTTCTGATGTCTTGCAGAGCAGCAGTGGCCCCCAAGACCAAAGCCTGAGAAACAGACCCACAGATGGAGCTGCAGGGATCCTTCATTTATCAGCCACTTGATTCATTTGATGTGGACCGATATTTGCTCTTGGCTTTGCGCTCTTTGCTCTCTGTTTTCTGTTGTTGTGATTTTGCTTTTGGGTTTTATTTTGTTGTGTTTTGTTTGGTTGGGCTGGGGTTTTTTTAAAATTTATTTTGTGTTTATAAAATCTGTATTACATTCTTTTATGTATAAAACCAAAATCATGCATTGTACAGAGGTAGTAAAAGCACTGTTTTGCTACTGCAGTGTGTTTTGCAAACTGGTTGAGTTCATTTAGGCAATGTGCTTTATCAAAGCTGTATTTTGCCCACAGCAAAACAAACTGTCAGCTGTTACAGAGGAATAATTACTTTTCATAATAAAATTTGGCTATATGACAGCTCATTGTATCCATTAAACAACTACCTGTTCTTCAGGGTGGAATCAGAACTGCTTTCAGAGAGTATCCAGCTTCCTACTGAAATGATTTAAATAGGTTGAGTGTAACACTGTAAATATGACCAAGGCAAAAAGCCAGTCGATAAAACTGTCAGTAATACCTTAATAAAGGAAGAAGGTCTTTGCCATTCCTCCGTAGCAGACAGTTTATTGTCCAGCTGTATGCAATGGCTTCAGGACATCTGGCCACTTAATCATTGAGTATCAAGTCCAGAATGCCAAAGGACTCATAAGCAAAATAATCAGTGGTCTAATCCTCTTCAGTACTGAAGACCCTTGTTATGGGTTCAGGAGGATTCCCACACACTAAATAAAAGATGATAAAACACAACTGAGGTAGCAAAGCAAATTTATCAGTAAGCAAAGCAAATGTATCCTGTTACTTGTGACAGCAAATCATACATACTGTCCCTTGGAATCTTAACAAGCTTCTGAGCAGGAGAAGGGGATGGAGCGTGGTACTCGGCAGGAGGGGCAGGTAGGCAGTGCACCTTCAGGGCGTACCCTGGACCAAAATGATGTACATCTGGTGCTCCTCAACCCCTCAGCCCAGGTCCACACCTTATATCTCCTCACTCTGGAGTGGAATTTTGCCAGCTGCAGCACCAGCTCATGTGTGGCCAGCGCATGAGCCAAGGCTGCAACAGCTCAAGATTCTGACTCCGGGCTAACAATGGCTCTATTCTTTGTTGTTCCTTTGCCAAAAGCCAAGTTCTCAGCAGTTCGATGTTACACTAATGTTTCTCTCTCCATGGTTGAGTTTTCCACAGTGAAACTATGCAGTATTTTCTCATATGACATCGATGAACATAACCCCAGACCAAATATGACAAGGCCCTAAACACGGCTCTGGTCCCTAACACAGCCCTGCACACAGCTCTGACATCAACAGATGGTTTTGGTGCAAAATGTCTGAGATTTCAACATTCCTGGTGGCTGTCAGAACATGACAAAGAGTCTTGATGGAATGACAACCACATCTGAAGAAGCACACATCGCCTAGGCAAAGTCATATTGCTTATATGGAGGGGCATAAGCGTGGGAAAGACAGGAGTGCATTATCTCAGCTAGGAGGTGGCAGAGCCTTGTCCTGGTGCCTGCCTTAAGCCACAGCTGGAAGCAACAAGAGCATCAGCGGTCCCAGATGGAAGCACATACAACAGTCTCAGCCAAGACAGGGTGCCTGTCAACTGTTCTGCTTTGAAAATAAAGTACCTGGATTACCTAATTTAGGGGCATAAAGGACAGGCTCAAGGCTATGCCAGAACAGTGCGGTCAATGCTCAGTGCTGTTGGTGGGTAAGGCAATGACATCCTTTGCTCTAGTTACCCCAGAAACACCTCCTGCCTAGCCTGAAACATCCACCGAGTCACACAACTGAAAGAACCACCTCCCTCCCCCTGCAAACCCTTCTGTAAAGCCTCAGGTAACCCTGTGCACACAGAAATCCCCTTGCTTTAGCAAACACATCAATCTCTCACTTTCATTCTACAGATTAGGGCTTAAAAGTAGACTTGACATCTGGATTTTCTGGTTTATGTAACAGAGTTAGAGTTCAATATATTGATATGAGCTGTAAGGCTAATTTCCTTCGGGGTGCAATCAAAGCTCAGCTTTGGTATGACTGCAGGTACAGCAGTTGCTGTGGGAGCCCACAGGCAGCTGATGTTAGACTGGACTGTGAGCCCATGTTGGTGGGCAGTGCTGGCCTATCTGTGTGTTTCCACTTCTGAAAGGGATTCCACAGCCCATGCATTGACCAACTTCCTCCAGGATAGTTCTGGAAAACAATTCTTCAGCATGATGACACCTGCCCTTGTCACCATTTTCTCAGGACACTTTGCTCCTCCATGTCTGATGGGTCCATCAGGGACCTCTGTTATCTCACAAAAAGGACAGCCGTGGATTTGGGAAGCCTTGGGCTGGATTGATCTCCTTCCCACACCTGGGCACTCAGAGGGTCAGTTACAAGCAGGCTGGGCTAACACAGACACCGAATTTGCTGAAGAACTGATGCAAAGTAGGTACCAGCTCATCTGTTTAATTGTACTAAATTGTCACTGAATCCCCAGCACCATCAGACTATGAAGGTTTCCAAGATACTGAAAGGAAGCATTAATACTTTACATGGAGGAGGAAAACAAAAGAAGGACACAGAGAGTTAGGGGTAAAAATAGGAAAAAATCCCAAATATCCCTTCTTTTCCAGTGAGTTCCTCCTCTACTGAAATACAGAACTGTCCTCTGTCATCTACCATTTTGTTTGTGCTGGTTCAGTTGTAGAGAAATCTGTCTGATGAAATGAAATGTCTCATCCCAGAAATGAGATAGCTGCTAAGTGAGAGTACTGGCTTCACACAGCCATCAAGGCAAATGCCTTAGGCCTGAGCTGCAATGGAAAACAATTTTACATTTTTCTTCACACTGGGCATGTCTTCCCCATCTCTCTGTTGTGCTAGTGAAAGCAAATTTCACTGGAAACTGAATAGATTTACAAATATTTTGACAGATTGAGACAGTTGCTCAGGAAAAATATGATTAAATGTATGCAGATAAAATATAGTGTCGTGTGAACAGTTGCTGCACAGACCCACAGCCTGTGTGGATGTAATTTTATTTATGCTTTTTAAAGGCTACGTGGGTGTCCCTGTGAAACAGAAACAAAGTAAACCTTACTCCTGCTGGTGATAAATTAGAGGAAAAATCTCAGATGATTAATCCTCCAAAATGTGCAGTCTTGGCCTTTTTTTTTGAACTCTTTTTGTCAGGAAGATATACATGCAAAATGGTGCCAACACTGCTCTTGTATACACTCACACGTCCCATTCTATAGATCTCATTGGCAACTCCCTTTGAGGCTGTCTGTGTTTCTGACTGGAACAGGTCATTATGTGTGTGCCTCAATCCATCACTTTTGAAGTATCCTGCAAAGAAATTGCCATTAGAAGCCAGTGCAGCAAAACCAACTATCTTCCATCTAAAACATGACTTGCATTTTTGTATCACATCTCTTTTTTCTATTTCTAATATTATATTACCTATCTATACAGTTACTTTTCTGTAGGGACAGAGATCATGCTGTACCTGCTTTTCCTGTACCAATTACCTCTATTTTAAGACTGTCTGCAAATAAACATTAGCTGGAAGTTCCTGATGCTTTCCCCTGACACTGTCTTTGGAACATCATGACCATAAACCCCCTTGCCTATGGCAGTTATAATTGATTTTGTTTCAAATTCTGTACACCTGAGCAGTGAAACACTCTAAGTGTTCCAAATACCAGGATCAGTCTATAAACAAAGGGCAACAAATTTCAGATGCAGCTGTTGCACAGAGTGACACGAATGGACAAACTTCTCCATAAATACAGCACTTGCTATAACCTGCCTTGGCAGGAACTACACAGAGCACTCACAACCTGCACAAAACTGTGGTGCTGACTGCATATATACAGACACACTTTCTCACCTTTACAGAACTCGAGATACATGTTTTGACACCCAAATTCACATATTCAATCCACCACCAGAAACCAAAACATCAGTGGGGGAAAAATAATTCAATGTCCATTGCTCACTGAGAGTTCAGATAATCCTTTCATACAGTAAGGCTGCAATACCTCGATAAAAACATGTTAGTTCAGTTGGATCACCACTTAAACAGAAAATGGAAGCACGGGGTGTTCAGACAGCAGCCATGAAGATGCCTTGCACAGGCAGAGCCCCTTTGCATGTGAGCTGCCCCCAGCATGACACGATCTATGAGCGAGAGAGCAAGGTCAGCACGTTTGCTGACTCCTGCCCGGTGATATTCCAGGCCCTCGCAGTGCTGGACCAGCTCCTGGGCTCAGACAGTCAGCACCACAGGACACCTTTACTCTTAATCACAAGAAGCCTCACAGTACCCAGCATGAGGTAGTAAAGAATTTAGAGGTGAAGGGGATGTGCTCGCCCAAAGGCAAATCTTGAAAGGATAACTTGGAACTGAGCTGAAAATTTTAAAGAGTGAACCAACTCATAGCAAAAAAAGATGACAATAAAAATAATCTGTAAATGCCTTATTCAAATGTACAAGATGTGTCTTACTGCTTATCGCCCTTTGAGCACTTCCCTTGTCAAATTCTACTTTGCAACTGATGGAAAAAAATATCCACAGTGTTTCATAATGACAGGGCACAGCTACTTTGTCTGCTGATGAATAAGGAGGCCTTGAACACTGCTATGACCGTGCTGTTGTTCGTGGTTTGCCACGTCAGAAAACAAATGCCAAACCACTCCATTCAGGGTCTTCTATTCATCAATCCCTTTAGGAAAAAAACCAACCAAACAAAACAGGAGCAAAAGACTGGCGCTGGAAATAACACTGTGTGGAACAACATCCTCAACATCAGTGCCAGCTTACTGGGGAGCTGCCCCCCTGAACTGGTACACCAGTTGACCACCAGGCACTGCTCAGGGAACAGACTCTATTTGGTTCATATTTTCTTTTACCTTGAAAATTTGGTGAGCATTAACTGAGCATACATTTAAGAAACCTGTTCATAGCGTTGGCCATCAATGGCTGGATTATATCTTTGCATTATTTGTCTTTTGAAATTGTGGTGCATTTGCTGAATCCTGATTAAAGAAGACAAAAAAATATCTACATATTCACATATGATGATAAAAAACCATGTCACATTACAGCGAGGAGAAGAACAAAGGGAACAACAGCTATCTGCATACCTGGGAAACTGGCACCCTGTCAGCAGTTCCTGGGGTCTGCCAGGGGCGAAGATGGGGCTCAGGAACACTCAGAGAAGTTAACCTGTGAACCACAAAACAGAGTTCACCATCTGGTCCCCTGAGAGGAAAACACTGCAACTTCTAACCTTGCACTAACAGTTTCAAATTAATTTTAAAAAGAAAGCCTTCTGAACTATAGGATTTTTGGTTTTTTAATCACTTTGTTTAGAAATACTAAGCAGGTGCATTTACCACAAAATTTCTTCATGATGAAATGTATTCCAACTTTATGAAGAAGCATGTACTACTGTTAATTAAGATTAATAGTTTCAGGAGATTCTGAGAAAAATAACACCTATGCTCATAAAACTTGATGACAACATCTGATGTGTTAGAGAGAAAAGTGATTACTCTAATGCACTATAATGCTTGATACATAGTCTCACAGCTCTCCCCTGCTGTGTTTTGTATAGTCTGTGGAGTCAACAAAGCACTGATAAAGAAACAAATTAAAGGTAGGATTCACATGATTCATATTTCAATAGAGAGGAATTAAACTAGATAATGGCTCCCAAACAAAGAAGGAAAAAATTAGCATATTTTGTAGTATTTCAGCCCTGACCCCATTAGAACTTTGTGATACTGCAGATCCATCCTCTCTCTAATTAGTCCATATATTAAGTCACCTGACTTCAATTTATGATTTACATCTACAGTGTAAAAACTTGGAACTGTTATGCGGGGGCTGGATATAGAAAAAGTTGCATTCTTAGAGTACACACTTCAGGAACAACAACAACAACAACAAACTGTGGCAGGGACTTTGCCAATACCTTTGTGCAGCACTGTAGGTCCCCTGCAGGCTGCTGCTGGCATGTGGTAGGTCCCGTCAGTGGAGCAGGAGTTCCCACATTCCTCACCTTCTTTCCCTGTCCCTGGTTATTAAGTCTGGAAACACTATAGCCTTCTTCCTCCTCTGCCCACTCTGCAGGAGCCTTTATACTCTCCCTCTTTTTCCCTTGTCTTCGCTTGGCTTTCCTTCTTTAAACAAAACCTTGTTGTTACCAGTTCTAATTTTAATCATACGACTTTTCACGAATGGCACTTCCCACCCATCTTGAACACATCGAGTTGTTTGGTTGGACTCTGCAGCTGTGCTGGCTCCTGCATGGTGCCTTCTCAGCCTTGTCATAATGAACAGCTATAGATGAAGGAACAATTAAAACATACCTGGATTGTCACATTCATTTGATAGCAATAATTTACAAATAGACTTCTGGAAATGAGATATATGTAAGGACCATAACACAACACAGGACCACAGTTGGGGTGGTGACATGTGACATGTGGTGTTGATTACTTAAAATCTCATTGATGTCATTTGCATGGCCTCCTCAGTTCATCAAAGGGTCTCTTTCCTCCTTTGGGACCCCATTCCTTGGATTGTGTGCACAGCTCTTTTGCAACAAATGACTCCAGGCACTCACAGACAGCTCAATGTGGGAAGCAAAGTGCCACCCAGGGAAGGCTGGACACCCCTGTGGTCTTTGACTTACTGTATTCGGGATAGAATAGATGTTGATGGTTTTTTTGGTCTGTGTTTGGCCCAGCCATCTGTGAGAAAGTTATTCTTTTCCTGCCAAGTAGGAGAAAACAAGTGTTGATAAGGGAGAACTTCGGCCTTGGAGGGAACAGTGGTGTATAAACTAAAATTAATTGGGCCCTCACCATTGGCTGATGGCCTTTAGAGGGCATTTGGAGGAGAGAGTGAAGAGGAGGGTGATGCAGTAAGCCCCCAGACCCATTTTAGGGGGACCCTCTGGGTTGTATCACGCAGGCGCAAGGAAATTCCAAGGCACTCACACATGCGTAGAAGGAGAACCGTTACATAACCGGGGGGAGGGACTTCAGGCCTCTCACTGGGTGGTGCTGGCCACACCTGCCCAGGTGAGACATCACCCAAAAGGTAGTTCAAAGGCAGATGGCTCATGCTTTGGCTCGGTTTGCTTCACATGAAGGACAACGTTGCCTTGGCGGGGACGCCCGCTATCCTGTGAGCTGCCGGCGCTGGAGGGGGCAGCCCCTGCTCGGGGGAGTCCGGACACTTCGGGGGCGGTGAGACAACCTCGTAACACCTGGGCGAGTTAGGTGACACGTAGGGCTTTATACCTTTCCCTCCCTCTCTCCCTCTCTTTCCCATGGGTTCTCGTTTACTTGGCCATCTCTTATAATAAAATACTGTTGCTTTAAGCTTACAACGGCGTCTTAGTTTCAATTTCAGAGCCCCCCGAACTTTTTCCCTGGAACACTTACTCAGAATCCTCGCTAGGGTAGAAAGGCAACTCAACAGCACAGCCACAAAAACCATCGCTCACTCCCACGTCCTCTGAAGGGTGAATCACATGCACAGCAAAATGAACTATTTCAGGTGTTTGAATTAACCCTTAACAAAAGAGCAAAGGTGCTCAAGTCCAGGAGTTTCAGAGTGCACTCGGGCAGCTCTCGGGCCCTCCAGGCCCTGTTCTGGTAACACACAGGCAGCCCAGCCCACACAGGATTCTCACGTAACCCACGAGTGCACACACACACACCACAGTCACCTTCCACTGCCCTACACATTGCACAGTTGTTCATAACAGGCCAAAGCACGTGGAAAACCATCAGAACAAAGACACAATAATACTGTTGCACTATTTGTGTCACCTGCACAAAACGCAGAAGAAAACCCTCCATATAAACAGAGGAGGTGGGTTTTTTTAAATCTATTGAACTGTGGGAGAAAACAGAAGAAGAAACCAGCTGGGAAATAATGCATTTGAAAAACATTACATCCCTGGTATAAAGTGATGAATGTTTGAGAATCTCTGCCTTTTACTACAGAGCTGCCTTCTTAGCAAGACTGAAGGGCTGTCCTTAAGCTCCTCCTCCTCCAATGAAACAGCAAAGTGACCTCATGGAAAATTTCTGTCCATGGACTCTTTTCACCTGCATCCTCCTTAACTCATCTCCCTCAGTTTCAAAGAAACAAAGAAACCGAAGAACCGCTTAAAGGAGCAGGTAAAAAGCAGAATGTGACCACTTTACCAACGCAACACAGGAACAGGATCTCATCCTGGAGTCCTTGGTTTCTGTGAGCGTTGTGGATTTGCTCTGGTGGCAGCAGCTCATGTCTCAAAAGCTGCAATGGCACCAAGAGCCTTGAGCAGGGCACAAAAACACTTTTCCTGTGAGAGACCTTGGTGGCACTGCCCAGGAACCCACAGCTTTGAGTACCATGAGAAACAGCTTGCTGCTTTTCTGTACCACAGAAATATTCAGGGCTACCAGCTGCTGATGAGCATTTGCCAAAATCAGATTTGCGCTTCAGGCAAGACACTGGAAATGCCACAGCAAACTTCAAGGGCCTTCTGAGCTGACTGTTGCTAATTATAGCTGAATGTTTGAAAGTTATCATCATATTTAAACATATCACTTCTGATATGGAATCCTGGGCCAAGTTACACCTTTTTTTTCTCTTGTGCTCAGCACAACACAGCAGTTTAACAGGTTTGCTGTCTAAAGCATCTATATGTGCATCCACGCCTTGACTATAGGTTTCTGCTGAACATATTCTGCATTGCATAGATGGGCACAACAGAGAATAATTGTTCAAAATGTGCTCTCCCACTCCAAGGTAAACACTAAAAACTGATTTTAGTAAATATTTGCACTGTGTTATACAAGTTGAGTATTTCATATGCTCTGTGTTAGTCAAATGAGTTGTCCCAGGGTATTAGCTTCATGGAGTGTTTGCAGTTCTATAAAGCTCTCATCACATCTACTCACTAAAATAATTTGGGATACTGAACACCAAAAAGGGCTCCGCAATGCAAACAGTCACAGCCTCCCTTGTTCTGCTCAGAGTTTGTCAGTGTGAGAGCTCTCAGTGGAATTAAGCTGAGCACAAAGAGGGACTCTGCCTTTGCCCTGTGTGCCAGCCACTGTTGACTGGGAGGTGTTGTATTTGGGATAGATTAGATGTTGATGTTTTTTTGGTCTGTGTTTGGCCCAGCCATCTGTGAGAAGTTTATTCTTTTCCTGCCAAGCCATGGGAAAACAAGTGCTGATAAGGAAGAACTTCATCCTTGGAGGAAGTTCTTTGTATAAACTAAAATTAATTGGGCCCTCACCATTGGCTGATGGCCGTTAGAGGGCATTTGGAGGAGAAAGTGAAGAGGAGGGTGATGAAGTAAGCCCCCAGACTCATTTCAGAGGGACCCTCTGGGATGTGCCACGCAGGTGCAAGGAAATTCCAATGTACTCACACATGCGCAGGAGATCCCTTATTACATACCAGGGGAGGGACTTCAGGCCTCTCACTGGGCGGTGCTGGCCACACCTGCCCAGGTGAGACATCACCCAAAAAGTAGTTGAAAGGCAGATGGCTCATGCTTTGGCTTGGCTTGCTTCACACGAAGGACAATGCTGCCTTGGTGGGGACGCCGCTATCCTGTGAGCCGCCGGTGCTGGAGGGGCAGCCCCTGCTCAGGGGAGTCCGGACACTTCAGGGTCAGTGAGACAACCTCGTAACACCTCGGGCAGGTTGGGTGACACGTAGGGCTTTATTCTTTTCCCTCCTTCTCTCTCTCTCAGGCTTTCCCGTTTACTTGCCCATCTCTTGTAATAAAATACTGTTGCTTTAAGCTTACAACAGTGTCTTAGTTTCAATTTCAGAGCCCCATGAACCTTTCCCTGGAAAAGGTGTGCACATGATCCTGGGGTAAACCACAGAAACCTGACGCTGTTACAGGCAACCAGCGACTGGAAACAGCGCCTTTCACGGGTCAGTCCTTTGACTGCAAGGGGAAAACTTCAGACAAAACTTGCACAAATGCACAGGGGTGTCACTTTGGTGACACAGGCACTTCTTTTCCTCACCCTATATCTGCTGACAAAGGGGCGTGGATGACTCCTCTTCAGCAAACACATTCCCTGTCACAGGTTGCCCGCATGGGAGTGCTGACTCGTTCCTGTTCACTGAGTAAGTACAGAGCCTTCCCAACAGCACATAGCACCTCCATCCCAATCTTCTGATGAAAAGGAACAGAAAAGGTGGAGAACTATTGCTCAGCTGGTGCCTTATCTCCTCTATCTCAAGCCTTCTCAGTGACTTTAACAACCAGCTAAAGACAATCATGTTTCTGGAAAAAAAATGTGGCAGTACCTAAAATAGAGAAGCAGAGATGGTCTTTGGAATTTACAGCACTCCAAATCCTGGAAAATAGATACCCAGTCCTAAAAGTAACTGGAACATTTTTGGCCCCAATATCCAAGCACCAGATGAGAAAAAAGGGATGATTTTCTCTTTTCCACATACAAAACGGGCAATACTCTTTTCTCTCTGAGGAACAAGTTATTTTGTACAGGAAAAAAATCCCTCACTGTTCCCATGAATCACGTTGTACAGAATCATAGAGAAAAGAAAACCAATTCTTCAATAAAAAAGTACTTTTGATGCTTGGGGTGTGTAGGTGGTTTGCTCAAAGACCCACCCAAGAAACTCAATAAGAGATGACCAAATCAGCCAGGAGGATACAACGGCGTGCTGGTGTGCCCTTATCTAACTGAAGGGTAAATCTTGACATTTTACAAGGTGTTCTACCGTGTGCATTCTGCCTGAGAAAAATAGTCACTTGCCAGCATCTATCTGTAAAGGTAACCCTCCGCTCCTCTGTGACTACAAGACATGCTGCAGGAGGGAAGCAACAACCTCTGTTGATGGGGTAGGGAGAAGAGCTATTGCCCTCATAGCCCAGATCTCCATGAGCAAATCTATATCTGGTTCAGAATCCTTTACCCTGCAGATAACAAAGGACAGAACAGCAAAGGATAAGGAACTTATGTGTGGAAACAAACAAAAATACACAAGGACTCTGTCCTCAATATTCAGGTCAGAATCTAACTCTGCCCAAAGTTCAGCAACATTCAGCTCTAGGGTTTTCTTCAAGGCCAAATCTGGGAAAAAGAGAGAATGAAAGATCTCATTATGTGTGTCCATTGCATGGAAAAATCTCTTCAACACACCATGTGAAATGCTCTATATTTTAGAAATCTATCAACTAGATCTAGTGCACATTGAAGTTAACAGAAAGCCTCCCACAGGCTTTACTGGGCTTTGGTTTAGGTTATGTGTTTTAATTCTTTTTTCCTTACAACAGAGAAGCACAGTAAATTATAGAGGTTCTCCTTGCTCTGTTCCCCTCCAGGCTACAGGCAGCATGCACAGAAGCTTCTCTCCATCTTCTTCCATGTTCATCTTTGATGGGGGCTCCATTAAACTCTCCCAGTTGTTACTGCTCAGAAGGATTTAATGACTGGTGTTCAACCCTAATGGCACTTAAAAATAGCATTTACGTAAGGAATTTATGCTAAAATGGTTTTATGGCTTGCATGAGAATGTAGGAGCAATAGTAATAATAAACCAGATCACAATGCCTTCTTTAATTTGAACTCTAAGGCAGATATCACTACTTTTAATAGTTAAAACAAATGAAAATATAATCTGGAATCATAATCTTTCATAATATCATTTTCACAATCAAAATCCAGAGAAAAGAAAAAGACATTTTTCTGTGCTTATCATAATAGAGATTATGCAAACAGAAACATGCTGTTTACATTTTTTTGGAAATTTTAGTGAATTCTGGAAGAAATCAATACCAGAAGTGCTCTGTGATCAAACCCCAACCTTTCCAAAGTTCTGTGTAACACCCTGGGGACCATGACTCCTGAATGAATGCAATCAAGCATCTTAAAAGGCCAAAGACCAAAACTTTGGTGATTAAATACCCCACTTAGCCCTGGAAGAAGCATTCAACATATGCTTCTACATTAATTTTGCATCATCACACCCATAGCATGTTTCATTACTTTAAAGCAGCATCCCCTAATGTGTCTACAATTGCCAGAGAGAAACCCTGAGAATGAGAACTGATATTTGGTGGGAGGAGACATCAGAAAGATCAGTTACTGTTTTAAAGTGCAGTAGATGGATGACTAATAAAATCATCCATTCCAAGGCAATTTTCTTCCTTTAGTACTAAAAGGTTTCAACCCCTCAGATGAGCCTTCAGATTTTAAAAACGTCAGGCCGTTCTTCATGATTAGGCATTAAACAAGGTTTGGGGATTTTTTGTTGCTGTTGTTTTCTTTTTAATTTATTAGTTCTTAACACATTTGAGCATTACCAGGTTTCTAAAGCAGAGAAAAACAAAGTTTCACTCAGAGTCACATTTTCAGGGAGGAAGCTGAGACAGTTCCTTTGTTTGATGCCGTCAGAAAGTTTAGTGTGATTAAAGTATAAAAACAAGCTTCAAGTAGTCTTATGGAGCATGTCCAGTCTCATCAGCGTCAGAAACATGGCTCGAATCAAACGTGTTTAAGAGTCCTCACGCGACTCTTCCCAGCCAGTCCCTCAGTGATCTTGTCAGCACCACGGGACACGTTTCCAGCTCCGTTCCGGGGTCTGACCATTTTCAGAAACCTCTTGCCAAGCGTCCCTTGCCTTCAGCTCCTCTCTGCGCAACTGCTCAGCCAAATGCTGCCTTCTCGTGCTGTGCCCGCTGCCCGGCCCGCTCGGGCTGTGCCGGGGCCGGGCCGGGGCTGTGCCGGGGCTGGGCCGGGGCTGTGCCGGGGCTGCTCCGCCGCCCGCTCGGGCCGTGCCGGGGCTGCTGTGCCGGGGCCGCTCCCGCTGAATTTGGCAGCAGGAGAGCCGGTGAAGGGCCGCCCCCTGCTTTGTTAAGGGACCCTGTGCATTATTTGTTTCAGGGGCGGCCACCTTCGCCCTCGGGTTTCTAAATGGGACAGGGGAATTAGGCAAGCAGGCAGGCAGACGC
>VWZG01003392.1:0-86831 GCA_013396735.1 Grallaria varia | reverse complement strand
AAGCCCCTTCTTATAGAAAAACCTTCCAGATTTTAGTTTACAAACTAGATTAAGAATGCAACTACCAGGATAGAATTTAGAGACATTTTGAGCAATGCTTTACAAAAATTAACCCTGTAGCATATGAAAACACTGTCTCAGTATTAATGCGTGTCTCTTGCCTTAGTAACAGGAAGAAATGCAATTTTTTTCATTTTGAACATACCAGGTTCTCCTAAAAATAGACTACCGTGCAGTCTAGTTAGTGACAAGGTTTATAGCCCCTAAACATCAGAGCATCTGCTGGGTGCTTAAGGATTTATTCACAGGCTGCCACGATGAGGCAGTAGTAAGTTGTGGTGAATTCAGCATTTACAGCACAAATGATGCTGCTGAAGCGCTAATTAGTGCTAATTTGACTTGGCCCATTTTGGACCTCTGACAATCACAGCCCTTCAATAGCAAGCAGGCCTGGCATATGCTCATCTAAGGAAAATTTCCACCTCTCTAGTTCCCCACCTACTATGATATTTCTAAGGCAAACCATTAAGAAATTTAAAATATCTGTGTTTTCCTAAAGCAGTAGTTCAGGCCAGCTGCCTCTGCTGATTGATTTCTAGAAGAAAATGTTACAATATTAACGGGGATTGTCAAATGTATTAGAGCAAAGCTAGGAAGAAAACATGTTACTGAGTATAGATTTGTGTGTTGAGTTACATACTTATTCAGAAGTTAATAAAGAAAATCACTTCTCTTCTTTTTTTTTTCCTTTCAGATAAGCGAAAGTTGTTTCCCAAAGAGAGGCTCATGAAGAGAGAAGCCAGTTTTTCTACTTTCATCCTCTGCCTTTGGGCCCTGATAACTGTACTTGCCTTCCCCCCATTTTCATTAGATGAATCAGGCTAGTGAAGCAAAACAGGTTAGAGATTCAGTAGGTTCATCCTTTGAGAAACACGATGCAGTAAAGTCTTGATCAGGAATATTTTTCTCCTACTAAGATGAGCTACATAATTTGGATCCTTAAAACAGGGGACTTTGAAGCTACACTCTGCCTCCAAATACTTGTCATTTGACCCAGAAGGCAGTAAGCGAAAAATTCTGAACAAATAAATCAAAAAAGCTGACATGCTTTT
The DNA here is from genome assembly GCA_013396735.1 of Grallaria varia. Lineage (NCBI taxonomy): Eukaryota > Metazoa > Chordata > Aves > Passeriformes > Formicariidae > Grallaria > Grallaria varia. The sequence continues at coordinate 85,719 of VWZG01003392.1, read as the reverse complement.
CCAGGTAGTAAAGCTTTCGTGTGATAACAAAAGGCTTGATTCTCACTGCTTTTGATCTCTGCAGAATGACAAGCCAACAAAAGCACTCCTTGGTGATCGACAGTGCAGCAGAATGAGGCCAGCGGAGTCAATACCCGAAAGAAGAGAGTAACTCCTCCAGTGATTTCTCAGGTGGATGAAATGCTGGACACTGGGCATTTTCTAAAAATTATACATTAACAATAGCTTTAAAAATGCACTTAAATGTTTCAAAGACCTAAATAATTCTGTTTCACGTTCAATGAATTTTATTTGCACATCATAACAAAAGGAATAGGGAAAATATTAGATAATTTCTGATAACTGCTCATCTGATCAAACTATTGGCACTTAAAATGAGTGGCTCCAGCATCTTCACAGGGCAGTGGGAAGTGGTGGTGGGCGGGTAATAATTAATTAATTAACTAATTAAAATCACAGGACAGTGCACTGCAATTTCTACTACATTATAAGCAGGAAAATATTTCTGTTGATTAAAACTTAAAGATCATGGAGTTGAGAAGAAGCAATAAATATACACTGAATTATAGCAGAAATAATTCAAAAGACTATGGAATAACATTAGGAATGATGTAAAGCCCTTATCCCATTTCTCACTGCTAAGCCTACCAACGAATTAAAGGAAAACCGCCAAACAAAAAAAAAATCAACACCCAAAACAATGAAAGATGCAAGGAGAAATTACGTTGTGAATAGTTCCTAAAAGATCATTAGGTGGTCATGTTAATGAAACTAATCTGTGGCTTTTACATGTCAACATTGCTCACATGAGGCACTCACAGGGAAACAAAGCACCAACCACTGCTCAACCCTCAGCAGAGAGGGGGAACACACTGGGCAGGACACAACGCACTCTCTTTACCCTTGATTTTTAAAAAGTTTACTTATGCAATAGATCAGGAACTGGCCAAAGATCATCTGATAAAATATTTCAGAAAATGCATTAAAATAAGCATGTATTTACTTGAATTTTATTCTTTCCTTTCTTTCTTTATTAATGTGTAGTTTTCTCCCTTCTCTAATGAGAACTCTAAAAACACTAATAGAAGAGGAATCTTTTTTACATATACAGACCCACACACTGCTGATAATGTCCTGCAAATACAATGATATTCTAAATTTTCCTTAGTGGCTTTTTACAGTTTTGCTTACTCAGACAAGCAATCCCTCCTAATACCACATCAGATAAAGGCACGCAGCCTGGAAACTCTGCTTTGCAGAGGACAATGCACATCAGTCATTCTTGTTTAGCTCTATTCCAGCTTTCTGTGTTGTTGTACAATCTATTTCCATGGCATGATTATACCTGTGGAGTTCCCTGAGAGCAGCAATGAGGAGAGCTTATACATAATATTATCCTTGCTCTCTGTTTTCTGAAGGATGACATCACATTTAAGTGACTCCAAAATCAATCCAATCTCCTCCAAAAGCAGACAAATATTGCAATAGCAGAAAGATTTAGAAGACTTAGAAGTCTTAGAAGAAAAATATTGGGTTGCTGTATGTCTTTTGGTGACCACAGAAGGCTGCTAAATTACTCTCCTCAATGTATTTGATGGCAAGCAAATTTTTGAAGCTCTGATTTTAAGTTTGCAGATTTGAGGATTCAGTTGCAACAACTGTGACTTGACACAGGCATTTAATGGCAGCAGGAAAGGCAATATACTTGAGAAGACTTTTCCAAAACAATACTCCATCATCATCTACTGTTAATGTTCCTAAAAGCATATGTGCCTTAGAGTTGCCCTGTGCAAAGTAGCATTGCTGAGACATTCGTAAGAAAAGTGGCTTTAACTTGCAAAATTCCTGCCCTTGCTTAAGGACACGCGGGCTCTTCATCCCTCTCAGCACCAGGGGGCTCCTGGAAGTGAGAAACCGGAGTCCATTGACTCCTTAGGAAAAACATTTCAAACGTGCCCCCTGCACGAGGCCTGTGATGGTGTTTGTCTCTGCACTGCAACAGGGGCACTCTGAGATCAGAGCTGGACTTTGAACACTGCCCTGAAGTTTCTCATCATTAAAAAAATACCACTCACTCTGCACCACTGAGATGAGCAAGGCCCTTCTGTGCACCCCTGAATGAATTCTCTTTCATCCTCAAACTGGGCAGTTCAGAGAAATGCACTTTTAATAAGGACTAACATTTTCACCAAATAAATATCCTAAATTTCCAATGTAGGACAAATTTATGGTGGTGCTGCTTGTACCAACACATTCTCAATCCCCCTTCTGCTTTTCACTGGTATCTCTTCCCCACCTGCACTGTGTATTTACCAGGTGACACCTATTTCTAACACTGTTCAGGAAAACTGCACAGCTGGTGCAGGGGTGCACAATCCACACATAGTCTGACAGGACCAAACGCAGCGTCAGTTAAATTATTAGTTGTCAAAGCCGATTAAGAACTGTGTGCAACTTAATTCAGGCAAATGAAATACTGCTCTAAAAATGCCTCAACAAAAGACAAAGCTCTAGAATAGGCTACATGAACATTATTCACAGAGAAAAACCACGAAAATTTTGTTTAAGGAATTTTAGAAAAGGCAATAAGGACAATTAACCACGAGGATACTTCTTTTTAAAACAGAAACAGTCCAGAGAACTCTCAGATCCACAGTGTGGCAAGCCATTTGCATACATAATTAACAGTTTTCATGCAGAATTACGTTGTTATTCAAAATATGATTATGATGCATTTAAGGTGAAATATAATGCTCTGGGGAAAGCCTTTGCACAGTCTAGAGCTATTAAATACTAGTTGCTGAGGTGTTAAATGATACATTTCTTAATGGATGAATTTCACTAGAGAAAGGTTGATGCAGCTCCAGGTTGATCAGCCCTGGAAACTGGCTACTTGTAATACAGGATAGATGGTATTTCTAGAGACAAAACCTTGGCACTGTCTCAGTTTTTTAAACAAAACTACACTTTTAATTCCTTTTGTGTGCAGGTGCGTTTTCCTCCAAAATATTAAATAAGCATGAGGATGGTTTCAGTCTCTATTGCTACAGCAAACTTCTGGCTGAAATCATTCCATCGATCTGCTCAAAATGTGAGTTTTGTTTCTGTAAGTATTAAAGAACGAGGTTTTAACAGGTCTGTAACAGAATAGACTGGGGAGAAAAAAAAGAATTCTAGGGAAAAACAGAGCTGCAAAATTTCCAATGCATCATGCATCAACCAGGTTTCCTTGAAACAATATAGCTACTCGTGCATTCCAGCACCAGCAGCAAGGCCAGACTTATCAACACTGGGGAAAAAACGGATCAAAACACAATAAAAATATTGTTAAATAATTTTAAGCTAAACATCTTGTGCTTGGATTTTTAAAGAGCTCAGAGTATGTGTCAGATGGGGGATAATCCACAGTGATAGAGTTAAAGTGCAGTTTCAGGATGGCCTGCCTCCACATCTCTCTCCATTAGAGCAACTTTCCTCTTAAGCTGTCCCCTCCGGTTCTCAAATGCTTTTGAAGAAAGAAAACTGAAAGTTCTTGACAGTGGTATTAAGGCAAGTAGCTTGTGCTTCCCACGTTCTTCTCCTCATGCCAGTAGCCTGACTCACCTCTGGCTCTGTATGTACGCACAGGGTGCCTCTTCTTCTCCAAGCACCTCCAGCCACATCCTCACGGATACATCTCTCGACCTTCATGGCTGGCACATGCCAGGCCTGCCCATGGCCTGACGCAAACTGAGGCAGCAGTGTAGTCCTAAACCAGTGCCAGCACAACCAGCTGAGGCAGCGAGACAGGCTGTCCACGGCTCACAGTTTCGCCAAGCCTGGACAAATCATATGTTACTCAGGTGGGAGTGGGTTCAAGAGACCTTTTAGACTCACCTACACACAAGAGAGATATATCTTGCCTTTACTGCGTGGTAAGGAAGGACTCCCCATTTCACACATGGGAAGGAAAGTACAGTCAAATTCAAAGACTGACACAGGTGATGACATGGGACACCACTGGGAAAGCTTTCCCTCAGCCTCTTACCAATCCCTTCAATTGACGCAGTTCCTCCTTGCTCCCCACGTATTTCCAGACTGCTCTTTAGTATTATGAGTAATACCATGCATTTCTTCAATAACAGCAGTGTAGATTAAGCTGAGCATCACTGATGTTTTCTCTTTATTCTGTTTCTGGCCTGGAAACAGAAACCAGAAGAAGGAGCTCAGCAGCCTTCCACTCTCCTCGGAGGAGAGGGCCCTGAAGAGAGCAGTCAGGACATTCTGTGTCTCTTTGAGTGTGCACCCACTATTCAGTCACTCGTTCTGAAACCAGCTGTGGCATGGGGTGCTTGGGACTAGGATACACAGTGAAAGAGCCAACTGCAAGACCTCTCTCTCTGTTTGGGATCTCCATTAGCACCAGCACCATTGCACCAGCTCCATTTTGTAGCTAAAGTTTAATTTGTCCGTAGCTTTGAAAATAAACCTGATTCATGAAGCATATCTTAGTACGGTCAAATTATATTTATATCATGATTACTTACTTGCTTATAGAAAAAAAGAATGGTAGATTTTGATGAGAGGCTGGAGATGTTCCTTCAAAACCAAGAAGGGATTGCACCAAGGGTGCAGGCAGTATTGGTACTGTGTGGAATGCTGTAGTCAGTCACCAATTTTGATTTCTTTCTCTGCTCTCACCTGTTGAGCAGATGTCTCAGACACATAGGTCTGTCTATTTGGATGGCAGGTCCATGAAGAAAGAAGGCTTTATCCAAAGGCAGTATAGTGCCTTACACAGCACAAATGTTTTATCTGGAACCCTCAGATACACAAAACTGTACAGGAGCACAGGCTGCAATGAAATCTGCCTGGCACAATGGCCAATAGGATTACTGAATGTACAAAGAATAAAATGCCCAAAGCTCTAACAGAGTACACTCCTCTCCTGTATTGTATGCAGAAATGCATAAAGCAGCCCTCACATCATGAGAAGAACTCTCCTTCAGCTAACTGTCACAGTACTGTGCATCCTTGTAAACCTTAAACGGGCTTTTTTCTCATGAATTCAGAGAATTTTCTTTTAGCTCCATGTGTAATTTTAAATAATTATACGTGAATAAATAAATGAAAATCAAAGAAACTGCCTGTGCTTAGAAAACCAGCTTAATTTGGCATGCTCTGCTGCACACTTCTAAAGGCTCAGAATCTTTCAGGCCCTGCTTCAACCAAATGCCTCCACACTGTGCAAATAATCTTTATAAAAAATATTAAATTAAATTTGGCACTAAGTGAGGGTGAAATTCTTAAGCTGACTCTCAAAAAAGGAGACATCGGGTTCAGAGAGGGACTGCCATCATGTCGCCTCTAAGCACACGTTTATTTAGAAAGTAAAACTCACAGCCAAGCACCAAGTTAGGTGGAAAATAAGGGTTGTTACAAGTCCCCCTTTCTCTCTGCAAGAGTCAGAATGCTTTTTAAAGTGTTCTTTTGAAATCCACTCATTGCATGGCTTGCACGGATTCAGCTGAGCTGTTTCTGCTTGTTCTCCTCCTGGAGCAGGCTGCTCTCCAAGGTGCCTCTGCTGACTTTGGCTGCTTTGTGGATCTTCCAGAGCCTGCTGTGCCTCTTACATTGCCCACTCTGGAAACAGAAAGCATCAAGTTTTACTGATCACTCCATCCAATTCCTTTCAGCAGCAATCAGTGGACTTCCTCACGTCTCCCCTGTCACTAGGCAGCAGGTATGTCCTAGCCAGGACATTTAACAGGAGGACCTCCGCTCTGCAATGCCTTTCCTCCTACACCCTGAACCTGCTGATCAAAGGAGGAAACGTTGAGTCCTGGGGACTCCATTGCTCAGCTCACCCCTCAGGGAAGCCAGGCCATCTCACAGGCGTTCAGCATGACAGTGATGCCACTTCTTTGAAACAAAAACATAAGAAAAAAAACCCTAAACTAAACTCAAAGCAAAGAATCATTAAAAAAAAAAAATCCACAGAACGAAAGGTGTAGAAGTCTGATTTCCGTGACAGCACACAACTTCTTGCACTACAAATGTACGAAGCCTGAAATCAAATAAATTTAAAGTATAGTATAAAAATGAAAATAATTGAGGGTTATCAGTTATGAAATCTATACAAATATTTGAAATCCTGAACTTTGAAACACTTTATAAACACACATTTAGAATGGAGACATGAAGCAGCTCCGAAGTTTTAAAGTTCTACCACTTTCAGGGCAGAACTTCCAGAGAGCTCTGAACTGCATCAATTAACATTTCAAATCCCCGTGAGTCTCCCTGGAGTACATGGAATCAGCTCTCCGTCTGTACAGTGTTTTCTGCCTGCAGGAGCTGAGGATCTGAGGGCCAGACGCTGCATTGGCATGTCCACTTCATTTCAGGAGGAGTCTGACGGTGTGGTATCACTTAAATAATGAAGTGCACATCTGGCAGGAGATTGCTAAGGTTGGCTAAGTTTGTACAAGGTCAGTTCATCCTCTAAGCTTCTGCACGCTGAAAATTAAGCAAGAAGTTTACACGGCAACAAGCAGGACCAACTGATTGATCTCAGGGTTTGTTTTCCAAGTAGCGTGTCCTTCTTTGTAAAGCTGTTTTGATTGTATAAAAATAGGAGGGAGTAATATTGTATTGCTCTGAGCCGTATTTTCTGAACCTTTTCATTAGCTAATGCATAACTATCCTAAAAGATGATGGTTTTTTTTCTGTAAGAAAGTAAAGAAATTACAATGAACCACACATGGCACATTGAAAAGTGTACATATCTCTTCACAGAAGATCTACCCCACTACCCTGCTTTGCACATTATAGACTAGTCTTAACAAAGGGCGGGTAATCCTTGAAGCAAGTGGAAATAACACAGGATCAGGCTTTGGAAAATTTCGTTAGTGCTTTCACTGATTTTCACAGAAGGACAATACCTGCTTAACATGAAATGAGAAATTCAGTATCTTTACACATTGTTATCATCTTGTTTTACAGAAAATGCATCATTTCTAATATAAAGTTTCACCAAGAAATTATTCTTATGTTAAAAAAATTACTGAAATTTTTATAAACTCAGCGTAACATAGAAATGAGACAAACATAATAAAAAATTGTTTTTATTATTCAAAGGTCCACAACATTAAAAATCAATTTAGCAAGAAAGGGTTGGATGTTAAAGGTCAGATCTCAATGAATTTTCTCATTCTAACAATTTTAGGAAGTAGCCTTTTTTTTAGCAGTGGTGGAAATCAGGTACCTGCATCCCAGCTTAGTGCTTTAACTGCAAGCAATCTTTTCATCTGAGTTTCTGGCATTTAAAAATTTAACAAAAACCCTCATTCTCCAGTATTTGAAGATATTAAATTCAATATCTTTTTTGTTGTTGTTGCTTTGGTGGCTTTTATAATTTCTCCATTTAGCAAACACTGATTTTTCATCACTGGTCCTGTCAGAGTATGAGCCAGCATGATTCTCTGTCTCATGAAGTGACAGAGAAAGAGGAGAGCTCACCCTCACGTGGACGCACATACAAACTATCAGCAAGAACACCACTCACTGATCCTCTTCTCATGCTGGCTTGTTCTTCTTGGAAGGGAAAATGTCAAGTAGATACCAAGGGAAGGGGTCAGAAAACAACATCCAAGTGTTTTCTGACAGACATCAGGGCTCGGTAGTTGAGCTCATGTGATTGGGGCTGTCTCCTTCCCCAGAGCGACCCAGTGCTTTGGCCACCACAAGCGATGCCTTCTGGTCTCCTTGTTTCACAGCACCCCCTTTTCTGGGGTTTTATCCTGAAGTGACTCAAGATCTAGAGGAGAATCTTAACAAAGAAATCTTAATGTTTTCCTTTCTTGGCTTTTCCCCTTGCTCTCAGCTTTATATTGCCATCCTGTGAGAAAGGTGAGCCTCCTCTACACCCAGGGTACTGTAACAGGGGCTACTACTATAATTGCCTATTAAAGCAATGGCCTTTACAACGAGTTGCCTTTTCTATAGTAATCTTGGGTTTAGGAGTCAGTTTAAAAAAAAAATTAAAAAGCCCCTCTGATGACCACAGAAAGTTCTGATATGCTGGCACAAGTCCATGATGGAGCCAAAGGACACTCCACAACCCAAACACAATATGAAGTACCTCTCATCCGTGGTGTGCTTGGTTGTTTATCCCAGAGTCCATACAGAGCTAGTCAAGATGTTTTTTTTTCCTTTGGGACTCAAGAGTTTCCTATATGCCTTACCACAAAAAAGATGTTACTCATGTAATGTGTTACCATGGAGAGGGGCCACTTCATGTTTTGTCCATGTTGCACTTCTTTCCTTTGTTTTTCTGCTTTGAGAACAAGGACACTGTATACCTCTATATGTGGAAAACACCAAGCACATTCACTTTAGCAACTCTTCTGTTTTTTCTTCTTCCTGCTTGGATCAGCAAAGATGTACTGTCAGATCAGTTTGTGCTGATATTCGATTTCCCTCTTGCCTCTACCTTGGTCAGTAACTATTATTTTGGTTTCTTAATAGACAACTTCTCTTGGCAAGTTCGTTGCACGTCCATCTCCACTGATGTCTTTCTTCACAGAAAAACAGCTACTTGGATGGGGGAAAACATCTACTAATCCCCTTTGAAAAGAGGCTTTGAGAATCTGGAGATTCGAGCGCTCATCACGCAGTAGAACAGAAGAGCAGCAGCACTCCCACCTCTGAGCCCCACAGCTGCTCTACAGTCTTGTAGCCATGGGGAGTCCCCTCTTCTGAGAGAGGTCTGGAACCAACTTTACTTTAGCAATGACTATCCTGAAATCATCATTACCTTTAGGTACTTTGCATTGGGTTCTCCATAGTGCAACCAGGGACCTGAAACTAAAAAATCAAGGAGTTTAAAAAGCACTTTGTCTTTTCAGGCTGCTGGACAGCGCCTAACAACCCTCGGGCTGCCCTGTACGTGTCTGCCACTCAGTGCACAAAAATCCCTGGGACAAGGCCTTGGTTCTGCAGAGTTTCATGGCAGCAGCCACGAGGTGGCACGCAGAGTAGAACATGTTTGTCCTCTCTGCAGTGGCTCCAGAAAACTGCAGCAGTGCCATGAGGATCCAGAGGACATCCTGGCTTTAGTCAGACACCGAGAGACTTGACCTCTACTTGTCACTGTTACCTTCTGCGCCTGACCTGCAGCTCACTGCTCTTCTGTTTTGCTGGAGACTGGGCAGTCAGAGCAGCAACACTGGGAAACAACAGCAGACCCCACCTGATGGGAACATGGGCTGAATGGCTGCTGCCACCACAGAGGCACCAGCCAGTCTGGTGATTCCACCTATTTCCTGGGGGAAAAAAGCTGGTTGCTTATTCTTCCAAAAGCTCCTCTTTGGGACAAGTTGATTTCACACAGAAGCATAGTATGTGCACACCAGCTGGCCATGGCAAACGGGACACTGGAGGTAATAAATACTATTTTCCCCCTGAATTAGACTTAACTGCGAGACCTAAACTGTCTTCAAACTTTGCCAAGAGAATAAGCCCCAGTTTGCCTTGGCGTTGGGCGAGACAGCCTGCTCTAGCTGAGAATTTCTTGTGCAGAGGGTACGTGTTTAATTACTCCAGGTAATTCTTCCCATGTTGGATCCTGCTACCCACAAATTTGAGAAGCAAGAAGATGGAGTCAGAGCATCCTGCAGTCACAGCCCACACAAGTCAGAAGCAGGACCCAGACAGCCCTACAGCCAGGCAGAGCACTTCACTGCTGGAAAAAACAGTCGTTTGATATTGCCAAACATGTTCACACAGGAGCAATTATCTTTGGCAATCTCTAACAATAATTTTAGCATGTTGTCTTCAGTGTCATCACTGAATTCAAACTGTAGTATTTATTTAAAAATCCACTGTCATTCTCCTTTCTAGCTCTAATTATCTGGACTGCATCTGCACCATGAAGCAGAATTGTGACAAAAAAGCAATCACCCCAGAGATTTCCCAGAAATTTGCTTTCTAATCGGGTTGAAAATGCCTCAACTTTCTGCATTGCATTTTGCACATAACTGGGTTTTCTATGGTCACAATCTGTGAAATGCAGAAATGCAATATTGTAATTATTTGTGTTGTCACACCACAGCATCTTATGGTGCCAAGCACTGTACATAAATTTAAGAAAAAGAGTGTCACCTCCTGTGCCAAAGAAATGAATACTTGAGGGTAAATCTGGAAAAAAAAAAAAAAGAAAAATACTGGAGAAAGAGATGAAGATAGTCTTGAAATGAATAGGTGTTGCACTGTAAGCATGATTCTGTAATTCTGTTGCAAGGAAAAGAAATATCATTTGTTGATGACAACCCAGAACTTTCCAGGCTTTTATATACAGACATGTCAATTATGTCATGTAAGCTCCTTGCCCCTTATTTACCCATTGGCAAAATGGAAATAACACTTACTGTAGCTTCCTCATGAAGCATGGTTAAATGCTCAGAGTGCTTTGCAATCATTTCTTTGACAATAAGGCTGTGAAATACTATCGCTAAAGACACACTGTGCCATAGGTATAGCTGATATAGTATTGACTAAGCTCATCTTTTCTGGTTTTAAAGTTTTAGCCAAGCAGTGCCTAATGAAATTTGCCAGTCTAACTGCTCGTGTTGTCTCTGCTGGTAATGCAAAAGCAAACGGCTGTAAGTGTGGTACCCTGAAGGCAGACATTAGGAGTTTCTCTGTTGAATCCAGCAGAGAAGTTTCTTGCATCTCCGTTGAATGCCATCACGCTGTGATTAGTTAATCATTAAGTACATAGTGCTTTTAATTAACTGCCAACTCTGCTTGGGCATCTGTTCTGAAAATCACATCCGATCATGCTTTTCCCAGTCTGTGGCTATGGAGCTCTTCAATAATACAGTTGTTGCTCCATTCTCCAGCTCTCTCTGCTACAAGACAGCTCAAGTCCAGAGTGTCCTACATGAAATGAAATATAAATGAACTATCCTTCCAAGGGAATAAAAGTAAATGGGAATTAAACAAACTTATTTGCCTCAATAGGTAATAAATGCTGCTATTAAAAGGCAGATCAGAGCAATTATCTTTTTTTTTTTTTTCTGGAAGAAAGAAGAGGCTGGAAGAATTTTTTTATTCTTCAGATAATCACAGAATTTTAACATTTATTTGTCCTTTTTTTAAAAAAAAAAAACCTCACCAGTCTTTAACTGCAGAAAATAGTCCTTTCTATTTTATAAGGGGCAGGCAGAGAGACTGATAATAAATACAACAGATTCCGAAAAGTATTTCATTGGCTTAGACAAATACACACAGTGCAAACATTCCCTTAAAAACACTAAGTTTCCCTATCTATTTAGCTTGACCTTTGTTGTCTTCCAAAACTTCATTTTAAGCGTATTTTAAAATTAATCATAGAATGGCTTGGCTTGGAAGGGACCTAAAAGACCATCTCGTTCCAACCCCTCTGCCATAGGCAGGGACACCTTCCACTAGACCAGGTTGCTCTAACCTGGCCTTGAACTCTTCCTGGTGTGGGGCATCCACAACTTCTCCGGGCAGCCCGGGACAGTGTCCCACCACCCTCAGAGTATGGTAAATAATTTCTTCCAAAGATGAAATCAACACCTTTGCAGCATATACCAGGGAGGGGAAGGGGGCAGGGAGGAGGGAACATGGTAAGTAGCATATTCTGTTTTAAAGGGGATAGGAAAAAAACCCAACATTTGAGCAAGGAGAACACTTGGTGAGAATGGTTGTAGGCAGGGCAACTTCTGCTGGTTCTGTGAATCTGGTTAAAAGCCAAGTCAAACAAGATCAGGAGATGATTGAGACCATTTTATGGCATGAAATTCAATAAGGGCAGACACTAGATCTGGCACTGCTCTTGTGATATGGTATTAGCAGTTTCAGAGCAACTGAGAATTTGTTTGGTTCCCCAGCAGGACCCCTCAAGAGCTCTGCCCTATGCTGGAACAGACTGACCTGCCAGGTTAACAATAGAGCAGGTGTTTCTTGGCAGGAGAAGTAGCTGTGCCAGTGCACACCTGCTCTGTTATCCCAAGCAGAGCTGGTACATCCAGCCAGAAAGCAACAGTCCCAGTGAACACTCTGGTGGGCCAGGAGAGATGCTCGATCACTACATACGTGTGTGGGCCATGTCAAGGCTGCTGGATACAGGGCAGTGCACAACAAAAAGCTATAAGAGTGGTCACATCACTCATTCCACTCAAAACTCCTTGGTATAAGACAAGGACATGTAGAAATAGTTGAGGATGTAGAAATACACTGTACAGTACAGAGGGCCACAGCAACTTCCCTTGCTGCCACTCCCACAGCAGGGTGCACCATCTCAGACCCTCCATCTCGGAGCTGTTACTTGTCACATATGAATCCAGGTTAGAAAAATGGTAGAATTTATAGAGTGCCTGTTATTTCTATATAGAAATATATGTCAAGGAAAAGGGCACTCTTTGTCAAGTGGTTAGAACAGAGAAGAATAAACCAACACTAAGCTTTAAACTTGTGGTTCTTTCAGGAATGGAGTTAAGAAACTCTTATGAACCTTGCAACGTAGAACAAACCACTACAGTCGAACAATAGCCAGCCTATAGGACAGGCACGTAACCATTATGGCTAATGTAACAAACACTCACTGCCAGATACACATTTTACATAATAACCCTTTTTCAACAAGTTCAAAGCAATTCTCCCGTTTTCTTTAAAAATTCCACCACTGATGTCAAGATGTGCTGGCACAAAGAAAAGAGGTATTTCATAACAACTTAAAAACATGCATTTCTTATTGTTCCCATGCTGAACTACACTGAGGGCAGCACTTTTATATACGGAGTTCAAGGTATTCCTGGGAACAGGCTGTTTTTCTGATGACATCATAAGAACACTATTGCTCAGGCAACAACTTGCTACTATGGCAACCACAGCTTTTACAGATGCTGAACACCAGTGAGGTTAAAAACACTATTTGAGATTTGTTAGTTAAAAGTTTGCCAATATTTGATGCAAGAAGCAACAGAGAGTCCATTGCAGATGCACAGTATTGTGCAGTTCTCTACTCACTATTGGAAAGCTGAGAACAATGAGTTTTATCTTCCAAGCAAAGAGTTTCTGGGGTAATTGCACTTTCAGGTACATCTTAAAAGCCAATGCAGATATAAATATGCATGAACACTGAGTTTGTGATTTGGGGGCAGCTATCTCATCTAAAAGAGTCCCTGAAAATTTAGAGATTTGAACATCTAGAATTTTAATAGTCTCAGAGCAGAGACCACACAGACTGTGAAGATAGTCTGTTGCTATTGTATGAAGACGTCTTTGGGAAAGTGGATTATTTATTTTCCCCCCTGACTGTAAAGAATTCTAGAATATGAGATAAAAACATCTGGTTTTGTAAACAATTGCTATCTGTGCTGAGACTACTGTCAGATGAAATCAGTCACATACAAAATGTTTTAAAACTAAAAGCCACATGTTTCTGTTCTAGAACTTTATGCATTTTACTAACTGCAAGCAAATCTCAGAGGTACTAGAAGGTTGTCAAATTAAAGATATCAACCTGGCCAGTAACCTGCCCTCTGCAGGACATTATACTATTTCATAACTTTAATCACAGGTTTGTTCAGCTGGCTTTGTCCACAACCAATGCATCAGAGGCTTGCAGTCAACATTCCAGTAAAACAATTTTCTGAATTATAAAGGGTCATAAGCACTCTGAAGGGTCAGAACCCACTGTAAAACTTGACTGAATATCATCAGAGTATTTTTTAATTTTGCAGTAGCAAACCTCAACCCACTTAGATCCTTCAGGAGTTGTATTATCTGCCAGGCTGGAGAGCTGCTTGGCGTGGCCTGGTCCGAGAAGGAGCAGGAGAGGGGTGCACGGATTAATCCTTGGAGCTCGTTTTCTTGGCAAGAGCCTACTGTGAAGCTCCTCAACTAAAACTGTAGAAAAGTGGAATTTAAACATGTATGTTACAAATGCAAAACCTAAGGTATACTGATTATAAAGTTTGCTGCCTCATCTGAACTGACTGGGCACCACTGGCAGTCTCAGGAATATTTAAAGCCAAATTGTAACACTGTGGAATGGTTTCAACAATGGGATATTGAGAAGCAACAACACGCTTTGAGAGTTGCTCCCGTTCTGGGTCTGTATGAAGGTCATCCAGCTCCAGGGCAATGAAGACAACATGCTTTCAACACATCCACCTACTGTACTCCTACAATTTTTCCCATATGCGTCCTACTGGGCATTTTGTAGTGTTCTGGACATTTCCTTTTCAGTCCAGGAGGATATTAAGGCTATTGCTGGTTTTCATTTCCGCACGTTAACCAGCAATCCTGCATCCTATTGGCAGCAAGCACCCTGTCCATGCAATTCTCCCCCATCATCTGTGTGAAAAGAGATGTGGAAGAGGCCAATTACCTTTTGGAGAGAAGAAAATTACTTGCTTATAATTGAGTTCTCTGAGCATGGTGTCCGCTATTAGAGCCACACTCATCCTCCTATCTCCCCCTGAGAGTTGGGGTTTTATTCCTATTTAAGTTCTAATTATTATAATTAGTCTGAAAAGGATTTGGGAGTTAGGGGCTATGATATGCCATATAGACCCCTTAAGGCATCTTTTCGTACTAACTCATTATGACCAGTTCTAAACTTTACCATTTAATCTAGTCATTCAGTACCCAAGGTCACAACAGCTGAGACCCCCTGAGCATCAATCCATAGAGACTCCTACCTTCAGAGAACTACAATTAAAAGGTAAATAATTCCCTTGCTGCCTTCTCTGTGAGGCAATGCTATAAGTCAGAGAACGGGATCCAACCTCAGCCTAATTACTACTTTGGCAATTTACTCAGTTGCAGTGAAAAAGTTGGTGAACACTTTTTCATTTATCAAAACAGACACACAAGGCCAGTCATGGTGCATTTCAAACTGGACAACACTGAGCCTTGCAACAGTCAAGTTGAAAATTTGGTCTGCATCACCCAAACTCTAAGAAATTCTGAAGAGCACCACTCCAAGAAAATCAAATCATCATCACAACAAGTGGGCCATGGAAACAGTCCTCTTCATCACACTAATTAAAGATGCAATCCTTTTCTTTGTTTATTCCATCACAAACTTTCTGCTGAATCAATACAGTACTAGTTTGAAATTGTCTGAATCAGTCTGTGCTTAAAAGGTTTGAAACACTCCAAAGTTGAAGTTGAGCAAGTACAGATTTTTAAAAATACCAATACCTAACCTGAAGGATTCCAAGAAATTCAACAAATGCTGGTATGACAGCATTTCCTGAATGACAGCAGTCTACAGGCATGAAAACTAAAGCAAAACAGTTTGTCACAGGGCCAGAAGTTGGAGTCATAGACCAGAAGGGCTTGTGTTGGAAGGGACCTTAAAGATCATCTCATTCCAACACCCCTGCCGTGGACACCTCCCACTAGACCAGGTTGCTCAAAGCCCTGTCCAACCTGGCCTTGAACATTTCCAGGGATGGGGCAGCCACAGTTCTCAGTGTCAGTCCATGGAGAAGGAAGCAGTTGCCAATACCAGTATTGCTGATGTTTTTGAAAGATAAATGAACTACATCTACAAGTCAGAAAAAAGGATCCCCAATTCTACCAACAAAATACACTGTACAACAAGGTAATATTTGCTAATTACACATGCTCTTAACCACAAGTACAAAACTCGCTGGCTGTATTTAATTCTTAGAAAACAGTGACTCTTTGAATCAGAATTTGGAAAGGTCAAGTAATAATGTACACCAATTTCTAAGTAGATAAGTCCATGTTTAGTACATTAAAAGAATGTATTGGTAAATCAACGGTTTCCTAGATGTCTTTTTAATGAGTAAATCACAACTTGGTACATGTTATTACAAGTCTGTTACAATGTAGTATGTGAAATGTCCATACTGGTTTGGTAGTACATACTAACATCACACCTGAAGAGTGGACAACTCCAAATCTTTGATTGCAGTCCTGCGGGGAGGGGGTTTCTGTATTTGTTTTCATTTTCTGCTAGAACTATGAGTGCCAATTCTTCAGCTGAAAAGCAAGCTGAATCTCTACCCTGGGATCACACGTGTAGCAGCTTCAACACTGCTCCCAGCCATGCAACATCCTCCTAACCAGGCACACAATTAAGCACAGTAGGTAATCTTTGCTCTGAAGCAGGGTCCACAAAACGAATTATCTTCCTCCCAGCCAACATCAGGATCACACTAGGGACCAATATGAAGAAGTTTGCACTGTTGCTGTCTGAGCTCTGTGTTTGCAGGTGACAAATAGACTCCAATTTCTAATGTTACTGGGTCAGAAATAGCCTTCTAATTTCCCTAAACTAAATTATAAGCTACTGCCATATTTGTTGCCAGGTACATTAACTACAGAAGCAATATTTCAGCTGCTGTTTCCTCCTGTATGAAAATTAAGTGGGGGAGATTGTTGAAGGACAAGAGTGGGGGAGTAGGTCAGATACTGGACATCAAGATGCTTTTGTAGCTGTTCAAATGTCTGAGGCCCAATACAGGAATCGTGTCAGGACTAAAGATTATCCTCAGCCATCATGTTACTTACAGGTCCTGGAAGTCAGTTTTTACTGGTGGTCATTCAGCTTTAACTACATTGTCAGAGGCATGCAGACCTCTGGGGGCACCATTTAGGAGAGTAAAACCACTTTTGATTCCACTTATTAACAGAGAAGGTTGTATGCCATGTGCTGCTCAAAGCTTTCCAGCACTTTAGCCAAAAGTTAATTTCTCCTCCTAAAAAACGAGAAACAAAATAATATCTTTTGTATCTGCCACTGGCAGCAGCACCACCATTCCACAGCAGGGTGCAGGAGCCTGAGTGGAACTGTAGTGCTTCAGGGCAGATCTCCAAGGTGCGTCCCTCCTCCTGCTAAGGACACTGGCCCTGAGAAAAAAGCCCAGTGATGACAGTTAAAAGGTGGAGAGGCAAGAACCAAGCTGCCCTGTGCCTGGGGTATGAGGCCATGACCCCCAGCCCCTTCATGACTTTCCTCCCCCTCTTACACCCCCAGTGCCTGCAGAGATGTCTGCTCCCCTTGCCCAGCCCCTCTGCACTCCCACCCTCTTCCCTCCCCAAGAAAGGCACAAGTCCCTCTAGCCCATCTCCCTCTTCCGATATCTTCAGCACAAGATGTGGAGCCCACTCTTCTCCCAAGACACACAGGCTTGTGCTGACACAGCCAACAGCCAGCTCACAGTCCAACCCCGCTTGCTTCTGTCCTTCCCGCTCTGAACAGCCCCAGAGTGCTGATGCTGGGGGGTGTGGGCTGGGCTGGAAGGGCAGGCAGGACACAGAGCCCCAGCTCTGCTGAGCCCCAGGGGCTGCAGGGAACCCCCTGCCCACCCTCGCACTCCGGGGGCAACACACCACACCTCTCTGCACTAACTGATGGAAGCACAGGGTTAGTTCCCTCAAGGAGAAGCTGCATGTGAAATGCCCAGTATCCAGGTATCACTCTAACAGATTACAATTACAAATTAAAGGGGAAAATTAAGGTGCCAAGTGTTTGATTTGTATTCCTGGTAGCAAACTGGCAACGACATGAAAAGCTGCATGTGGTATTTTCCCCATACATGGCTTTTACAGAAGGTTTTACTTTAAATCAGAAGACAAACATGGAGAAAAATCTTCTTATTGAAGCTTGTTTATAATGTGTTTTCCCATGCTTCAGCCCCTATTGTACTTAAAGGTCACCTCAACTAGAACTGCACAGATTCACTCCCAGGTCCTCTTGTGAAGTGCTAGGAAGAGTCCATGTAGGACTGCAAAACCACTGCTTTCCTCTGACAGTGTGGGCAATTTCTCAGCTATTATTTAATCTCTGCGGTGACCAGTGATGGCACTCAAAGGAAGTGTTTTCAAGGGAGGTTTAGGTTTAGGTTGGATATTGGGAAAAGGTTCTTCTCCCAGAGGGTGGTCGGGCACTGAGCACCAAGGCTGCCAGAGCTCCAGGAGCATTGGGATGACACTGTCGGGCACATGGTGGGATTCTTGGGGATGGCCCTGTGCGGGGCCAGGAGCTGGACTTGATGATCCTTGTGGGTCCCTTCCAACTTGGCTTATCTCTCTGCTCTGATATTTAGCATATTCTATAATCATTAAAAGCCACAAGTCTCTTCCATAAAACGCCTCTCAGTAAATCATATCCCACAACCATTAGGTCATTGTTCTTCTAATAGCTCTGGGAAAAGTCCATTCCTGTAGATATCTGCATCCCATGTCCCCTTCCATACCTAAAATTTAAGTTAGTTAATTTAAAATTTAGTTAGTTTTTCTCCTCTAGTCAACGAGGGCTCTGCTCTGACACAAAAATTGCCTGTGCTGTGGCTTTGGTCCCAATCATATTCGTAACAAGTCTCAAAAGCTTGTTATTTGTAGTCCACTACGAACATACAGAGATTAACTATAAACCACTCTGATCATCTATATATCTGCTCATTTGTGCAATTCTTAAAACCTCACTGAAAAGAGGACTCTAAAAATGTAGAAAATGTCTCTTTTACCATGACCAGCAGCCACATGCTATTTTCTAAAACCCAAAGCACAGGCAGGAAAGAAAATCTGTTATGTACCACATGGTAGTGAAGATTCTTCCATCAAAATGCTGCTTTTTGGTGATTCAGCTGCAGATAAGAAGATAATACACGATAATACACTTCTCTGATTGTATAAATAGTGAAAAATTTGTTTCCAGAAAGGATGCAAAGTAGAAAAAGCATTTTTAATACAAATTTATTTTGAAAAAGGTTTTATAATCTAGCACATGTGCTGAAGGCTTTTATAGCCCCACAAGCTAAAGTTTTCAGTGTGGAAAACACACCGGGAACCTTTGCAAGACAACACAAACAGAAATGTAGCTCCTTAAATCATTTCCCTCTTCAAAATGCTTTTCTACAGTAAACAGTTTTACAATTGTCCTCAATTTAATTAAATTTAATTTAATGGTTAAGTTACTGCCCCAGCTGGAGCAAGTTGGCCTTGCCTTGCTACAGTGGTAACTGCTCAGTTAACACCGTCTGCCTGGTTACCAGACATCCCTCCACAGCACAACCCAGTAAAAGCCAGTTTATTTCTTCTGAATTCTTTAACTAACACCCTCTCTAAAATCAACCATAATTAGGCATTTTAATATAGGACTGTTAATATTAAATTTGAGATAAGAATGTTCTCCATTAGGTAGAAACACTACCATTCAGTTGCCATTTACTACCACCATGACTTGTTTGCCTCAGCAGCCCAATTACCTTTGAAATTATCACCGTCCTCTCCTCACCTTTATGAAACTTGGCTGGCATGAGTTAGGACACTGTAGTCAGGAATGTTAGAGGACAGCTGGACAATAAAAGAGCTAAGACACTGAGTGTCTTAAATACCAGTGAGTTATTCCAAGCATAGAGTAGAAAAAAAAAATGAGTACTTTATGTTTTCACCATACAAACTAGAGAAGAAAGAAAAGAAGAGAAAAAAAAAAAGAATTAATTGAATTTCTCATATGCATAAAATCTGATTCAGCGAAAAAAGGGAAGAAACCTCCAGTATTTGCCTACCTTTTGTCAATGTAAAGAGCAGCACACCGATACAGTAGGCAGCCTATTTATTCTGCTATTCAGTTGAAAATGCCTACTAATGTCTTACACTTATATTTAACAACTTGCTCCTATCACCCAAGGAAAGTGATGTTATAGTATATCTGAAGTATTTTAAAAATCTCCTATAACTTACGTGCATTATGACCACTTAAACTTTTCTAGTTTGATTATTCTGAATACCCAAAATGATTTATAACTGCAGCAAATGTCTACTAAAGACCAAAGTTTCCTCCCTCTCTCCCCATGCTTCAAACACAACAAATTCCTTCTCCTGCCTTGATGTTTGACACATAGACAGGATTTTTTTAGTTCCACAACTCCTGCCAATGCTAAACTTTAAAACACAATTCCAGTTAATGTAAAGATGGATCAATATTAGACTATGATCATTAGGGGAGTGCTAGCATCAAAATAACTGTAAGAACCCAGAGTGCTATAAACATCCAAACTGCAAAATTAACCTTAAATGGACAAATAAACAGCATTTACTAGCATGGAAATAAGTTGTTTTGACTCACAGATAATATTAACTATCTCCATTGGTGTGTGTTAAAATTTTGGAGCCATTAGTGTTGAAAGAGTTGGTGGCTGTTCTGAAAAATGGCTTCTGTTAAAAAAATCTTCATCCTCATTCCTTCTTCAGACCCAATGAGAGGGAGGTGGCAGACTGTTTGGAAGAAAGTATTTTTATGTAAAATTATCTGAGAAAAGAATTTTCTTTATTAAAACTCTGAGGAAAATGAAAACTTCACTTAATGAGGCCAATCTAAAGTTATGTACTTTGTTCCCTGCACAATTCATAAATATTATTTTAAACAGGACAGATTATAGGATTTTGTCCTTACAGCTAAGACTAAGACTGTGAGGGGAGAAAACCATTTGACCTGGGAAATCAAATGTTTTGAAAGACATGTCCTTAATTTATTTTTAATCTGTAATCTGAATTATATCTCCAGTTTAAAGGGCATATTCTGGAATTATGAAAACATAGTATTATTCACAATTAAAAGAGAGGTTGGTCAACCCTAATTTACATGCAAAACTCAGTTCATTCCTAATTATGAGACCCTGACCATTTCTTAAGTAGTACATTTTCTCCAATCCCAATTCAAGTAAAAACTTGTAGCTTTGGTTTCTTCTGAGGAATGAATACAAATTCCTTTCTGGTTGCATTTAACAGCAATTAAAAGGGTGGCTGCGCTCAGACACTGCCAGTAATGGGCAAGATTTAAAACACAGTAATGAGAAAAAGATCAATTTCATCACAACTGTCCTGTAGTTAAAGCTACAGGAGAGGTCTGTACTTTGACCAAGTAATTAATATCACCGTGTGGTATGGGTGAACTTAATTCTGAATGTTATCGTATTTTATTCCTATTTGATATTTAATTTCCTTGGAAAGACTGTCTTAAATATTTGGTTTGTAATTGTAGGAGCTGCTGTAAACAAGTTAGCTTCAAAAAAAAAAAAAAAAGAAAAAAAAAAAAGGCTGTGTGTTCCATGACTCATATTGGCAATGGGAAATAATGCAAAGGGCCACCTACATGAACCAAGAGGCCAACCCATCATACCTGGCCAGGGAGGTTCCACTGAAATCACTTCAGTGACCATCTGCCCAGCTTTGTCAGCTTGCTGCAGCCACCAGATAGCAGGTTCAGACAGGGGAGATTATAACACTCCTGTCATTTTTAGGAGGATTGATTTACCAGATTAAGAAACTTAATCCATTTTCCTTACTACAGCAATTACACTGAATCTGAAGAGCATCCACCCTCTGCTTTATTGACACAGTTGTTTAAATATAAATTATAGTTCTAGAAATTATTCTTGAACATTAAAATACTAATTTTTTTTCTGTCTTTCATTTTAATATAATTAAGAGATAATGTCAATGAATCAGAACCTTGCCAGGAGATAATGATCTCATGCTGACAGACAAATAGTAAGGTGAAAAAAACCTTTAGAGAAAGCACTTTTTTTTTTTTTAATCCAGTGATTTAAATTACTACTATACCAACTGATCAGCCTCTAAGTACTACAGTCTGACAGAATGACTGACAAAGCTGGCACCATAAATGTTTGTCAGTGCTCATTCTCACTGTCTTTGGGGATTGTAGCATCCAGGAAGAGTGCTTTCCTCCACCCTGATGGAATGTTGTTCCTTTGCACAGGCAGGCATCCTTTAGGACATTCCCCACTGGAAACCCGCCAAATGTCAATAAAAGGTCTCCTAGCTCCGTGCCCACCATCGTTCCTCTTACAAGGTCAGTTCTCATCTGATCCACAGCACTGTCTGTTCAATATCAGGATGACATTTTTAATATCCTGTGGGAAGAAAGACTCTAAGACCTCCCAGTATCATGGAAAATAAGGTCTTTACACTGAATATTCAGCTTCTAGACCTAGCAGATTAAAGAAAGTGATGATTCAATCCTCTACCTTCAGCCTTTTGTGCATAGCTTGCAACAGCAATATTTGCTCCTGAGCTTATCAAACCTGTGGGCAAAGCAGTGGTTTGGCAGGTGAATTCTTAGTGGCATGGATGTGTTTGCATTTCTTAATTGCCATATCCAAGTATTTGAGATAAAAACCATTATCGTTTTTGACAAGTGACACATATTTGTCACTACACAGTCATCTTTCAATATCTGTGGACACAGTGGATCCTACATGTTCTCCACATTTAAGCAGGCACAAGATGGCCTAAAACACTGATGACTAAGGTCAAATTAAAAAAAAATAAAATTAAAAAGAAACAAAATTGTATAAAAAGCAAATTCAGACCAGTAAGAAAAAAATACTTAAAGCACAAAGCATGAATTATAGCTATAAAAGTAGGTCTAAACACCGTGGTATAAGATATGCACCATGGCAGAAGAAAAGATTTCACATTTGGCAGCAACAGACAAAATGGGAGTGTTGCCTAAAATACAATACTATGTGCAAGGGCACAAGCCAGTATTGGTCTGGGTGAGTTACAGGGAAAGAGAATATTAAGTAGGCATTAATAGCACTGCCCTGCTTAGCAATACACTACAGCTGGCTCAGGTGCTTGGAGTTTAGGAAAAGTGTTTAAAATATTAAAAGAAATACAAAGAGGCAATAGAGGAATTAGAGGGTAAGATGTGTGATGAGAGACTTGGGGAGCTAAACTTACATAGTCTCAAAGAGAGAAGACTCAGGGGGCCTCAATCACAGTCTATAAATACCTTCAAGGTAATAATATAAATGAAGGAAGGGAATTCTCCGGTCTCAGAAGATAGCAGGACAAGGAGCAATGGCCTGGAGCTAAGGAAGCAGGAGCACGGGGTAGGTTCCAGGGACCGGTTCCTCACTCTGGCCTCCGCTGTGCCGGATGAATCCACTGCGGGGAAGAGGAATTGCTCTCCTTCCACCGACTCCAGGGCACATTGCCCACACACACACACGCACAAGCGGCACTCGGTGCATCCAGGATGAGCCCAGGGCATCCCCCTCCCCGCGCCCGGGCAGCCCCGAGCCACGCACGGACACGGACACGGGCACGGGCACGGACACGGACACGGACACGGACACGGACACGGACACGGGCACGGACACGGACACGGACACGGGCACGGACACGGACACGGACATGGACACGGGCACGGACACGGACACGGGCACGGACAGAGCGGTGCACCTGCTGCACCTGGCACTGCCGCCATGGGGGCTCACAGGGCTCCCTGCAGACATGCAGCGACTCCACGGCGAGGGCGTTCATTAACCTGGCCCCACCTCAGGTGGCATTGTGTTTCTCCATGGCTGCACTTCACTACGCTGGGATTTTTCTTGACATGGAGCACTCGTTACAAAGGTTGGGTTTGCACATTCCGCAAAGGGTGAATAAAGCTCAAATCAGATATTAGCTGGAAAATGTGGTGGTTCGACTTCCATGTACCCACTTGGTTCAGTGGAGAATGAAAAGTCGCAGCATTGTGCCAGTTAAGCAGAATGAATCCTCGTGCTGCTTATCTACTCCTAGGACACATCCATGTGCAGAAACAGGAAAAAACTTGACGCCATTTTTTCAGGAAAAAATGTCCTGAGAAAAGGCCATCCCAACATCTTCATCTTTTGTGGTTATTCGTAACCAAATCCCGGTTTCAGTTTCTCTCTTTTCTTACCCTCTAATCTCCCTGAAATTGTGATGGTGGCAATTCACAAGCCCCAAAGCAAAAACCAGAAAATTCTGCAGGTGCAGAGAGACACCTGCGTCCAGCAGAGGCCAAAGCACTGAAAATGAGGAAGGACTGCAGTGACTGAGAAAATAACGGGAAGTTTCTGAAGTAGCTTGACTGAGTGACACGGCTGGTGGCAGAAGAAGAAAACAATTGAGAGAAACAAGCAAAGCAAAACAAGAAATAATCATAGCAGCAGTCTCAAGTACTGTGCAAAGAGTTCAAACCAGAAGAGTAAATGAAAATGCCTGTTACCCCAGTGACCCACAAAGAAGTGGGCCTTTCTTATACATTAAAGGATGGCTTCCCCAAAAGTCAGCTTCTCTCCTCTGGACAGGAAGAAATAAACATTCTCCACTTTCTAGAAAGACCCTTGTAGTTTTGCTGGAGTCCTAACATGACATAAACACAGCATGAAACAGAAGCCCTGACACTTCACAACTTCTTTTCTGTCCAATCTGTTTATGTTGCTCTTACTCTGATCACTGGCAAGAATTTCAAGCAAAGGGATTTGATGTGTATGCTGTAGGCAGTGGCAATATTAATTTTATTTAACAAGAGTTTCTCTGTTTTGGTCAGAAAACAGCATCCCTCCTGCATCAAGCTCCCCATCTACGAAGCTAATACATTAGCTCAGTGCCAGAGAGGAAACTGGGTTGTGGGTACCACATCATCCTTTTATACCAAACCACCCATAACCTGGTAAGCCACACACCCTAAATCAACAGCAGAAAGAGGTCAGGAATTGCTTTGGATTTGTACCAAGCTGGCTTTTTAAGCTTCTCTACATTTTCTAATTCAACATCTCCTGAAATTGTGCTTTATGTTTGCAACCTTGATGGGAATTTGCGTCTTGCCTCAACCCAAAATCTGCCATGCCTGTTAGTGAAGGTTTAGGCTTAAAAAGGTGTTACCAATGTCAAATGACTTAATTATGGCTGGACACTTCACGCATGTGCGCGGCACTTCTGGAAGAGCAAACCTCTCATTAGGGCACTGACATACGTGTGAAACTCCAGAGGCAGACTGTCCTGAAATGGTAAACCTGTGAAAGACTCATTGCCCTGTTAAACGTAATCGCCTCCTACTTCAAAAAGGGAGTCAGAATAGAACTCTTCTACAGAAATCTGGTAGCTGTAAAAGGCGTTGTTTGTGCTGTGCCCCCCCAAGTAAATACTGTTATTGTAAAAAAAGGTTTGAGCTGCTGAGACACATCTGTTTGAGGATTTCAAAAACTGCTTTCTGCATTTATAACTGAACGTTCACAGCAGTACCAGCTCCAGTGAGGGCTTCCCAGCTCATATTTGCACGTTGCAAGTTACAGCTTAAATGTACTAAAGTATATATTTGTGCAAGCTACCATACCACGTATTGACTGAAAGGCTAGGCAGCTTTGTAAATATACACTGAAAAAATTGTCTGTCTTATTTGTGTTCTGTCAAGAGACTTGAACCACTTCTGGGTACATAAGATACATTTTTAAAATTATCTAATTATGTACAGTATTTAACTTGAAAGACCTGTAGCCATTTTGGCCTCTTAGGAAAAAGAGCATACATGTTTTATAACTCTAAAATAATGATCTCTAATAAAATATTAGAAAGCATTACAGCCTTAAAAAATCACATAGTCCAAATGAGTCTACGTCAAGGAAGACATACATGGCATCTACGAGAGTTTAGTTGGCAATGTTACTTTTCACTGTGAATTGTTCCTATATTATCAATTCTTTTCCATGATTTTTTTTTAAAGGTAGTAAGTAGAAGTAAAAAACTTTTGTTTTATATATTTAAAAGCAGTGGAAGAAAATGTCCATTTTGGTATCTATCAGAAGAGTATCAGTGACCACAATTAACATTTATACTTGGCAAGTTCCAGAGCTTTTTGATACACACAGAACACATAACTCAGTAATAGCTCTTAACAAAAGGCAATTTCTTTTTTTTCACATACACCACTTGCCTGTCCTAAGTAGTTGCTCTGGAAAAAAAGATAGCAAGAAAACAAACAAGCATTTTAAAGTGAAAAACATTGACCCATTATTAGAGTTCTTTGTTTTGTTATTATACAATCCTCCTTGCTAACAGCAGGGATCCAGAGCCTATCAAGTGATGCAAACTGATGCAGAACTATGTCACTGTACTTTGACATCCATTATTACCCATCCTCCTCCTTGGAGTGGTCTTCTCTAAGCATCCAGACTGGTTTTTTATTTAAGACACATTTTTAAATTGGCATCCATAATCAGAGGGTATCAATGTCTACCCTCTGCAGTGCAGGGCACATTTCTCAAAACTGGAATAAAACAAAAAGGAGAGTAACAAAATGCGGGAAAAGGGAGACACACAGAAAAAGAACATGGCCCAGTAAGTACTGAGGGAATCTCAAGCTCTGGAGACATGCGTTCAGCTCTCTGCTCTGCCAAATTCCCTGCATAATGCGAGGAAATCAATTAGTACCTTATCTGTGAAATGGGGATACTCAATTACACACAAGGGGATTATGAAACTAAATAAATAGTCACAAATTTCAAGTGATTTAGACAGTATGGAAGTAAAAGACAAACAGTACTGAGAGAAGCATATTAAGATTCCTATTCTACGCCACACACACACACCCCAAAATTACTCCAGTGATCTTCCCCCCGCAGATTACTCCTCTACACCATCAGTTTCAACTCCCAGTTCCATTGGCCCAGAAAGCAGCTCTCACACTGTGTCCCAAATGAGCAGCACCCCCAGGATGGGTAGCAGCATACACCAGTTTTAGCATGGATAACAGTAGCTTACCCAACGCAGAAGCAACATCTCCTTCCTCGCACAAGTAACCAGAAATGGGAGAGAAGCTGCTGCCTCCTGAGCTCCACAGGCATGAACCAGCCTGCATCTCCAACTGACGGAAGATGAAGATTACCTCTGAAAGTCCTCCCTGTGAAGACAAATTTAACCGCAGACCCCAGTTCCAACCTGACCTGAGGAATTACTGAGCTTAGACTATTCCTGAGGTTAGATAACTGTTTCTTAAAAGTAGAACATCTCAAAAGATTTATAGTGGAAAAAACAGGCATAACGGGCGTCATCACCAGCTCCCCAGCTCCTAACAGTGAGCATACAGTGTCGCATGAGCTGCCGTATTTAGCTTCTGGAGTTAGCCTGGGAACCAACCCACACAGCACCATGTGCTGCTGCTGGCAAATGATCTTTTAATGGCAACAACTATATGGGGTTGCTTCCGTTCAGCTACTGCATTGCAAAATTATGATAAACGATAATGAGAAATTATTACAACTATCTGAAGTATTAATAAATATTCCTACTGCTTGGTATTATAAATCTAGAGAGGTCTTTAAGACTGATGTCAAACCACATGATGCACACCACACAGTTGATTTGGGGAGCAAATTCAACACTACTAGAATGGGAACATATTAACTCTTTAGCATGCTATAACCATATTTAAGTCATCTATGAAGGAATTTTAAACACATGATACTACTGTATCTTGACAGTAAAAATTAGTCAAGTGTTGGTGCAGACTGTGGTACTTTTTCTTTCAAGCAATTTATGTCCTCTTGCTCTGTCACTCCACCTCCAATGGCAGAAGCACAGTCATGTTTCCAGGAAGAGCTTTTAAAATCTTAAAAGCTTTGAGCTATTTAAGTTAGAATGGATCTCTAAAGAACATCTAGTGGGAGTCAAAGAAGTAAACACATGAGCTCCTTAAAAAAATTAAACTAAACCCTCCAAACATACCACTTTCTCGACCCTTCCCAGCCCATGAAGCGTAGGAAGCCACAGCGCTGACCTGGCCTGGTCAGCGGTGCCTCCTGTGCAGCAGTGCCATGGAGGGGAGCTCTGCCTTCGTGGGCTTGCCCAACCTTTGCTCACACCCCGTGCTCTTGGGGCACAGGTGGGATGTGGTGAGAACACTTTCCAGATGGCTGAAAATTGTTTCCCTTAATACTGTTGTCGCTAGGGTCTGAAATCTAAAGAGCTTCTGAACAGGATTTTTACCTGCCAAGAAAGGTCATTTTTAGAAATGAATCAGTGAATTATTTTATTTTTTTCCTTTTTAAGAAGATGCCAAATATGTTACTGACAAAATGTTTCCCTTTTGTGAGGTTTTTTCCTTTTTTTCTTTCTTTTTCAGTCAGCTTGTACTAAGATAATATAAAAATATAATCCAGCATTTTCAAAAATAAATAATTCAAATGAGGTGTATTAATAGGTTACCTTTTTCTATAAATACTGCTGAGCATGCCGTAGGCAGTCATCAACTTGAAATTATTTTTATTAAAGAAGGATGTGTGTGCCCACAGAACACAACTCAAGAAATGTCTCTAATGAGGCATGATGAAACCACTTAGTGACAACTATGTTTGAAAAAGCAAAGCAAAAATTAAAAACTGTTTGCAAGACACTTAATTGCATTTTCTTGCAGGCAGGTATCTGGACCTATCTCAGAGCAATATTAACATGCCTGAGCCAACAACAACACTGCTCTCTCCTCAATGCCTGTATGACTCTATAGAGCTTAAATTCTCCCAACTAGCATTTACTGCCATTAGATCAGCTTTTAATTATCTAAGTTATGACAACAGCATATTAAATTAATCCCTTTCTCTTTTGAGCCTTGAAAGCCGCTCAAATTTTGATTGCTCTGTTCTTTTAAGAGTGATCACTTCTCAATCCACTACTACAAGGCTCTGCAATCATTCCTTTAAACAGAATGAGAAGCTGATAAAATAAGTATTTGGAAAACACTGTTCTTACAAGCCAAGTTCTCAACAGATTTTCAAACTATAATCATTAGTGGAAAAGGACAATGTTCATTTAGACTGGAATATTATATAACCAGAAATACTTATTGCGAGGCTGCTCTTCATTTACCCCATGGATCCAGATTACAGCCCAGCTGCTTGGTATTAGAGTAACTCATCTGCTTTATGCTCATTTCACCCTCTGAACAGATTGGTCAGAGATATGGATGCATCAGCAAAATCAAACCATCAGAGGGACCTCTAAGGGCAACTGAACTAGCCCAGCCACCTGCGCCACGCCACACAATGGCTGAGACAAAACCTTCTGGTTTCACTCTGGTTAGCTGATACACAGCAGATCCTGGTCTGCAAGCTTAGAAATTTGCTCAGAGTTAGACTCATTGTTTTATTTTATTGATACTCCATTTTTCTGTTCACATTTTTCATAAATTCAAGCTGTAGAAGCTGTTATGCAAATGCCAAACAAGACACTTGGTAGCACCAACACCCAAAGGTTGGTTGGTGGTCTCACATATGCAACTTGCTGAATTTGCTGCTCTTTCAACATTACTGAAATGCAATTAAAGAATCCTTTTTGGGAAACTAAATTCCTGTATGTCACAAAATCAGTGTTCAAACTAATGCTTAGACCTTGAACCTTCAAAATACAAAATGCTCTTGGTTCCTCAGAATACAGCACCTGAATTATTCTTTTCCTAATAGAAAAAAAATTCCTTTAAAAGGCAAGACACTTGATAATTTCTTTAGATTTTGAAGCAGAACTACGAGCTACCCCCTTTGGATGTTACTTACCATCCCTAGTACTAATGCAGTGATGGAGCCCTAAATCTCCAGTTGGAGCCCAATATATACATCACATAACAACCAGAAATATCTTCCTTAGGTAAAAAAAGGAGGGAAAAAACCCACACCAGAAAAAAAACAAAACAAAACAATGAAGGACATGATTATTAATGTAGGTCTGCCCTGCTGCTAATGCAGTGTTAGTACCAGCAGTGGATTGCCTCCATATTTTATAAGTATAAATCATTATCCAAGGAAACAAATTAATTGACCAATAGCAAAGGATAAGAACCTCAATGAAAAACAATATATTGAGCAAAAAACTACCATAACTTCTGGATTACATGTACTTTGAGTTTCTGTCTTTACCCACATACAGGGAGATACATGTGTGTGACACATTAAGGTTTGTTCAGAAGTAACTTTCAAAATTTCTGCTTTGGAAAAATACTATTACTCTTGACAGTAATGGTGACAACATGCTTTGTGGTCTGAAATATTGTTGCATAGTTACTTCTATTTTATCCTTAAAAGAAACTGCTTCAGAGTCCTTCTAGTATGCAATAAGCTGTTTTAACACTTGATCTAAAAAGAAGATACACATTTAAAAATAGCAGTTCTTGAAATTGTAACAAATTTGGAATCAGAAAAAGACAAAATCAAAAATGTATGGTATTGTGGAAATTTTAAGCGTTTAAAAAAATCACATTTTCCCACCTAATGCACTTTTTATTAAAAGATTTTGCAGGGAACTATTCAGAAAAGCTGGCAGAACAAAGAATAAAGACCTAGGTTAGAAATCAAGTCCACTTGAATAAAGACCTGGTCAATAACTTCTCTCCCTAGTGACACACTGTATTATATAAATCAGAAAATATAAACTCTTCAGTGTACAAATGCCACACAATCAATTTACATTTCTTACTTACATGGACTCAAAGTGTACTTTACGTCAATTAACATCCAAATCATCTCATAAAATCATCAATCCAAATCATCTCATAAAACTTTCCTTTTCCATGGGAAAAAGTTGGATTCACTGTATGTATCCATCCCCATCCTAAAACAATATGAAAAAACAGAAAACCTAACAAATACAACTTCGGGAATTGCAGCCTCTTAAAGTGATCAAGATTAATAATTATGTTTCATTATGTTTTCCAAATCACACCTTCCCTCCCATCAGTCTAGTTCTTTTCCTGCTTATATTATTGTCTCTCTTACGGTTGATTGGACTGACCCTACTACTGCCCACCCATAAAATTACTGACGGTGCTTGAAATACATGGCAGTTGGCACTGCCAGACTTTAGTTCCCTCTGCCCTCTTTCCTCTTCTACTTTCAAATTCTCTTCTGACCAGGAGTTTCACCACCCTGGCATTTCACAGCCCTTTACTGTTACAAAAAGGAGCAGCTCCAATTTCAACATCAATTCAAAGGCAAACTAAAACTTCATACACCACTGATGCATTTACTTAAGTCTAAACCAGAAGTGGTCAGCTTTGACCCCTAGGAGAGACATTGCTGTTATTTTCAGTTTGGAGACCTAAAATCTTAATGAAAAGCAGCTTTGACTACACACAGCGTAAGAGTTGTAGCCACTGCAATTAACAGTTCATAAGCAATTCCATTATATAAAAGACCATTTTCATTGCAGTTGTATTGGGTCTGCATGGCAAGGTTTTGGATCTGAGAGTCTACAGAGGCGGCTTCTCTGAGGAGGTGCCAGAAGCTTCCCATGTCCAATGGAGCCGACACCATCCGGGTGCAAGACAGGCACAGCGCTGGCCACGGCCGAGCCCATCAGCACCAGCAGCAGCACCTCTGAGAGGATACATTTAGGGAGGGGGAAAAAGGATGCACAATGGCAACAGCAGCTGTAAGGAAGGAGTGAGAATGTGTGAGAGGAACTCTGCAGATACCAGGCCGGTGAATGGAGAGGGGCAGGAGGTACTCCTGGTGCTAGAGCAGAGATTCCCCTGGAGAGGCAGCTGTGTCCCTGAAACCCATGGAGCTCCACGGGAGTGTAAAGGTAAGCCTGGGAAGAATGGAAGGGGAATGGAAAGGTGTTTTAAGATTTAGTTTTTATTTCTCATTATTCTATTCTGGTTTGAGTGGTAATAAATTAAGCTAATTTCCCCAAATTGCATCTGTTTTGCCTGTGATGGTAATTGGTGAGTGATCTCTCCCTGTCCTTATCTCAACCCTTGAGCCTTTCCTTCTATTTTCTCTACCCCATCCAGCTGAAGAGGGGAAGTGATAGAGCAGCTTCGGTGGGCACCTGGTAAGCAGCCAGAGTCAAGGCACAAATATAAGCTGCCACCACCATAGCAATTCAAGAGCCATACTGTGTAAGACACCACAACTGAATCAGGGCAAAAACGAACAGTAAATACTGACAGAGAAATCAGTCTCCACGAGTAATGCTGAGTGCTGCAGTGTGAAATTATTTCGCTCAGCCAAGTCAGAATTGAAATCACAGCCTTCCCAGCCCTCCAGCAAAGTGGGAAAAGGGTTAACTTTACACAATTTGTACGGTGCAGGAAGATAGTGCTGAAGGGAAAAGAAGGATCTCATAAAATCCCCATACACAGAGCTTCATGAAACAGCTTCTCTGTGGAGATTCACAGCAAATTCACAGCACCAGACAGCATAAAATGGTCTAAATATTAGTTCAAGTGGGGAGGTAAAAGCCATAATTCAGCCTTAACTTAGCCACAACTCAGTTTCTCAGCCTTCCAAGATGTCTTCAAACAGAAGACCATTTCCGAGTTATTCAGAAGAACACAGCATGTACTGAAAAAGGTCCTTGAATTGGTGTTATAATTAACAGAAAAATATGAAAGCCATGCAGGCCATAACAAAAACTGGAAAAGAAAAATTTGATTTAACAAGAGCTACCAGAACTGTAATGGAAGATCTGAGAAGGAGCAGTTGGCACATTACTGATTAATACTATATGCTGAGCAAATTTCTCAAACTATTTATACAGAACTCACCAGCATAAAACATCCATTTCCTCTTTGCTGCAGGAATTCAGCCACTTATTACTTTGCATGCTCAGTCCCAACCTATGTATCATGCTGCTCGAGAGGCTTCATGTGAGGCTGGAGCACAGAAACTCCTAAACCTTGCACTCCTGCAGTTTGACCCTCTGTCCATTCCAAATCTCACTCATCCACTGGTTTAAGACAGAAAGGGGCCAACCTTGCTGAGCTCTCAGGTTGCACTCCAAAACCTGCCTACAAAGGGAGCACCTGGCAGGCATCAGGGATGCTGTTTCCAGTCTACAGCTAGAAAAGGCCACTGGGACCCAACCCAGACTGGTGTGGGCATATGGCTGGGGTCACTGGGGCCTCGTGGTGTCACCCCTCTGGTCCCTATCTCTGGCTTTTCTCCAGGCCACCCCAGCAGTCCCTGTGTCAGCTCAGCCCAGCCCAGCCTTGAGATGTAACTCCCAGGATCGGCATGTCACGGGGCTCTTGCTGTGGCAGGGAGTCAGTGCAAAGGTGTAAACCAAAATGTTTGCCACACTGAAGGCAAACCTACCCCTGGAGTCACACCAAAACAGACACCAGAGTGACAACCCTTAACTCTGTGATAATCACTACGAGCCTTGAGTGTACATCAACAGAGACCAACTCCAGAGGAGAAATACAACAGAGATGCCCAACTTGAATGTCATACACATAGAGCCTGTCAGGGCTTCCTTTGCAATCGTTCTCGTTGTCCTCATTAGCTGGTGCACTGCTACTGCCTTGAACAACAAAACCACAGGAGCTTGTGATAATTAAGTTTTCCCAGGAAGTGTTTGAGTCCACAAACAAAAACCAATTCAATATTGTTTTTCTAAGCTGAAGAAACTGTTGATGTTTATTTAAATCAGAAACGTGAAAAAGCTAGAACAAAAAAGCAAGCATTTGCATTAAAATTCGGTCCCCACAAAGGACAAAAAAAAATCAACCTGCCTGCAAGCTTTCCAAAATGCTTTTCTCATTTTTTAATATGATATAATGATTAGCTTGCGCTGTAGAGCTGAGTATTTTAAAGAAGTGTCGTGCTTATATTGCACCTACATGCATATATATAATTTATATAGTTAAGTCTTTGATCTTCTGCAAAGAGATTCAGAGTTTTATTATTAATCTTTTCCCTGCAGTTATAACTTCAGTTGTTTCTTTACATCACCACCAGATGGGGCTCACTTATAGCTGAAATCATTGGACATTACACAATTTTATATTACAGATACAATTTCTATTGTGCACTCACATATTTCTACTGCATGCACATCCATTTTCACAGTATATTTGCACACTTTTCATCTCATGAAAAAAAATCCATATTTTTCATTTACTAATACAACTGGTTATGGATTTTTAAAACATTTTTCTATTAACTAAGTTAATCTTAGAACTATTATTACATTGTATGCTCAGTTTAGATCAAGTTGATGGTAGCAAGAAGAGGGGATATAATGCTTGAGAACTACAGTGCCAGCTTTCTAACTAGTTACCAGGTTAATGGGATCTGTGATGGGGCTGCCTCATTACAAATTACAACAGGGTTTAAAGCACGCTGCATCCAGTTCCAGTGTGAACAACCACAGCGAAATCAAATGCAATGCTTTTGAGCAGTACTTCAATCTATTAGGAAACCTCCAATGTTGTTTAGATGCACCAATATTCTTCCCTCTGCTTTTATTCTTTTTAAGGTCAGAAAAGGAGGAGTGAAACCTCTTGCTGTACAGCCTGGAAATTCAGTCAGGGAAATGCCCTATTTTTATCACCTACTTTCTCTCTTTCTGAAGGCTTTCCTTGCTACGTTATTTTCTCCCCTCTTCCCAGTTATACATGAACAGTAATTCCCATAGAAAATAACTGAACTTCCATTTTAGCTATTCAGATTTCTCAGGATGGATTTTGTGAGTGCAGAAGGGCTTTAGCCCGTTCTCTCAGTCCAAATAAGCAGCCCTGGGAACTCTCTGGTTGATGTCAATCAGAAACGTACTGTGCCCAGGTTAAGCAGCAGAAGGGACCCTCAAATGCCTATTTGATAGCAAGATGCCATAATGGCATGTCTCCTTTATTTAAAGGAGGTAAGAATTGCAAAATGGGAAAGAATAACTTAAAGTCCCTCAGATGCTCAGCCACAGTGGTGAGAATATAAAACTAAAATTAAAACAAATGTAAATCCATTTCATTATTGATAGTTTAGAGCCATAGAAAATATATTAAAAAAATTCTATGACTTCATATTTGAAGACTCCAGGGGGCTTATCAGACCTGGCTTCTGCACAGGCTAATCCTAATTCTGTATTAAAAACTGTATCTCAGACACAGAGTGCCTCTGACTACATGGTTTGGCAGCACCCACCTGATTTACATGGTGCCTACTACCATAGCGCTCCATTGAGAGTTTTCAACAAACATAATCATGAGAGTATCTTTTCAGACAGTGACATTTCAGACAGCAATTGATTAGCTCTCAAGACTCATCAGATTTTGAATAAAACTTACATGTAGAAAAGTCTCTTTCATACATCACCAATACACAGTGACAAAAGTCAGCCCTGAACAGCAAACATCATGATGCCAGCGTGTTTTTCTAAACGGGTGCCTGAACTGAAAACCCCTCAGTTCTAAGACAAGGTTGGACAGAAACACACAGTTTTCAGATCAAGTGACTTGTTAAGGAGACTGAAAATCTAATATTTCCAATAATTAGGTACTTAAAAATATTAGCCTGTTTCTGCAGGACTTTCTTTTAGTGGGTGCTGGATTTGAATTTAATTTCACACTGACATACTCCTGAGAATAATCTCTGAAACTGTAAAGTTATGGAAACAAACACTGTGGAAAGCAACTTAAGGCTACATGGTAATGCTTCCTAGTTTCTACCTTTCACAAAGTGTTGTTAGAGTTGCTACACTTTCAGAGATCTTTATTTCGTTTTGGATGCCGAAGAGTCTTTCCTGGCTGCAGAGCCAGAAGGAGGTGAAGCAGCTTTCCTGGGCAGGCACAGAGCCCCAGTGTCCCCAGCCCTGGCTGCAGGCCAGGAGAAGGCACAGGGGCAGAGTGGCCCGAGGCCACCAGGGAGGGGAAGCAGACGGCTACGCAGGCACAGCCTGCCACAAACATCACCCAGCGCCACTCCAGGGCTACTGCCACAGATGGGCAGAGGCAGGCAACTCAAAAATAAGGGGGAACAAAACAGAAAAGAAGGGAACTAAGGTCAGATAATCCAAAAGATAAGGAGGGAAGAAAAGGAATTACCTCCTACTTAGCCAGCTCTCCCAACAGGCTGAAGTGGTGGACAAAGCTACTTTGACACCAGTAAATAACAGGAGAAATGAAGTGGTGGGGCTTGCATGAGTAAGAGACATCATCACGTACATTGTTGAAAGATGTTCAGAAGCTTCAGATCACTTGATTGCACCTGCTTTTGTAGATGTTTCTATGAGCCAACCTCAGCTTTCCAAATCTTCCAGCTTCTTCCACTACATGACCAATATCTGGTTTTGTAGGGTAATGTTTGTGCTAACACTGACTTGCAAATAATATATTTCTCCCAAGAAATCCAGGTTGAGGAAAATAATGATTTTAAATGAGAAACATGGTCAAATGTTCCTGTATAATTTCTAGAGAGGTCAGTTTCCATCATATTTTAATTCCTCAACATAGGCAGGTGGTTAAAGAAGATTAACAGTGATTTCCCCTTTCACTAGCAACACCATTTTAATTAATGCATTGTTATTAGAATGAATTCAGAACTTTAAAAAAAAAAAAAAAAGCAGTTATTCTGCAGCTAGTACAGTAGTAGATAGAGAAAGCTGAATTCAACCAGTATGTAACTGTTAATATATTCAAAACTGAAACTAGTAGCAAAGAGCTGCTCTGGAGCAACTTGAGAAGCTGGATGAATTCGCCGCACCGAACACCTTCAGTACCAAACCCAGTTCGTTTACTTCTAACTTCAACTACTGAATCCAGCAGGAGAAGCACATTTTTTTTCCTTTTGTGCTCCAGCCTGACACAATGGAGACCCAAAGGTACATCTTCGAAACGTAGTTTTTATTGTGCTGCTGGAATATGCCTAAATGGCCATCAGAACCAATTGCTCCCATTTTTCATAACATATAAACATGTCTTTCAGCTTTCATGCTGATATTATTGGTTCCTTAACCCTGTGAACAATCCCAATCAGAACTGTTGTGCCCAATGCAACCTGTCACAAAGTTTTGTTTCACATTTGCCGGACCAAGACATGATTTCTGTCTCTAAAGGCTGCAGAGTCCTGGTAGACTAAGTGTGATCCAGACAGCCATTCTTAGCCCCATCTGTGACTCGCAGTGTAAGGCTCATGACCCAAATGCAGCTGAAAATGTACTGTCTTCTGGTGCAACAGCCCTTTGGGAAGGTGAGCACCAGGAAAAGGTTAAAGCCCTGCTGCCATAGTTTTACATTGCATTCATAATTTGGCAATTAAGGCTGGTGGACATAAATTCTTGTATTTATTTGTTCTTCTGGCTCCAAAGTGCAGGAGAAGGGTTTTGGCACATCAAATAAACTTTAGCAGACTGACCTTGAACGTTCATTTATTCTTACAGCACACTAGCAGCTATAAAGAAACATATTTAAACATAAAGCCCTTCCCTGAAGAGCTCACATTTGAATGTTTGACAAGACCATGACAAGCAGTAGGAAGGCAGAGGGATACACACTGAGTAAAGGAAGAGCCACAGTAATAGGATCACAAGACAACTTCACTTAGCAAGGCTACAGTTTGCAACTCTATGAGCTTTCCAAGAACTAAATACTGCTCTTGTGGGTGAAAAAAAATAAAAGCGATCACTTAACAGTTTTAAATGGAGCTGAATAAACATGGAGAAAGAAATAATGTTTGATGCAAAGTGTGAAGAGGAAAAGGTCTCAAGGCTCATATAATTTACAGAGGAGGCAAACAAGAATTGACAGGTCACAGAGATAGGCCAGGACAGAACTGTAAACAATTCTAGAGAAGCAAGAACAAGCTTCAGCATTTCTCATACAGCAGAATCTGAAAGGATCAGAAAAAAAGAGTAAAAAGTTAATTTCGAGACAACATAATAAAATATTAAAATGGTAAGTACTGAAATCTGGCATTTGTACTGAACACACTTGATTGTAAATGCAAATGCCATAAAGTTTAACATTTTAGCTTGAACAGATGCTTAATTGTATGCACTTAATGAACCATCATAAACCAGGAAGATTCCTGATATGGTTGTAAGCAATGTGTTACACAGTGGAATGGCAGGGACAGATAAAGGAATCTCAACCTGAGTGCAGTGAATGGGGCACAGCAGACACAAATAATCAGAGAGATGCTGAGGTCCTGATTTTTAAAAAACCTTTACAAGTTTAAGCCGGCAAAATAATTTTGTCTAAAAATGACAGCATTGGTCCTGCATTTCAGAAGGGAGCACTGGCCTTCACCAAGGAAAGAAATGGGCACTGTGTTACTTCTAACACAGTCCAAAGATAGTTATGGCACAACAGAGTGCTGCGGAAAAGCAGTAACCCTGGAAAGAATTCCCTAATCATGAAGAAGTTGTCTTTATTTCTGCCCCCTTCACAATGTGAGTGATATTACAGTTAAGTTAACGACACTTTTGAAGAGAATAGTGGAATATTCTCAGAAAAATAATCCTCATCACAGATTACATCTTTTTTTTTTTTTTTTCATTTAAAGGGAAAAAAAACCCCTTTCATTACTGTAAAGTGTCTTTAGTGTCCTCTGAAAATTTCACATTCAAATATAATGACAAAAGGTACACAGTTTGATTTTACCTACTTACCCCTATTAATTTTTGGAACAATTTGTTAATCTAGCATTATATAAAGAAAATTCTTAGTGGCTCAGAAGCTTATGTCATTTTGGCCTACAGCACTAAGGAAAAGCAAGTGTACAAACAAGCATAGCCCTAATCTGTGATTGCCCCTTCAATAGGAAGCCATCAAGGAGCTAAAATGGGGAAGAAGTTTTAAATGTGTGGACAGAAAACCAAGAAAACCTATAGCTGCTGCAAACCAACAAATAAAGGAAAACACAAGTTCAGATGCTATCAGTTTATGACAAGAACGGGCACTGGGATGTCTCCTGGGCCTCGAGCCACTGTGCATCACAATACTACCAATCTTTGTGACCAAGGTGTTAATAAAGTTTCATGGGCAATGGACAAGTGGAGACAAGACTGGCTCTTTCTTTTCCAAAGTTGTTTGCACCTGTGAAGTCAAACCCTGTTCTAACAGTTCCTCCCTTGATTCTAACAGAAAGATCCACCTGCCTGCTCTGCATCTCCTTCTTAGTCCATCTATCCCAGCACAGCTTGTTGTCTCTACACTCCTCCATGGCCATGAGCCTACACGTACCACTGCTGTGTCTTTGCTGTGCAAATCCTGCTTTGCTGGGGAGATGTCTCAGCATGGCAGCCAGGAGCAGAAAGACAGCAGAAAAGGAGGGACACCAAACATAACACTCCCAAACGCTCCAGTGGCCCTCCGAAGTGTGCAGGAAACAGGTGGGATCTGCTCAGCACTCCTTTTCCTTCCTCTGCTAATGGACAGTCCACAGCAGAGCTGCCCTTCCAGCTCTGGGGAAGGGGGAAGCACAGGGAGATGGGATGAGGTATTACAGACTAAGCTGCAATACCAAGAGAGTCAGTTCAGTGCAGGTTTCCAGGACCAGCAGCTATTACTTGTGGTGTCACCTAGATGCTGCTGTGATTTCAATATATTGCATATTGCTGCACGAGGACATTACACAGCACCTCTGGGCTCGACCAGCAAGACCTTGATTTTTCCAACCTCTGTTACAGAAAGTATTAGATTTGTATGATGAATACAAGCACATTATGAATAACTGCATAAATTATCTGAAGAGAAGTTAATCGAAAGGTTACACACTACACTCTCACTGACATTGTTTAATCTTTATGTGCAATATGCATATTGAATAAATCCACAGCTCCCACACCAAACAGCCAGAATTCCAGGACTCTAAAGACAAGAAGACAAGATTCCTGAAGTAGGGCAATTTCTCATAGTTTAGGTTCAGCATCTGCACATTTTCTGAATTCTTTTTTTTTTTTTTTTTTTAAGGATCCAGCTGTGGAAACACAGTTTGTCAAAGGGCTATTGATCTGCATGTACACCTCTCCTCCCACTTAAATGAGCTGCGAGGGGGATCCGGGGTGCCTGTTAATCCTAAACCACTTCAATATATTTTAAGGTACGCCGTGACATGCACTTTAAGGAAGGGCTGCTCTGCGTGTTTCCCGGCTTGCAGCTCCTTGATGCTCACTGCCATGCTGCAGGTGGGATCCAATCAGAGCGGCCGCCACGGAGGGCCGGGGAGGCGGCCGGCGAGTTTGATTTTATATTCCAGCGACAGTGCAGGGGATGTAAAGCAGGGAGTGTGTATGGCACGAATAATGAGTTGTACTAATTCACAGAAATTCACTTCTTCTTTTGCCGTCACACACTGCTCCTTTTTCTATAGACCAAGACTTTGAAAGTTCATTTTTATGTGTCATTTACTTCCCCAGGGTGTAGAGCCTGCTAAAAATATCACCATTTCTTCTTCTCTGATAACAGATTATTTATGCAAAGGCAGAATAATTATTCTTGACACACTGGAAGGCTCCCCCCGCCCCCTCTGCCCCCAACTAAGGTAGTTTCATAAAATGCAGAGAAGGTCAGTATTGTCAGCTAAAGCTCAACATTGAACACCAGTCTTCCAAACTCAGGATGCTGGAAGGCTTGTTAAAGCAAGGAAATTATTTTGCAGCTGTACAGGGCATTTGATTTGAAACCACGAAGGGAACGCAACTGGGACCATGAGATTTCTGTAACTGGTTACCCCATTCAACCCTGAAGAAATGAAGAAAGATTTGTATGGTGTAGAAATACAGTAGCAATTAAACCAGGCAGAAATATATGTGGGGGAAATCCTGACAACTGGCATCAAGAGGTTAACTCTTCTTTTCTTTTTAATCAGTAACTAGTTCTGTCATCTTTTGGTTCAGTGCAAAATCTCCCCAGAGAAGCGCCTCCATTCTTTGAATGTCCATAAGGCAATTAGGTTTTACATTTTTAAAACTGAAGGGTTTTACAGGATGAACCAATTTATATGTTTCCATAATAAGAAAAGACTCAGGGCTACTGAAGTATCTATTTCAAAATGGCTTAGGTGGTGCATTATTGAATCCTACAAAGCCAAGGGGCTTCCAGGTCCCAGAGTCTTTAACAGTCATTTTGAGGGAACTACCTGGGCAGAATACAGAGCAGCTTCTTTTTTGGAAACTTATAAAGCAGCCATTTGCTATTTGGAGTTCCTTCAACATGGGCAGTACAGAGCACTGTAAAGAGAGGTCCTGGCCTGAACACAGGCACCCAGGGGCAGAAGGGGGCTCCCACAGCACTGGGTGCTTATGTTTCTTTGCTCCTGAGCCTTTTTATTGTCTTAATAAATGCTGGTCAAGTCCCAGTCATAAAAAACAATTGGGTGGATATAGCTGTGAGCAAAAATGGGTGATAGCTTTCAAACTGGAATAGTGTAACAGCTCTATCTACCAATTAAAGCCATTCATTGAACAAATCTGATGATTAACTGGATATGTAATTAAGCCTTTATTATTAGTCTAATTGGATGGTTAGGGGAATTATTAAAGCTGTTAAGATTCTGTGTAGCAAGCTGACTGTGCAGTACAGGCAATATGAAATTCAGCTCATTACAAGGAAGGCCAAATGAACATATTTTAGTGGAAATTTGAGACAGCTGCATCCAAGTCTTTCAAAACAAACCCAAACAAACCTTAAAGTCATGAGTTCAGCTCAGCAGAGAGAGCTATAATGCCCCACTTGAACGTGTATGGCAAGAGGCCAAGGACAGACCCATTTCCAGGAGGTTAAGGAGAGAGCAGAGCTTTTTCTGTGATGCTGACTAAAGCACCCTCCCTTCCCCAGTCCCCATCATTCCTGACGCCAGGATAAGGAAGAAGTTTTGCCACAGAGGCATCTGACCGGCTGGGTGCTGAAACGCAGCTCCTGGAGTGCTATGAGGAACAGAAGACTGGTTGATTCCTGAAAGAACTCAGTGTTCCAAACTCCAGCCTTGGAAACTTCAAAGGATAAGAGGGCAGGTACGTGCAGACCACTGTGCAGGCCTAGCAAAACCCTGTGACCATTCAGTCCGTGTTCAACCTGCCCCAGCTCCAAGCCTGCACTCAGAATGGTAACATGCCAAGTTGAGAACCAGGCCTCCCATGTCCCTTACCAACAGCAAAAGTCACTCATCCTTTCCTCTCCTTACCAAAAATTAATAATAAAGAAACTAATGAGGAAATTCCCAGGCTTACCTGGTGACTGAGGAGGTAACTTAAGTAACATTCAGGCAAGTGGAACGACGGTCATTGAAGAGTTACCTCCAT
Source organism: Grallaria varia (assembly GCA_013396735.1). NCBI lineage: Eukaryota > Metazoa > Chordata > Aves > Passeriformes > Formicariidae > Grallaria > Grallaria varia. Next base: position 43,881 of record VWZG01003392.1, on the reverse strand, counting down.
TGGCAGACACAGATTGTGCCAAGTGAAGCCCCCGAGTCCCTCATATCAGCAGCCCAAACACAAAAAGAAAATCCTGACAACAACAGTGACATGGACAACTCCAATGCCTGCAATTAATACCAGTGGAACCCCCCACCACCACACTGTGGTTGCAATCAAACTGTTTTAGAGTGCCAAAAGCAAGATGACAAATCATCACAGGGCTCTTGCACGCACACAGAATACATCGAACCCTCTGTGGAAACCGGCAGTAGATCTGATCTGCTTTAACACTCCGGATAAGACAAATCCTGTAAGCAAGTGTGAAAGTGATACAAAACGTGACAGATCTCACAGGGTATGTTTTGGGTCTGATATAAGTTCTTCTCTTTCCCTGTATGAGCTGCACATGAATTATTACTGCTATGAACAAATTTCATTCAGACGCAATTTTCTTAGAAGACCATGTAACAAACAATACTATTCTCTGTCAGAAAGTCTGGTATGGACCAGGCATCAACACCTCCAATTAAATAAACAAGAAGAAATTAAAGAAAACAAAGTATGATTCTATTAAATTAAAAACTTGTTTGCTAGAATAGTGTAAAGAAATTGTTACCAAAATATAAATATGGCTAGATTAACATACATTTTAAAAGACCATACACTAATATTAATAATCAAAGTCTAAAGAGACTCCATTTTATCTATGCATGTGAGATTAGTTTTGGGTTTTATTGTTGTCCATTAAATTACAACACTTTTTACTTTCACATGTTAAAAGGTTTCCTTATTCTGTAGAGTATCGTGCCACAATGTTAACTTAATAAACAAATAAACTAAAAAAAATTCACAATTTGAAATAATTTACTTCATACGTAAAAAGAAACCAAAACCCTAAGAAAAAGACTTAACAAATAATTCAAAGATTTTCTCAAAAACACAGTTGGAATGAAATTTGAGGTTTTGTATTCAAACTGACACACATAATTAAATCTTACACTTTAAAATACTGTAGTGTACAAAAACATGGAAGGAAGGAGTTAATTACAGAAAGGCACTTAGTCACAAAAAATACATTAGAAGAGCACATATTAGGAAGGCCCTTGGAGCAGCTGCTGTTAAAAGAACAAACTTCAAGAGAATATGTTTGCAGGACAATATGGATAGAGCATTGTTTAAACAGAAAGAAACCCTAAAGCATCTCATACAGGCGACTCAATAAAATGACATATTAAGCTCTTCAAAGGCACATTCCTGCTTGTCCTTGATAAAATCTGGGGCACACACACACACACAAAGAGGTGGAAAAACCATACTGCACACAACCTGAAACATGGACCAGATCTCCAGATGTACCTTGTGTTACCAATTTTCTCAGAAAACATTGGAAAAAATATCTCCTCCAAGTTACTGCAATGTTCCAGTTTTATTTATTTTTCCAGTAGTTAAATATTTCATTTGTATAAAATCCTTTGAAGTTTATATAAAATAAGCAATAGACTTGTGTGAAAACCACTGTCACAGAGTTAATTATAAGCAGGCACTGAGCTTTTCCACAAACAAAATTGTTTTCAGTTCTTTTAGACTCTGACAGGAAAATCACAGGCTGATGAAAACCAGTTGGTAGCTTATAACCCCCTCAGTCCAAAAAATGGGTGTGCAAATCTGTACTGGTTTGTCTTCACAGACCACAGTGCCTGTGCCTACAGTGCACTGCCAAAATTGAAGCTTAAAGACCTCAAAGAAAAACATTGTCTCGTAGAATGAAAAACCCAAAGGAAAAACCAACCAACCAACCAACCATCGGTGACAATTCATCACCTCTGGTGCAGGTGAGTGTTTCTGAGGTCAGCCCTCCAGGACATTAAAGCAAACTGGAAGACTTGTACATATTTTCACAAGAGATCACATGAACTTCAGGAGGAAAAAAAATTATTCAAGGCCACTGGAAAAAGAAAGTACCACTGGTATAAAGATGACATTGCAACTTATTGAATACATTGAAACACCTTTCAAGAAAAAGGTGAATCAAATCTGCTATTTCTCTACTTTCTTCCCCTATAAGAAAGATGAAGAGCTGTCATTCATCCAAGTAGGCTGCTTTATTTTAAAGGAAAGTTGGAAAAAACCTACCAATAATATTCCAGAACAAGAAACTTTCCAAGGGTCATTAGCCAGTTTTTCTCCAAGAATTCTGAACTGGGCTGCTGTGAGCAGCACCTACACACCATGGACAAGGCTGGGCAAGTTTCTCCTGCCCCTCTATTCAATAGTGTATAAAGAGCTGAGAATCCCTAATAAACAGCAATGTAATTAGTACTCTCATTATCATTTAGAAAACAAGCACTGTAAATTCCATAGTGCTTATTTTAGCTTGTACCTGATTTGTAATGCTATACAAAACCTTTCTGAAGTGGAAAGTAATTGCATAAAAAAAAATATTATATCCTCAATGAGTTAATAAAATTTTATTCTCAGTAGAGTCTCTAAAAATACTCTCAGTGATCAAATATCCATGGCAAATAAAGCACACAGAACCAAAATTTCTAAGGCTGTGCAAAATATTAGGCAGGGTACAGGGCCAGCAGGAGAATGCCATTCATTAAAAAATATATGTGAAAATTCCCTGTCCCAAAGGCTTCCCATAGCACTTCTAATTTTATTAAAGTTGAAAGATATTTCATTCATTTCAAGTTTTGGAAGAAAGCTGTAGATGGAAACAGTGCCTTAAGAGAAGAAGAAAGAAAATTTTTAAAACCCTATTTTCATCCATTCATACTAATCCTAATTCATCTTTTTTTCCACACAGGAGCCTTGAAGAAGTCCAAGAACAAAGAATTAACATTCTTCCACTGTATACTGCTCTGTGTTGCTTCCTATATATAGGTATGGCCTTTAGCTTACTCTAAACACGCTCCTTTAATTAGTCTTGAGAAAGCTTAATTTCAAGGTTTTGCTGTAATGCTTTGAGAATTACACTGTGTCTTTGTCAAGCTGCTGGAAACTTGCCTGTATTTCTGTCTCATCACACTACCAGACATACAGGGCCCAAAAGCATTTCAAGTACAAAAATAATATGATTTAATCGATGCACATGGTCAGTTTCTTATTTTTTCACAACCTTTGATCAGCATTGTGTGATACGTGCAAAAAAAATTTAATATTTGAACTTCAAAACTACAAAACAGCACCTGCCTGAACGAATGCCTCTCTCGTATAACTTTCTTTAGGAACTTTTTGTATTTGGAATCACTACTTGTCACAATAAAAAAAGCAAAAATCATATAGAGCTACAAAAAAAAAAAAGGTAAATGGGGCACAATAACCAAAGAAGTACCTTGAAGCACTGAAAGTCTGGGACACAGGGTTTTCTGGCATGCCTCTGGTTTGACTGTGCCTTTCTCATCCCACCTTCTCCATCCAGTACTCATCCCAATAACTCTTTTCTCGGGCTGAAATCTGGGAAGATACTTATTTTTCACCTCTTTCCTCCTAATGTCTTCATTCAGTAAAGCTCAAGAAGTCTCCGCCTTTGTCTCTGTTTCATATCAGTTTTACAGCCCAAGAGCAACTGATGGCCATTCCTGCATGAAGGCATCAGTGGAAGCTCTAAGTTAGTGCAGTATTAATTAGGTACCAAACCATAATAATCCTCTGGTACAGGGTCCAAAAATTTTGTCCAGACCCATTCAGCTATTACTTTTCATCTCCTAGTTCAAACATTCAGCCAATATGTCAGAAATTAAAAAATAGTCTATAAAAAGGAATCCCTTGTGTACTGAAAAGCTTCTGTCCTGCAATGTAGTGTGAACATTTAGGAGAAGCTGATGGAATAAATAGCTATAATTATGCCATTATGTAAAAGGGTTTCTGCTTTGCTGGAATAGATTTGCAAACCCATGTGTTTACTGCAGTTGTTACTGACACGTGAACAACAGCTCCTGGGATAAACACTTCTATAGGAGGGGAGCCTTCAAGCCTTTTACTGTGAAAGAAAGACCTTGCAAGGTCAACTGTAGAGCAAGGGCAAACCCAGCAGCTCCATACAGAGGCATCAAGCTGCAGCATGTGTGGTTCTTGTGCAGGACTCTGAGGAAACTCTGAAAACAGCGGGTCAAAGGAGAAAAGGAAGGAGCATTACAGCATCAGCCAGGTCATGGTCTGAGCAGCTGAGCAGCAACAGATACGTGAGGACCACTGTGAAGGAGAGGCAAAATGCCCACAACAAAACACGAAAAGCCAAGCTTTTTGCCAGGTCTTGAATATAGTCTCAAACTCATCAGTGTCTTGTGACTGATTTTTAAAGAGGGAGATAAATGTGCTTAGCAACCTCAAGCACTAAACACAGCACTGAAAGGTCAAGAAACATAGTATAAAAATAATAATCTAAATGTAAAGGGCAAATTCTCACTTGTGGTTTTACTGCTCACCAGACCCATCCCTTAATCAAAACAAGTTCAAATAAATGTACAGATTAGCCTCAATTATCCAGTCTCAAGTCATTTGAAATTCCAGGATAGCCTAGGATATATTGCCTCACTTACTCGCTGAAACCACTTTTACTAAGGAATTTATTTTCCTTAGAGATTTTAAGAAATTTGCTATGTAACATGAAGTTACATATGTACGTAACAGAAGTTGGGGATATCCTCTAGTGTTTAGCAATGATAATACTTAATGTTCCTAGAAAGTGATTTCCAGATCTATGTTAATGTGCTTAGAGGAAGGCAGTGACGGGCATAGCTATTGTCCTGGGAGAAGAGAAATATGCCCAAGGTCAAACACAGAAGCACACACAGTACCCAGGTCTCTCAGGTTCAAGCATGGTGTCACATAGATCAGGTCTAAGCCATGCAAAGGAGAATAAAGTCTTAATATTAGCCCAGAGCAAGCTGGTTCCAAGGAGCAGACAACTGCAGCGTGTTACCCTGTGTGAGGCAGAGCGATGCCCGTGGGGCACAGCGCTGTGCTAGTGCACCTGCACTGATTTGGGACTGGAGTCAGTACTCTCCATGGCACGATGTAGACACAGGGTGCTGAGAGCCCTCCCCGGCCACTCTGCACACCGACAAAGCCCACTGCCAGCCCCCACCTCCTCACCAGCCAACAGAGCCACTGCCCCCACCTCCTCACCAGCCAACAGAGCCACTGTCCCCATCACACACAGCCAACAGAGCCACTGCCCCCATCACACACAGCCAACAGAGCCACTGCTCCCACCTCCTCACCAGCCAACAGAGCCACTGCCCCCATCACACACAGCCAACAGATCCACTGTCCCCATGGCACACAGATAACAGAGCCACTGCCCCCACCTCCTCACCAGCCAACAGACCCACTGTCCCCACCTCCTCACCAGCCAACAGACACACTGTCCCCACCTCCTCACCAGCCAACAGACCCACTGTCCCCACCTCCTCACCAGCCAACAGACACACTGTCCCCACCTCCTCACCAGCCAACAGACCCACTGTCCCCACCTCCTCACCAGCCAACAGACACACTGTCCCCACCTCCTCACCAGCCAACAGATTCACTGCCCCCACCTCCTCACCAGCCAACAGAGCCACTGCCCCCATCACACACAGCAACAGCAGTTACGAGTCATGGACCACACTCAGCGTGTGAAAACAAGCACCCATAAGAGCCAAACCCTCCATTTTAGCAACCTAAACTCAACACACATCCACCTTCTAGTTCAGCGCCACTTACAGCAGATATTTCAATCCACAGGGAGCTTTATTTATGCCCTGCAAATTTTTAGGTCTTGGTCATCTTTCTCCCTTCTGTTTCAACCTGTGTACTCCCACTTTGCCGTATAAAGAAGTGCTTTTTTTTCTTTTTTTTTTGAAGGCACTATAAAGAAATTTACATTCAGATGAAAGTACATCATTAATTTCATTGTAACATTAGGGCCAAATAAGAATTAAAATTGCATGCATGGTGAAACAGGTGTAAAATACCAGCATTAATTATGTATCACAGAATCTTGACTCTAAATTATACCTTGACAGCCATATAAAGAGCAGTTTTATACCTGTAAAAAAGAATCAGTTTTGAAACTGTAATCTCTAAACATACACACACAAAGGCACAAAAAGCTCTCTATAAGACCCAAATTATTGTTATTTGTGTGGGAGGGACAGTGAGGATGTTTTTGTGGGCAAGACATACGTATTGTTTGCTTGCATGAACCTCACATAGTACAGTTGTGGTCCTCATATTTGTAAACACATTTTATTCAGTGACAGAAATGTGTACATATTTGTAACAAACAGATTTGGAAGCCCTTTTTGTTAATTTATAAATCTTTTACACGAGATCAGAACTCCTCAAACATGTAACATTCATACAACTAACCAGAGCCATAAATGGTACTTTGATGACCTGATTAAGTGCCGGAGCTCACATACACACACAGCCAAAATAAAGACAAGGTAGATTCTTTTGTCAAAGATGTATTTGAGATTAATGGCAAGCTGGCAGATTGAATGGGTTCCACTGCACTGAGGCAATTACTGTAGTAGGTAAAGCAAGTGATAAAGATTTATTTAGTACAAGGCTGATATTCATTAATCTCTTTAAACCCCATGTTAAGGTTGTTTAAAGTACCGTAGTTCTTCTCTGGAAAGGTCTGTTGAATCTATGACAGAAAAGACAGACCTGCATAAATGCAGTGCAGGTCTCCACGGACTATGACATTTCTATACCTCCACAGGGAGGCAAGTATTTTAGATTAGTTTGGTTAGCACTGCAGATGCAGCATGCTGATTTACTAAACTCTGATGCAAGTTCCAAAAATAATTAGCTTATCAAAGATCCACTTCCCTTCCTCTCTTTTATTAGTGTGCTAAATATGGCATTGTTGCAAGGAAATAATTCATTTCACTGGTATTCAGACACTAAGCACAGACTTGTCAAAACTGAATCTTTTTTTAAAAGAGCTCATTTTCAGTGTTGGCTTCCTTTGAAAGATATTCATGTTACATGACTAAACAAATGTCATTCAGCTGTATAACTCTTTCCATGCTATTAGGAAAAAGAAGGAATTAGTAACCATTTCTGAAAGTTGAGCTATTTTATTGACCCCGCATCATCAGAGCAAGCAGCACAACAGACAATTAAACAGACACCTGGCACACAAGTTTTTATGAACCAGCTTTGAGGTACCACACAAGAAACTTGTTGAATGGAGAAGAGGCTAAAATTTCACACTTCTGTGGTAGATTTTTTCTTACACTTATTCATTTAGGAGGGCTTTTTTCCAAGAAAAAAAAAAAATTTAATTTGGCATATAGAAAATATTCCCTTTGAAATGGGTTAGTTCCTTCAGTGTGTAAACAAGAGTTGTTTCTCAACACATCAGGAAGAAAGAATATTGTTTCAAAAACCATGGTCAAGGTTCCCAGGTACTACTGGCGTGCATATAAATAATCAGCAAGACACCCACTGCCCCTCCTAATTTTTTATCTTCAGAAAGCATATTAAAATGATTTATTTCCAGCCTGCTACTCACAGTGAATGCAAGTCAACCTCTCCTTACCTTGCCAGTGACAGGGATATCAACAGAACCCCAGGTACCAACTCCCCAGTGAACTGTGCCTGGGGCAAAATCAGCTGCAATAATTCCAGCAACTGGAAATAAAAAGGAATTTTAACAGTAGAAGCTAATCCAGCACACACTGAAGTTACATCAACGGCTTACACTACGTAGCAGATAAATATAAAAATCACCAATTCTAAATGCAAAAGTATATTCCATGAGACCACACAAAAGTAGAGAAACACATTTTAATCAATTTCAATTAAAAGATATTTCAAGTCTATATTAAAATTTTCTTGAACTACTAGAATCATGCAGAAATGGAATTATAAAAACCAGGTTTGCACATAAAAGCAGGGTAAGTCAGCAGGTGTCATCTTCATTTCGATCATAATATAATAACCAGTTTTTGTTATTGGTTTTTTTGTGTTTTGGGTTTGTTGTGGGGGTTTTTTGGTTTTTGTTTGTTTGTTTGCTTTTTTAAAATAAACTTTCATACTGTAGCGTTACTTAACCCAAACTGGAACAAAAATAATGGAGTTGGCCCAGTGTTTCTCTAACATTTTTTCACCCATACACTTCCTTATCTCTTCTCTCCCTCACTCTATGTGGCCTCTACAGTTTCATATCTTCATTGAAATGCCTTCCAGAAATGCCTTTGTGCTGACAGAGTTGCCTTTTCCAAAAGAGCAAAATTCTCCAGAGACTGGGGTTTCCAGATCTGAATGCTTAATTTCATATTCCAGCCCAGCAAGGGCAAGCATTCAAAAATACTGGATCAGGCCATCAAACTACAAGGGCTAGTTATGTTGAAATATTCCCTTATTTTCCAATGCTGTTTCAATATTAACATCTATCAAAATATTTTTGAAGAGCTGTATTAACATTCCATAAGCTTAATATCCAGTCTATCAGTAACTCTACCCATTACCCACAGAACTCTCTGTCACTTATTACATAAAACTAAAAATAAAGAATATTTTTATCATGTTAAATATCTGCTTTCCAAAATAATAATAAAACCCAACAACCCACAAGACTCAAAACAGAAAACAAGCAAACGCCACAAGAAATACAAACAATTCTCCCCCCAAAAACCAAACTCAGAACTCCCCAAGCTTTGCCAGTCAAGCAGTAGCAAATATTTAACAACCATAAGTTTCTTTTATCCGAGTTATTATTTACTTTCATTGGCTAGGAGGTAAACAAACTATTTTTCAATATACAAAATTAAAAAAAAGAAAAACCCAAAACAATTTGCCCTGTATTTAAGAGAAAAAATATCTTAGCATCATACACATCACACCAGTGCTACAGCCATTTAATTGTATTTCATTGCCAACTTCAGTTTGCATTCAGCTTAGAGAAGTTCTAATCAAGACCTTTTCCCTGAGTCCTCTATGTTGATTCTAATATTTGAAAAGTGTCTTTATTAATTGCCAAGCCAAAATCAATTTATTGAACCAAACAGGAGTTACATAAAAGAACTATTAAAGTCCTGAAAAAGCAAAATACTTCCTCCTCTTTCAGGTTACTTCTTATATGTTCAAGTAATAGAAGGAGAATGATGTCTCATGCCATCTGTCTTCACTTTCAGACTGTATCTCCCATAAAACTATTGTATAAATGTAATTTGGTGAATTAACTTTATTCTATGGGATTGTAACTAATTCACAAAATCTGTTTCTGTTGTTGTCTATAACCTGCTTGTCAGTAGCAATCAATGCACTCCAAATTTTCAGCCATCATTACCTTCTAACAAACACTACAAATTTCCCAGACTGTAAGTTACCGATCTGCATAACATGGACCTATTTCCTGTCTTCTCAGTACCAATCACAGACCCCTTTACTACTTGAAATCCCTCTAATGTCATGATCAAGTCAAAGTAAACAAAATACCCAGGCCAAAACCACTTGGGAGAAAAAAAAAAAAAAATTGAATTAATTTTTTTTTTAATAGGCTCAACAACAAAAGAAGCCCCCAAACCACTGTATTTTGTCCTTCAGTGATGCTTTCAACATCTGCTATGAACAGATAGATATGCAAACAATCATTTCTTAGCATTGCCCACCCTCCTCACCAGTGCCATCCTCCACAATTTCCCATCTCTGTTCCGAGCTTGTCCTTGCAAAGGAGTTTGTGGAGGCTCTCCTTTAGTTCAGGCCAGCGACATTCCATAAGAAAGGTCCTGAAAGGGATTGCCATGGAACGCACACCCCGGCGCGGCTTTGCCCTTTTCAGGACTGTAAGACACAGGAATGAGACGGGGAAGGCGGAAAGCAAATGCAGACCTTGGGAAGCAGCCACTGAGCTCTCGGAGCAGTTCCTCCCACTCGGAGCTGCCAGGGCAGTTGTGCCCCGAGCTCAGGGCACCCCGAGCACGACTGTGCAGGAGGGGCCCGAGGGGCTGCACTGGCGCTCCCGTACGGAGAGGATGGCTGGAGCCTGGCTAACAAAGACCAAGGGCTCTGGATCTGCACTAACTGCCCAGGGGTACAGAGCAAAGAGGAGAAGCAGGACATTGCCTTTGTCCTGTCATTGGGGACTAGCAAAGAGCCCAGCCCTGACTTCTTCACACCCTTCCTCCAGGTATTTAAAGATACATTGATAAAATCCCCTGAACCTTTTCTTCGCCAGGCTGAACAGTCCCATCTGTTTCAGACTTTCCTCTGGGGAGAGATGATCCAAAGATGATTCCTTAATCATCTCTGTGGCCCTTCGCTGGACTCTGTCCAGCAGCTCCCTGCCTCTCTCGCCCACACTACCAGCTAACACAAGAAGGGGAGAATTCATGATGCTAGAAAAGTTGTTATGACAATTTAAACATGGTCATGTTACTCATCAAAGGTGAAATCACCTGTGAATTTATTCATATTCATCAGGAGTGCTCGCCAAACCACAGCACCAGATGATCACATTTGCTGTGTGAACCGAATCATTTACAGAAAAGCTATTTTAAACACTGCTTATAAGAATTTCCAATATTTTCATGTCCCAATACCTCTCAAGTCAGGCTCCCTCAGTGCCCTTAGTCAAATGATATCAGCCTCAGAATGAGAGAAAGATTTTAACAAATACATTTTAGAAATCTCAAAGTGATTAAAGTAGTTTTTCTATGCATAGTAATGAGGTGGTTTTCAGGTTTGCTCTTAAAGGGCTCAAAGCAAGTTCTAAGATGTGATCTCAGAGCTAAAAGTGATATGCTCACCAGAAAGCTGGAAGCATCCCCTTTACGTTATTATGTCAAAGCCTAATGTTTCTAACACACTGGATTTTAAAATACCTGACTTTAATTTTATCATTATCACTAAAACTGACTTTAGGCTTTAGGCCAAGGTACTCTAATTAGAAATTCCACTTGAGGAAAGTGTAAAAATATTTACTAGTTAGGGGGATTTTGAAAGACCAATTAAAAATATTCATTTAAAGGCAGAACTGAAGGTTAAGAATAATTCTAAATGACAATAGCAAACTCATCACTCACTAAAGTCACCAAAAACATTTGATAACCATTTTATCATCTATCTGTGTAACTGGCACTATTTCTCTCCTACACAGGTATTAAGAACCTATGCTACAGAGAGGTATCATTGTGTAACTGTATGTAAAATACACTCAATTCAAAGATTCAGAGGAATTACAAAAATTCAGGTTGCTTAGAATTAGTTATAACTTCTTGGTAGAATTTTTGGTATCCTATATTTAAAATGGATTTCTTGATATTGCTGAAAAACTAAAGCAAGTAAAAACAAAATAAGAAAAATCTAAAAGATCCTAAAAAAGCAGGACAATCACAGGCTTTTAGGTCTAGCTGTCAAGGTCAACTGATATCATTAGACTTATATGAACAAGTTACAGTAGGGAAATCATGTTAGGAAATATGGGTCAAGTAATCATGCAGTAATAAAGCTGTTACCTCCAGACTCAGTTTTTGAAATAATTCTTTAAAATTGGTCATAGTTTAGCACTTCTAGTGTTATAGTCAAACCTGAACAATGACGTATGACAATGTTTATAAAGTGCCACTTAAATATTTATTTGGATGTTTTATAGTAAAAAACAAATAAACAAAAACAACCTCCCCAAAAAACGCCACCAAAGTGCAAATAAAAGTCTCAATTTACTCCACAACTATTTTGTCCCTAAACATGTACAAGCAAAAAAATAAAAGAAAATTTTATATGAAAACGTATTATGCTTATGCATACCAAAATATTTAGGGTAAAGAGCTTCTTAAATGTCTGTGTGGGTGCAGAGTAAAGCTGGACTGATAAGACCATTACAATAAAAATACAAAGACCAAAGAGACAAAAAGAATAAATCCCAAGTAAACAGGAATTACAGTGCCAAATTCAGACAAGGTGGTAAAGTGACATAATCAAGTAGATAGAGCGCTAAATCTAGGGCACTCTGTTACTACCATCACAGGCTCAGTCTAAAAATTAGGTTGCAACATTCTCAAATGTATATTCTCATTTACAGTTTAGGGAGGCATTTTCAAAGCACTCTGTGTTGGCACCACTACTCCCACTGAAGTCATGAGGACCTTAACAATTGATTTCTAAGGAAGCAGAGTTAGGCTGAGCACTTGTGAAATCCCACTGTAAATCATTTACATGGAGACAATCTGAGCTTGTACGGCATCCTTAGGATTATAAGCACCTCCAAGGGCTTAAAAAATAAATTATTAGATACAATGTGCTTGGAATACACGAAGTAAAAGCTCACAGAAACCCTTGGACATTCAAACCTGCTTAGCTAAGGAGAAAGTGTGCAGATAAATTAACCCCCATTTTTAATAACTGCTGCTCATATGAACAAACTGGTAGTTAAAGATTATCAAAAGACAGCTACAGAGGGGCAGTCAAGAGCTCCATACACCACCCCCACAGATCCTCACTCCCTCCTGCCTATTCCCGGCTCGAACACTCCTTGGTGCCTCTTGAAAATCCACGTTTCAGCTCCAGGTCCTTTCTTTCCCTCTCAGCCCTGCTGGGGCGGACGGAGCAGCACCGCCTGCAGAGGCGGCTGCACAACAGACCAGGGGACAGACAAACAGCCCTGGAAGGAGGACAGCAAAAAATATGCCAGAGCCTTGTACTGCCTGGCCTCAGTGTGGGTGTAACAGGGATGCAGCCGCATCTCTGAAGATTTAGACACGTACAGAATGATTCTGAATAGTCTAAAATTAGCTATCAAAAATGCTGACATCATTTCAGTCAATCACAGTAACTGAGTTGGTTTACCTTTTTTTTTTTTTTTTTTTGGTATGATTTTATTTTTGTACTTTTAAAGACATGTTAAATGTCACATTTTTTCCAAGTTTAGTATGGAAGCACACACACAATTGTTCTATATGTTGCTCAAATTTAGGCCTCGAAATAATAGTTAGATCTCTTTTTCAGAAGCTAAATACAGTGGAAGCCATTTAAATGAATAATGCATTTTTTTAATGGAACAGCAAAGTAATATAAGTGGGGCATGTTAATTCCCAGGCATGCGAAATTTATTGTCACTTAGGTGCCCACTGGGAATAATTTATGCATCCTCGATTAAGAAAATATTTTTAATTTGAATTTGCATATTTTACTCATTATGACTAACCTTGACACAGTCCTTTTTGGAGGTGCCATGCCCTTAGGTGGGAGTTTACAAAATGTCCACTTACCAGGAAGAAATAATGAAACAAAGACGTACGCTTGTTTTCTAACAAGAAAAATAATTTGTATGCACCTTTGGCTTACAATGGTCTTGCTTTTGCGTAGTACAATTAAAACTAGGTTGGATTTCATTCTTCCTTCTTTAAAGGAGACATTCACTCAAGTGCTTGAAAGATAATGTAAGGATAGCATGGTGATGACTTAAAAAAAATTTATTCACAAAATCACAAGGGTCAAATCGAGAGAGAAAAAGCATTCAACAAAATTAATCTCTCCATCATCTGCCATTATAACAACACACATACCCCAGTGAGTCTCTGGAAAAGCATTCAGTCTTCACAGATTTCTTCTTGCAAATCCAGGAACTGCGAAGTTCTATGACTTATAAAACCAGATTTTAAAATTGTTCTCATTAAAACACAATCAAAGTCAATATTAAAAGTCTGGTCTTTAGAACATGCAGAAGCACATATACTAATTTTCTTTTTAAAAAGAGTCCCAAAAAGCCCTATGGATAAAAACCCCTTTCTTTCCACACCTGGGCTCTTCTCCTCTCCAACCAATGCCCACAGGTCTCACTGCGGTGTGGAAGAGATGGACAGAGCCAGGAATGGTGAGGCAACAAGGCTGAAAAACGAAGAGGTGTATTAGGCCACAGCAGTACATTGTTTCAAACCTTCATGATAGAAACTATAAAAGGAGGAATCCCAAAAAAGTGAGGCTTCAAGGAGCCAAAGAGCCCTAGATCTGCCCTTCTCAGTTATAAAGCTTTACAGCCTTTCACGGTTTGTGCTGGTGGCCCCTCTCGTATTTGAATGAAAAATACAGAAATAGTTCACAAAAGAGTCAAAATATAATTGTAAAGAAGAATTTGCGTGAGATTTCCTGTTCAGTTCATATAGGTCTAAAGATTAAGACCACTGTGCCTCTGAATTTTTACTCACCTCAGTGCCAACATGCAATTTTGTCAACTAAAAAGCAGAAGAAATAGGTGGTTTCACAGAACAAGCAACCAATAAAATAGAAAACATAAATGGTACTCAGTGCATAGACAGTTAAGGACCTTAAATGCCCAAGGGCCACCTTAACAGCAGCTTTGCACTCCCTGGGCAGCCAATGCAAAGGGCAGGAATACAGCCCAATTAATGCCTACACCAAAGGTGGGCACGCTGCTGCAAGCTGTTTTCCAGGAATTGGAGACATCCAATTCCAAATATGCTAGGAGCTCCCCCACATCCACAGGCATTCCTGAATAATCCCAAATATAGGCATCCACACACAGTTTTCTCCGAGAAATTCATCCTAATTTAAACACCAAAATGAAAAAAGAAAAAAAAAAAAGAAAAAAAAAGGAAAAAAGAAAAGAAAAAAAGAAAAAAACCCAAAAAAACCTCTCATGGAAGATGAGATGAAATTCCAGGCCATCTCAAAGGCTCCTGAAATTTACATTTTTAAAGTATAACTGTTTTACTAAGAACTTTAGAAAAGAGGATGCAATTTAAAATCTGCTACATTTTTAACACTAGATCATAGAATTGATTGCGTTGGAAAAGACCTCAGAGATCATCAAGTCCAACCCTTGGTCCAACTTCAGTCACTTTACTAGATCATGGCACTCAGTGCCACGTCCAATCTCAGTTTAAAAACCTCCAGGGACAGTGAATCTAGATGATAAGTGTTATAATTGTACAGACCTCATAAAATAACTGTTCCAGGGAGAAGCTGGGCAGGCTCTGCAACTGACAGAATTTATCAGATCTTCACTCTTAAGAAAACCTGTCAGTTTAACAGCTGATTTCATAGGGACAGCTGCAGATTTCAGAACTCCTCACAAGAAGTGCAGCTGAAATGTCATATCGGTTTCAAATACAATTGAATTCAACATGATTACCAGAACGTGTTGGCACTGTGTTGGTTACAGGGACAATGCTAGAACACCATTTCACTTACAGGCTGCAATCAGACCCATGCTGGTGGACTTCGGTGAACACAAGACCCCACCATAGCTGCTACAGATGTTTCTGTCACTTACCAGGTGAGGTCACAGGAACCGGGACCGATCCTCAGTAAATTAACTAGAACCTCACAAATACCTTATGCAATACATCTGAAAACAAAATCGAAGAGCATCTTTTAGAGGTGTCTAAGATTTAAACTGCTAAGAATGCTTCAGTTTCATAGCCACAGTGTGGCTCAGAAAATCCACTTAACTATCCTCACAGCTCTACCCTTGCAAATACAACTTGTGTGAACTGCAGCTAGCCCAAAACTTTCTCATAACTTCTTCACAGGCCACATCTCCCTTTCTGAATTGAATTCATACTGAAGTTCATGGACAGCAGAATACTTTCCACAGTGTTGGGTCAGCTGCCCAAATCCCAAAAGGCCTAGTGTGGCACAGAGGAAGGATTTCTGCTGTGTCTGTACTTAACTATCATAGAACCATAGAAGGGTTTGGGTTGGAAGGGACCTTAGGGACCATCCAGTTCCTTCCCCCATGCCATGGGCAGAGATGCCCTCCCCTAGACCAGGTTGCTCCCAGCCCTGTCCAAGCTGGCCTGGAACATTTGGAGAGATGGGGCATCCACAACTTCTCTGCACAACCCGTGCCAGGCCCCCACCACCCTTACAGGGAAGAATTTCTTGCCAATATCTAATCTATGCACCTCTATAGTCAGTTTGGCTGGATATATTAAGATCAGAGTGGCAAAGCCAGGGGTCTTCATTAGAGGCAAAGAGCTGCTTCTTCCGCAGGACACCTTTCAAATGAAATTCCCTTGGGAATGTCTCTGTTTGTATTACAGGTTCTCAACTGTACTTTAGGAATTAAAAAGCTCTGCAGAATTAATCAGAAGTTTAGTGTGGTGGAATTACAGAGCAAAGTATTCTTCCCTTCTTGTTTACAGTAGTAGAGATGGTGTAAAGACCTAATTTCTGTGTGCATGCACGTGTTTTACACATACATTGCTGCAGTTCAAAGGTTGCTTTACTTATCCATAGTTTTCATTTTCCTGTAATATACACTCACCCAGGATTTCTTGTTACATTTGTAATAAACACTTAAAATAGGAGGATGAAGTAGGTATTAGATGTACTACCAAAGCATTTACAAAAGGACAAAGAAGCGACATCAATGCAAGAAAATGCCTCATATGGGATCAAATGCATCTGTGCTTTAACCTGACAGTTTCCCTGCACTGCAATGGGGTGCACTGCTGGCATGTCACAGATGAAAAACACCTGAGCCGGCAGCGAGTGAAAAAAGTAACTAAAAGAGGGTGCGATAATCAAATGCTGTCCTTAAAATGGATATCCCTAAATAAATGGATATCCCTAAACCTGCTACACACAAAGCTATCCTTAAGAGTGCAGTGCAGAGTTTAAAACAAGGATTTTCTCAATGAAAACTCCCAGATTACACCACTTCTGCACTAGGTTGAAGATTCATTCCCTTCTCCTTCTAAAATGTACCTCGTATGGCAAGTCTATGTTTTACACAAATCTGATACTCCAAAAGGAGAACAATTTCACAAAGCCTGTAAATCACTGGAAACACTGCCAATAGAAAAGCATTGTTGAATTTTTACACGTTATTTCATACAAATAACAAAAATCAAGTCTCATTTTTTACATACAGAAACACAAAACATAGAGGTTTTGCTGAGTTATTGTGCTTGATTCTTAGAATTCCCTTTTAAAGGGAAACTCTTCATAAGCATGTGCATTAACCTTCTTTCTGAAGTTCCACATTTCTCTATACCATTCTCAGAGTATTAAACAGCTTAATTAGAATCAAAATAAATCATGTGACATTTTCCACCTGGTTGAAAGAATGAAGGATTTAAAGCATTTTCTCTTTAAAGATTTTTTTTAAAGGAAGGCTTGAAATATTTACCTGTGCCTACTACTTTCATATGATGATTTGTTGAAAAATATATTAAATAGGAAAGCAAGTCAATTATGATGAAACTTAAACAAATAATAACAGAAGTCCATTCTTGCAACTTCTTGCCAACATGAAAAAAAATTGTGTTAACTGAGCAAAGGAAAGAAGAAAATAAGTTGTCCTGGTTTTGGCTGGGATAGAGTTAATTTTCTTCTTAGTAGCTGGTTCAGTGATGTATTTTGGATTTAGTATGAGAATAGTGTGGATAAGACACTGATGTTTTAGTTGTTGCTAAGTGGTACTTACTCTAAATCAAGGAACTTTTTAGTTTCCCATGCTCTGGCAGTGCATGATTCTCCTCTGCATCGAGGAGCAGGGGAAGACTGAAAAAACAACAGTGTGGTACTTAGTTGCTGGCTGGGTTTAAACCATGACAGAGGTGAAAAAAGAATGGAAAAAAATTATAAGATAGATGATGTTATTTATTTTAGAAACTTACTCTTTTGCAGAATTTCCCCACTGAATCACACACACACACAAGAAATAAAAAAAGGCTTAGAAGTTGTATAAGGGGAAAAAAATTACTCAGTCTTGATAAAAATTAACAATCATGCCATCAACAGCTTTCTTCCTAAAGGTTATATGCTTGAATCAGGAACAAAAAAGTAAAAGTTCTTGGCACAGAGCCTCCCCTTATTACAGGAGTTCTCCCCCATTTGCCAAAGAGTCAGCCGACAGGGTCTCCCCCAACACCTCCACCGGAGCACTAAACAATACAGAAATTTGCTAGGAAGAATTCAGTGCTTCTGTAAAACCTGTCAGAAGAGGAAAGGTAAGGCCTTGGTTTGGCATTGTGATTCACTTGACTTCTTCCTGTGTTCAGCAGAAAAGGTGACGGGATGTGTGTTGGAGGGCACAGGACACTTATCAGCCTGGGCCAGCTGATCTCTGAGAACTCCCCCTGAATCAGATCAACTCCTTTTCCAAGACATTAGAAAACATTAGAGTCCTCAGAAAAAAATCCCAATTAATAGGAACAAACCAGGAAATAGCCCTACATGGCCCCAGCCTGCTGCTGTCTGATGCCCACGGCTCCCCTGGGCAGACGTTCAATAGCAACGCTGCACCCGCTTGGCAAGGACAGAGCCCATCAGCTGCTGAGCCCCTTGTCCCAAGGGGGGCTGCACAGCACATGAAGCACCACCAGCTCCCTTCAGGGCTCCCCAGCAGCGCTCCCAAAATGTCCTGCTCAGTGTCTCTCCTCCCAGGGACAGGTCGCTGCTCCTCGGGACGATCAGCAAAGTCAGATCCCTCGCACTCAGCCAGCCCACGAGCAAGACCACTACTAAGAACAAGGGCAGCCAGTCTGTCTTACCGAAGCTGACAGACAACTCACCTTCTATCACCAGTTGAAGGGAATAAAAATTTGTTTATAAATCTCTTTGAAACCATTTATGATTACTGTAAATCCCACAGCAAATTTTAAAACTACAAAAGTTTACGTCAGCCACAGCCCAGAAAGTTTCATTCAATATTTTGTTGTAATTCTCATGTAGACCGAGATGACGAACCCAAGGCACAGAGTCCATTTCTTGTAATTAATGATTTATAAATTCTCATGTCCCAGACAATTAAAATTCATCTTTTCTTGTACCTCCCAGAAAAACCATCTCACTTTCTGAGAAGACAGAAAAAGTGAAATATTTCATCAACTTCAGCATTGGTTTCAAGAAGGTAATCTTGCAGAAGTTATTTAGTTGCAGTCTGATTCCTTAAGCATATAAATATTTTAAATTATCAACTCTCCTTTGAATTAATCTACCGATTTAAAAAAATAATACCTGAATGACTCAACTCTGAGTATGCCATTTTACTGGGTTTTAATTAACAGAAATCTTCACTGACATTTTTTTTGTTGCTCCTGTTCTCTGCACGTGTAGGGCACATCCTTTATAAACTGATTTACTACAAATCTACAAGCACTTTTACAGGAAACTGACTGAATGAAAGGGGAAACACTGACACAAGCCCATGTCCTTCCCCAGGAAAGTGGGTGTGAAGCTAACAGCAGTGCAGGTCTGGTCCTGCCCTGAATTTAAAGTGTCAATAATGCAAACAGTTTTTATGAGAAACAAAAGTTTTTTAATTGTTTAAGGGGTCATAGGCACTTCAGCACTGATACTGCCTTCCTTCTAGGTGCTAAAACACAGTCTGGACTCAGTCTTTAGTATGTTACATCATCTTGGGGTTTGGAATTAAGTTCCTGCATTGCATATAGCATAATACTAAATCACACAGAATGCACTATAAGCAATCCTCCACTGGCCCAATCTACTAAAATGATTTATGCACAGAAAGTTTAACTGTACAGCAGGGAGACTGCTGCACATTTGCACCTTCACAAAGAACCCTTGTCAAGCAAGTCACCAGCATAAATGCCATTTGGGCAGGTTTAGACCAGCATGAGATTTAGAGTTTTGAAATAAACCCACCTTCTTTCAATGTGAAAGGACAACCAACATATTATATGAAAAGTACGCTATTTCTTATGCACAAACATATAAATACATTTTATGGCAGTCACCTAACAACAAAAAAATCCTCACCAGCATTAAATAACAGACCTGCCACAATGCAACCTGTTGTTACTCCTTGGAGTGACTAAAATATGACTCTGCCATGCTGAAGTGTCTCTCCTCCCCCTCACACCAGCAAACCCTTTCTTCTTCTGCATTTGTTATACATTCTCATTTATATTATCTGTCCAGCTGTCCATCCTTAGATTGGAATCTGCTTAGAACAGGCGCTTTTCCTTCTTGACCATTCAATGAGCACTGCAGTTGGTGGTACCATGGACAAATATTAAATGAAACTCTCTGAAAAGAGAAAACTGTAAGAGGGAATTCTATTGTATAGAACAACCCTTCCCACAGAAGACAGCCGAGGTACTTAACTGAACTAGTTTTTACTCAAAAGACTATTCAAAAATATTGAAACTGCTCTGTACATTGTTTGCTTGTACAGAGACATACACAGTGCAATTTTAGGGGCCTCATCCTGACCATCTTTCAGAAGTACAAGCTTCTGTTGACATTTTAACAGGAAATTTGACTCGTGTAACTGTTCTGGGAAGTTAAATCAGTGCTTTTAAAAATAAGTCAACACCAGAAAAGGGAGCTGGGCTGTGATTCCTACTTAAAAAGCTAGTTATAGAGTAAGAGAAAGATTTTTAAGCAAAGGTGCATTTCATCTTGCAAAGGGAACAATGCATGAAAGAAAAATGGGGGTTACAGGCTGACAGTATCTCAAGTACCTGCTTTCTGCCCTGCTGTAAATTTAAGTAACATTGCAGCGTGACGTAACTTTGAAATTAGAAGAGACTTCCTATATTATTTGTGTTAGTACTGGCAAGTTTAACTGGCAAGTTTAACTTTTCTGTTTGAGGATCTTTATTTAGTTTTATAAAATTTGTCAGAAAAAATTATTTCTGAGAGGCTTCACTTAAATGGCAAAACAATTCCACAATTAAAAACCTCATACAAAAATAAAAATTACATTAGTTGTATTCAGGTACAGCTGTCAAAAGGGTATGCACAATTTGCTGCGAAGCTTCACTCAAACCCCCTCCAATCCTGTACCCTTTTGCCCTCAGCATCCACCTTCTCCCCTGTCGAAATCAAGAATGCAGAGTGGATATTGAAATTAACTAGTACAGTAAGTGAACTGCAGAATTAGTGCCAGTCTAGCAAATTAAACAAGGGAATAACCTAAATTTTTTTCCATTTTTCCTTTTTTTTATTTCCAACAAATTAGAGGGCTCCAGTAGATTTTATCAAATACTGAGCTCTCCACTCTCTTTCTCAAACTGTATAAATGCCTTGAACTCCCAAAAGAACATCACCATTCCTTAGCCCCATGTAGTTCTCTTTCATTTACCCACTTCCACAGCACCATTTTCAAAGAATTATTTTAGCCAAAGGGAACAAAAGTGGAAATCCTGAAAGGAGATCTGCGGATTTTTCCAGAATTTTTACTCTGCCCCCTCCACCAACTGTCCACAAGACCTCAACTCCCCCACTGGGATATCCTTTATGGATGACTCCGGAGGCACTTAAAGATTAAAACAAAGGACGAGCCTCACAAGTCTGCAATGCTGGCCACAATAGTTTAGTCACCCCCTCCGAACACAAAAGAGAAGCCCAGCCTCACCTTTGAAGTTGTAAGCCTTAGTCAAATTCCAGAAAACAACAGACAGACATGACAAGATGTTATATAATTTATTTTGTGACCTACACAGAGACACACACATACTACGTGATCTGACCCGACACAAGCGCAAAACACAGGTATCGCCCACCAGGCTGAAGGAGTTTTCTTTAAGAAGTAGTAATAAGCCAAACAAATAAAATTTACAAGTAGCCTCATGGAACAACACTAAACATTTAGAAAAATAAGGAAAATGTCTCTTTAATGCATAAGCCATTCAAAATTGGGCCCCAAGTGTTGTGCGAGGCGCACTACAATAGGGCGCCTGCAGGCTGCTTCAGAACTGCACAGGCACTGAATGCAAAAAAGAACCACAGTGCTTCCACGGTGGCATCAGTTCCAATTCAAGCACAATAATAGGGCAGAGCACAGTATTCTGCACTTGCATCACAAAAGGAAAAGACCAGCAATCTCAAATTTTGTGTACAGTCCCTAAAACAGATGCTAAAAACCCACAAGAAAAAATACCACAACCCTATTTTACACAAGGTTCCCCTCACACAAATTACAAACATCTCTACTTTGTATATGCAAATGATTAATTCACTGCAAACCTTCTTTCCCTATAATATAATTTTCTTTGCTTTCTAATAACCCATCATTTCCAACGACTCCCCTGGCACAATTTAACCTAAATAAATCTGTCCAGGTATGCTCCTGTCCTCAGTTATTTTGCAGAGTACTAAATTCTAACTATGTATTATGAGGTGAGTTTTGTACATAGATGTGATATTAGTGATACAAATAACAGGCTAGTTACAGTGATAAATTTCTTTTAGTGAAATGAAAGCTTTACCTACAGATCCTTCTCCTGGAACAAGAGCCGATGCTGTGACAGTAACTCTGCCCATAGTGAGGGGCAGCTTTAGAAGAGGCCATCACTGGTGCCTGCTCTGTTTTGGTGATGCAGACACACAGAGTATGTCACCCCAGAATATCCTGCTCATGTAGAAGGAGAAGATTTAGAACGATGACAAATCTGACCATGTATCGAGCTGATCCTAAAATAGCTTGCTAAATCATAAAAATGCAAATCCTGCCAAGCTGGCAAGACTAATAAATCATAGAACATCTTTTACCAAGTCCAAGCTATGCTAGACAGAAGCAAGCAAGGCTTGTTGTGGTTTGGGGTTTGTTTTTTGTCTGTGAAAAAGCTCGTCTCCGTGAAAGAAGAGTCAGAGATGATTTTAAAGAAGAAAGCAAGGACACCACTGGAAACAGGAGTCCAGGAAGACAACTGATGAGACAAAGTCTGATGAAAGCCTCTGATCATTAATCTGCAGAGAATCCAGTATCTTGTTTAGCAACACCTGCTAAGAAAAAACATTTCAGTGACACTATACCTGCGTGCAACAGATGAGCCCATGGGATGTTAACTTGCTACAGGCATACATGTGTTCATGTGGGTTTTAAAGCTAAAAAAGATCTTGACTATTTAGTCTGAGGTCTTAGATTAAACAGGATGTAGACTTCACCCAGTAACACCTCTGTTGAGCTCTCTAGATCTTAGATGCATTAGAACATGTGTCTCTCAAGAAAATTACAGTGTTTAAATCAAGACTTCAAGTGACAGAGAACCTACTGGGGCAAGATGTTCCAATGGTTAATTACACTATGTTCATTATGGTACATAGGGCAAAACTACTCTGCTCAGGAGACATATTAAAGTCACTAGAGGACAACAACCTAATCTGCTAGCTCCAATTTACTTTGTGACAGAAATTCAGGCTAAAAAGACAAGGCATACACACTCCTTCTTAAAGCAGAGGGTGGCATACTATATTCCACAAATGAGGATCACCTCCTCTCGTCTCCCTAATTTTGGTCAACATATCCATCTCTGTTTAAAATACATACCAATTCCTGTGTAATTCAGTGTGAAGTTTCAAGTTTGACAAGAATCTAAAGCACTTTTTGGGATGGATGAGGCATTCAAGAAGACACAAACCAATGCTTTTCATTTGAAAATATTGGATAGCACACAAAATAATAATCTAATAACTTAATGCAATGCAAGTCCTTAGGAGCTGGAACAGAGCAGCTTTATAGTAACATGAACTGTTTAGGACAAGGGGAGATTAATATTTTATCCCAACTGAATTTCATGTTGAATTTTGATAAGAATGTAATTTCCCAAGCTGACTCACAAGCCAGGCCTACAAGGAGGTGTAACACCCATTCTGTACGTGAGGCAGCCTTGAATCTATAGTTATCACACATGTTAAAGGGTTTAGTTTCCTATATCATCCAAAGTCAGCACTCCAGCTACACACTGAAACACTGTTCTCAGCACTGTTTATAAGCAGAGTACCATTCAATCTTGTCTTAAGCATCATCTAAATACTTTGCACAGGACATTTCTCCTAAAGGACATCTCATATAGCTGTGCTCATCATCTAAGTCTGGCAGGATTATAGGAGAACAGCATTTACTATACATTACAGGAAAAAACCTTCAATTGGCTGAGTAAAACATCTATTCAGACTTTTCCATCTCTAGTATATACACATTGTGTACACATTGACAGTAAAATTTATCAAGTCATCTGCATTTTGTTTATAATATAGCCCATGCTGAAAACTTGAGACAAAAATATATTTTACATATTTCAATTTGAAAAAACCCTCTTCAAACAAAATAAACACTTATATGGAACAAATGAAGCAATTCTCTCATACCAATAATTTTCAAATAACATTTTTATTTCTTATGAACCTTGTTTTTAGTGGAAGTCTACTTTTCTGTCACAGGCTGATTAGAAGTGACTATGAAAAATACATTTTTATTTTACTTCTCTGTAATCACGATGCACATGTTCCTTGATTGGAGAACCATGTTTTTACTGTTATGATTACAAATGGATATTTAACCTAATAGAGTACTGCAGTTTCTGAATTCTGAAACTTTTTTCCACATTAAAAGCATAGTGACAATTTAGGATATTCCGCACAAAAATCACTGCAGTAAATTGCTGCAAAGCACTGTACTAGCCTCAAATCACTCCAGCGGATCAATATCATTCAAAGAATTTTCAAGAGCGAAACCTCACAAGGATCATGTAACTGCAATCTTCATCCTGTGCATCTGTCAGATAGCCCACAGCTCTTTGCATCAGATTCTTCTTATCCTCTTCTCACTATTAATGCTTCCAGATCATTAATCGCCCCTTGACGTTCTCATGGTGTTACCACCCTGGGGCCTCCAGTGCTTCCTCAGCTCCCTGCAAACTACCACAACCCCAAACAAAGCAGCCTCCAACAGCTCAACACCAGCACGGCTCCACTGACCAAGCAGAGGCAACTGTAAGGAAGAGTACGTGGCTTTTGAACTCATTTCTCAGTCTAATGAGGATTCTGGCAGAGCAGGACGAACAAGTACGATGGTTTCCTCTGAAGGTGACATCTTAAGTGAGCTGCCTACCATTATGCAACAGGACTGGCACCTCACAGCCCACAGCGTGAGCAAGCGGATGAGATGAAATGGAATCTGGGGTGCCAAGCAAAGGGCTCACCGCACGTGACTCTGCCCCAGTGACTTGCTGTGTGCTCACAGCCAGTCTGGAGGAATGTGCAATGCCATGGGAACTGTCAATGCACCGACGCTGAACCGCAACCCACTGACTAACAACATGAAGAGGATGGATATACAAGCACTGTGTTGGGGCAACTGCCCTGATAAACTTGTACCAGTGTTAACATCTACTACGCTGGATGGAGTTTATACTCCGGGAACAAACACACCAAACAACCCCACATGAACATCCCCCATGACATCCACTAAGCATCAAAGCACATCCAACACAGACATATGTGCTAGTTTTGAAAGAGTACAGTCTTTATGCTCTCTATATAGAGAGAGTATATATAGTGTCCTTTATAGTTAAGGTATATTTTACCTGTCCAGTTTTGCACAAAGGTCTAAAATTTAA
The DNA here is from genome assembly GCA_013396735.1 of Grallaria varia. Lineage (NCBI taxonomy): Eukaryota > Metazoa > Chordata > Aves > Passeriformes > Formicariidae > Grallaria > Grallaria varia. The sequence goes on along the minus strand of VWZG01003392.1, from coordinate 18,613 downwards.
TGGGCTGCTTTCTTGGCTGAGGAAACAGATTCTCAGAAGAGTGCTGCTAGCCTCAGAAAACAGGCTATCATGTATCTGGAATTTGTCGCATATATATTTTTTCACACAGAAAAGCATAGTTATCTTGTATTCTACTTTAAGCAAGATTTCCAGATATCTAGATATTACATCCCAGAAAATGCCAGACACACTCAGTCACTTATTTTTGTCCTGGTGTTCTAAGTATCTGCAGCAAATCCAGCATACCTACAGCACACAACATTTCTATATGCAACCAGTTCATCAGTACTGAATTGTGCTTAAAGGACTAAACAAATAAAGTTTTATTCTAAGAAGAGATAGTTGGCCATCCTTGATCATTGGGTGGATGATTCTGCTCATCAACTTTCTAGAAGATGAATTGTGTGAATAACATGTCCCTTTGAAAGGCTACACAAAAATCATATTAAGTTCATGCTTCTGTATTTTGCATAGTTTTGCATAGTATTATGGTCAATGTCTTCTATGTAAATTGAGATGTTTGCTGTCCACATCACATCTCCCAGGGAAAGGTAAAGAACAACTCCTTAATATAGTTACTTGAAGATAAACCTGAAAGCCAATAGCAAAACACTACTAGTCAAGTACAGAAAGTCAAGGAAAACAAGTAGAAGAGAATAATTTGTCCAGACCGTGACCCAAACTAAAGCATCAGCATGCTGGGATAAGAAATGTGCCACTGCTGCATGGACAGGCTGCGCTTTAGGTCAGACACGCTACCCGTGTCAGGATAGACAGCAACAACTCCTTCTGACTGACTAATAAAGTTTGTCTGATTTTCCAAAGCCTGCCTTAATTTGCAGAAAACATCCACTGGATTCATCGGGCCCAGAGAAAGGATGCTGCAAATTCCTTTGGACGCAGTGTGAGGACCTCAGTCAGAATTCAGCTCTGGAGTCGGACTCAAATTAAAAGGAAATACCTTTGTGACAGACATATGAAAGCAGAGTGCAAACTTACTTTGTGCATTGGAGATACTTAACAGAGATAAAATTTTACCACCTGTTAATGGTACAAACTGCAATACTTGATATCAATCCTAGACACAATGTATTCCTGGATATCTCTTAAACCATAGTGAGCCCCATGGCAGTAGGTAATTTTGCAATCTTCTGTTAAGCACAGAGTATCTGTATTAAATAAAAAGGTGTGTATTAAAATTTATTTTTAAAAGCATTTTCCACTCTTTGATAAGTTCTTTTTTTCACCACAAAGCAATAACTACCTATGCTTCCAATGACATAATGAAAGGGCAGCTATACTGTTAATCGATAACTTATAAATTCTGCATGAACTGCTGTTTAAAATAAATCTGATTTCATTTTATCAAATTAAGAAAATTTTATATAGTTCTTTGAAGTGTAAAAGCTACTAAACCATCTTCCATATAATACACTGCAGAGTTACTAATTTAATGAACTGAAAGGACAAGCTCAAAAAAACCCCACACCCAAGATTTGGGAGATAATACAGTTTACTAAATCAGAATATAAAAAATTAAAATTATTATTAGAACCATTACCCTCTTAGCAACACAGAGGTGTCAAGTCAATTTTTGAATTAGATGTTCATACTGAACAAGAAATCAAAGTAAACAGACTGTTTAATTTTAATGTGCTTACTTATACATGTATAATTTTGAAATTAAAAAAAAAAAAAACAACCCAAAACAAAACACAATACAGGAATCTTTACAGGAAAAAAAATAAAAACAAAATAAAAAATCCCCATGGCTCAGACCTAGCCATCAGATAGAAATTCAAAGAATCAAAAAACATGCATTTGAATTGCTGCTTTACAAGTGGCCAGTAAGGCACTTTGTGAAAATTACTGGTTTTCAAATGATATTTAAGTCTCACTTAGAGAGGAAAAACTCTTTCAAAGAATAATAGATTTTTTTATTCTATCTTCAATGGTCAGATTTCCATAATACGAACTGCTTGATAGTCACTTTCCCTTTAAATTATTTTTTAACCATACAGGCAGTCACATCTGATTTCTGATTCTCCTTACCTTACTTTTCCTTTCAATTACTTCAGTTCTTAATACGAACAATAAGAGTGCTCATTGCATGTCCTCTGTGGGACTCCTGGAACTTAGATACTCAATAGACAGGTGCATAGATAAGGATTCAAAGTCTTTGTTCCACTGTCCAGACAGAATATGTTTAATCTTTTTTCTACCTTTTCTATGCCATTTAAACTTTAACCTAGTAGTAACTTTTACTGCCTTGATTCACAATTCAAAGGTATAAAGATGAAAAGTCCTTGCCTTGGAACGTAGCTTGAAAACTTCATTCTTAGTCTGTATTTCTTTTGAACTTCTTCTTGTGGTTTTTGTCTTTATTTTTCCAGGGTGCCAACTTTACAGTATAGGACTTTCCAAACCTAACAGCAGGGCTACTTGGAAGGAAGAAAAGTAGAGCAAATTTGCCCAGAATCAGCACACCTTAATGGAAAATATTTAAATTACTGACCAGGGTTGATTATAGGATAGCCAGTCAATTTCCCCCCCCATCTTCCTAAATATGTCACTAGTGACCAGCTCTTGCCCATGATCATAAGCATATACATTAGGCCATCAAGCACGGGACAAAGAGCCTTATAAAAGTAAACAAAAAACCACGCTCTGTGCACCACAAAACACATCACATTTAACGGTAGAGAGAGATAACAATTTACAGTCACAATCACAGTATATAAGTAATGCATCTGGGCACCTAAAAGAAGAAACCTTTTACAATAACTGAGACAGATGTTAAAAGCATATTTTTTTCAGAACAGAAAAATACACAAATTTCTGGAATATTGAAATACCTTCCAGGAGTGTGAAAGGTGATGCTGCTGTATGTCACACTGGTTCACTCTCGACTCAGGAAGGCACCAAGGTGCTCAGCGAGGTGCCAGAGGGAGGGGTACATACACCCTACACTGAAGGGACAAGCCACCAACAGGAGGGCGAGACACCATCCAAGCTCAGTTTGCCAGAGGTCACCTGTGAGACCCAATCTTGCTACTTCAAACTTTATAAGGGAGCTATCCTAATAAATAAAAGGTTTCTCTGATTCTTAAAATAAACTGCCTTTCTCCTCTCTCTTGGTTTAGGGAGGAAAAAAAGCAAAGCTGGGAAGGGTGTATAATGCTGCCCATTATCTGAACTGCTTTTCCAAGCTAATAGCTGGAAGAGCTTCTGTAGTTCCTTTAGACCTTCTAACATGACTGTCACTCAGCTCTGAAAAGCAGCACTGCCTGCCCACTGCTAAGGAAAAAACCCATGGAGGCCAGGAGGATGCTCTGCACCTCTCCCAGCATCGCTCCCTGGAGCCCAATTACCATAGCCTGCAGTCAGGCAAGGTGAGGAGCCGTCTGTAGGTCTGGGCATGGGGCATGCTCAGTGACCACAGAAGAATATAACCAGCCTCAGAGAGCTAAAGCTAAGTGGGTTTGTGTTCCTTGGAATAAGACAACCGCCAGAAATGGTGATCCAGGCTGGCTGTAGAATTTTCCAGGGCACTACAATATTTTCAAAGAATGAACTGGATCATTTTCATCCACACAACACAACATTCATATTAAAATCTTTGTGTAATAAGTAAATATAAGTGCAAAGCAAAAAGATAGTTGTGTCTATCTAGCATCCTTTATCAATTGCTATACTTTCATATCAGAAAATAACGTCCTATCCCCCTTCCTTAAGGAGCTATCATTTAAACTAAAAATGATACATTGTGAAAAGCAGCCTAATCATTGTTAGCATCTTATTAAAACTACTACTTCGCAAAAAAACCTGAAAGTTACTAAGTTGTTTCAAGAAAACCACCATTGCTTATAGATGTTAGCACATTATTCAAACTACTTCAGAGTTCCTAGAGCACTGTTCTTCACTGAAGTTATCTTTACCAGTTAAAGAGAGATCAAATGAATGCCCCCTTCAATAAGGTGAAAGCCATCAAACAGGCAGGATTACAGCATGCAGACTGTCAGGTAGCAATGTGATTACCAATATAATTCTGAAGCTATAAAAAAGCATTTGAAGTAATTATGTAAAGGATATGCCCTCACACTCTACCATTTAAAAACCATTTACATTTACTAAAAGATGTAAACTCCTTCCAAACACAAAAGTCATGTCCATCACTGCCTTGAAAGAAATTTTGATTTTAATTTATAGAGCCATACAAACTTCTGAAGTGCTTCATTCACCATTCAGTCTAGATGTATAACCAGGCAATAAAAAAATTAAAAGGCATACATATACTGTACTTACCAACTTAATAGAAAAAAAAAAAGCCATTGGTAAAGAGCCTCCTTTGCTTAAGAATGTGGGACTTGGAGAAGAGAACTAATACCACCTCTGGAGAAGTCAGAGGGACTATTCTTGTTATCTCAAATACCCTGTCTTCAAAAATCTCTTTAGAACAATTTAGAGTATGAGTTAATTCTGCCTTGAGCAAGGGGGAGTAAGTCAGAATTTATAAAGAAAAGGCATGAAAAATCCAGGACAAAAATAGACAATTGAGAAATGAACCAAAAAATGAGAGGGAAACACAAAAGAAAGGGTAAACACATGACTGCCACCTATAAATTAAATACTGCATTTCCTATGAAAACGTGTCAATTCTAATATAGTTTTCTTTTCCTTTGTAACTTTTAGCTTGAGTTCTTCACTATTCAAAATAATGTACGGTCCATATAGACCGCACAAAAATATGAGGTCTGAACATTTCTCATTTAGAGTTACATGATTACCTGAGAAACATGGAAGTTTATACAAGGGTATTGAACGAATTCTGGAAAATATCCGCAGAGACATTTCCAATGCACTAGGATATCTACAAGGAAGGCCTGACAGGTTTGAAATTCTGTTATCTATTTGATTCATAACTGAAAGATTTTAAAGTATGTTAAGGCTATTCTTCTCTGGTTTTCCTGCTTGATTTACAGGTGATATACTTTCAAATTTGGACTTTAACAAATACCTCTGTCTCAAATATTACCCAAAGATGTGCTTAGATATTTTATGCACAGATACAAGCCAAAGAAACCCACAAAATTCAGATTTTTGAATCACTTATTCCCTTTGGTATACTCACTCTTCATTTTTGTTATGCTCATGCTGGCACCAATTCTTTAATTTTCCAGCTTTCACACTCTGCTCCAGACCCCCTCAAATTCTAGTACAAAAGCAAAAGGAATGTCTGTGACAAATAAATCTTACAGGAATTCTTTACTTCATAAAGAAAATATAAAAGAAATAAACCTTTTTAAACCTCCTTGGACTTTAAAAAAAACCAACCAAACAAAAAAACCCACCCAAACCTGGTTACAGGGTAAAAAGTTAAAAAATAAAAAGGAAAGAAAAAACCTCCATGAAGTCAGTTTCCACGCCATTTATGATTCCTCCCCACCCATTCACTTGGGAGCAGAGAAAATCTGCATCTTTTCTCCGTGTTACAAGTCAGTCAAGAAACACAGTCACTGTAACACAAGGTAATTTTGAACAGTGTAGAGATTTCAAAGTATATACATTTAGGCAATAAATTGAAACAAGCCACTCCTAAAAGTATTAATGTTCATTTGTATTTAGAGCCAGACTTGTCAATTTATCTTTTTTTTTTTTTTTTTTAATAATTTTTTTTTTTTTTGGTNTTTTTAATAAATTTGGTTTTATTTGGTAGTCTTGAGCCAATAGGAATCGCTGTGTGGGAATCAAAGAGTACAGCATCTTTTACCTAGCAAGAAGTTAAATATGTTTCAGTGCAAGTGTTCAACAGATTTTTTTTTTAATGCTTCCTTTACCCTTCTTACAAAAGGAAGGGAAAAGCTCTAATCAATATATTTCCCCCCATATTCATCCAAATACCAGACACTAATTATATCCCAGGCACAAGCATGGTGCCATGAATACAGAGCAAGTCTAAAGCGCCAGTCGATAGATTGATTATTTTGTAAAGCAGGATACAGATATGGGCACCCTAGAGTTGACAAAACTGTCACCAGTGGTATTGATTCTGTAGATTGCTTCCCACAGGTTCGTGTTCAATCTGGCTTCACCTATGACTTTCCATAGTTTTTGTTGCTGCAGGCAATAAACTCACAAAACATCCCAGCTGGACTGAGGAAAACAGACATGTCCTGTACTCTTAATTCACAGACAGATATTTAGCCTTTTCAAATCTATCCTCAGTGGCATTACAGAATCACAGCTGCCCAGTAAATTTACAACTGTGCTTTCTTTGCATCGTGTTAACACACAGGGCAAAAGTGTTGCTCAGGGCTTGAGGTGTTGAACACCAATGCACGTGGGAAAAAAAGACACTGCCTCCCAGCTGAAAGTAACCAGTGAGACAGCCAGACAGTGACCAACTTAGTTTCTAAATCAATTTCTCCAAAAACACCTTCACAAAACCTAGAGGATATAAAAAAATGAAAACCATATCTTAACCTCGGGCTGATTTGCAATCCCTACACACACAGCAGAATGCTGTGGGTAGTTTTGACAGCTCTTTCAAGGACAATCATCAACATTTACCAGTGTGCTGAAACTATGTTAAAAAAAAGAGATGCCATTACAGAGGATCATGAAGTTATCTAAAAGAGACTGCAAATATAGTACTGTTAACCTGGTTAAATCGAGCGAGAACTGTACACAGAGATACTTTAATCTCCTCAGAAGGAATCACTGACCTGTAAAATTGCAGCACTTGAAACGGTACCTTCTGGTGTCCTCTTTTCTTTGGTGATGTATACATCAAAACCAGCTCAAATTCTGCAGGCTTTAAGATATTAGCTAGACATAATACACCACAATCCATGAAATGCAAACTGTGGGAAAGCAAACAAAAGGAGATACATATTGCCTTTATGTGTCCCCCAAGCATCTACCACTGCACACTAACTCCTGGAACAGGCAGGACCTTTGGTCTTGAATTTGTAACTCATTACATGTGTATATATTCTTATGTCCTCAGTGAATGATGAAACCAGTGAAAGTGCTGTTGCCATGTGGTCGCTCTTCCTTATCAAAGATTCCTTTCCTGATTAACAAGAATTAAAAGTGCAACAAACAGACTCAGACCTTCATCCTTCTCTGTTGCAGTGATGTGTGTTTGTGATCTCCACCAGCGAGACTGAGTTAGGGACCCATCTCACACCCAGTCACATCTGACATACCAAACCCACAGCACTGACCTGCAGGGTTCCCTGCGGGTGACGGGTGTTTTGGCAAGTGGTGTCAGCTGTATTTTCCTCACTCAAGAACTGAAGCAGTGGGAGGAACAGTTCTCTCCTTCATGCTGTGGTTGGGTGTACCCTGAGTAACAGCTAATGCAAATGCATTGAACAGAGGAAGGAAAGGAAAAAGTCAAAGGCAAAGGACATCCTTGCCTTGGGCAGCTTCTGATGGGTGGCATTCAAATAAAGCATATGGAAAATTGTAGAACAGTTGGGCAGAGGTTATAAATTGATGTCTGAAATTAAATTTCTCCACTACTACAAAATGATAGTCCCAAAGAACCCTATTGATTGCCTTTTCTGAACCTAATGGTAGAAGGCAGCAACTTTTATTCTCTTGGTTAACGTGATCAATGTGTTTAATGCTTCTTAAAGTTTATGAATTGTAGCTGCTCTTGGAGCAATGCCAGACTGGTCAGTGTAGGCAAGCTAAAAAGGCTGGAGACGGTCAGTTTGCTAAGATTTTCACTTCTATTTCACAGACTAATTTAAATATTTTTATAGTTCAGCAAGGCTTTAGGATGAAAGATTTGATATACCTGAAGCAAGAGAAAAATAAACAGCACTTGCACCCAGGTCTGGACTGCTCCTGAAAGGCTTCTAATGGCATTCAGGTAGAACTGGCCATCTCTATTCCTGATTTATTTTTTACAGGAAACACCAGAGAGCATTCATTACCAGGATTTAGATGTCCTTTCAAAGTGAACTGCTCTGTGTCAGTGTCTTCTGAACCCCTTGAATGACATTGTAGGCTCAGAAAGAGCACGCAATGGGCTGTCCTCTCTAACATACTGCTTACAGAATCTGTGCTGAGAAAAAATTTCCCTTTGAACGTGGAATCATTTCTTTTGGGTTCAATGCCCACTTCTAAGGGTGAATATAACTGAAGGTCAGTGTCACCTAGACTCCAGTAGACTTTACTGGGTGTTGGACTAAGTTCTTTTTAAAAAAAAAAAAACAAACCAAAAGCAAACCAAAAAGACCTCCTCAAGCCCTGTAATTTCTCTATCTGAAACCTATTAATTTAATCTGTGTTAAAAAGAAGGAAAAAGGAAAAGCAGCAAGAATTTAACAGGAATCCCTCGAATCATCACTGGGCCTCCTTTACCACAGACATTGCTTTCAACCTTAATGCTGCATACAGAAAGCTTACGCGCCATACCTCAGGCTCTGTTGGTAACTGTTTCCAGGCTCAGTTTGAAGTGTAACCTTGAGTACATGGATAGTGCTTTAACTTGGAGATCCAGCACCTCTCTCTGGCTGGGTAGGAAGTCAATTTTTGACTATAACATTAGCACCTGGTAGCTGAAAGGCCAGTGCTGACCAGGTCAGCCAGAGCCTGAACAGAATCTGAAAAGATCTTCAGAAGAAAGCCCCATGGCATTAGCCCATTACATTCCTTAAGTGAGGAATGCAAAGTAACGGCTTCCTGTTTTGGGAAGAATTATTTGGGTATGAGGCTTTACAACAACATTGGAGCAAATCAGATATCTAGAGAATAAAGAACATGTGCAAAGTGCCCAGGAAGCTGTGGAAAGCTGCTGAACACATAAACCAAAGAACAAAAGATTGGTCTTGACCATACTGCCCACATCACTTTAAACACTGCCACAAGTGTTGTTTGAGCAGAAACCTGGTATTTGACATTGTCTGAAACTACCCCTGATAGGAATTTCCGATTTCTAGAAAACTCCTGCATAAGCAGTAGTCAGCTGCACTTAATACTGCAGTTTCCAAATGTTAAGAAATGAACACTTTTCCATAAAAGGAAAGAGGTCAAGCTTCCAATTTTGGCTAGAATTAAATGAACACCTTTACTAGAGACAGCCTGCTGTTTTACTAGTTAAGGAAAAACATAAATAACTACTTTTTCATTTCTAGTTATGTTTTCTGCTAGGTAAATCTCACAACTTTTTAGCCACCACTTAAGCAAACTAGCTCTAGAACAGCTGCCCTGTCCACTTCACTCTCCAGTTAGGCAGCAAATATCAAGGTCCTTTACCTTATAGCTGAAGCTCAGCTGCTCCTGCCATGGATGAAGGACACCCTTCATATGGGGCCACACAGCTGTATTACTCAGCTCTGCTTAATGCATAGAGTGACTTAAGCCACCTTAGCCCAAGAGCTTCTCATGCCATTCATGCCAGCAGCACACAAGACCCTTACTGTGCAAAGATGTATCAAGAGTTCTAACAGCCAGTGTCCTCATCTATATTCAAGAAAAACTAATATTTTAAGAACCAAAACTATGACATCTCAGATCTGGTACCACATTGATCCCCTCCAAAACTGATTTGACTTTTCCCTGCTTAGTTTAAGAAATTTAGTGTCATGTTATCATGACGTGGTAGAGTCAAATTAAATGTTAGTTTGGGGTTTTTTTTCCTGAAGGATAACTGAAAAATAAAATAAAATCAAAAAAAATCTTCTCAGAAAGTCAATTTTCATTTTGGAAGGCTGTATTTATAGAGAATTATGTTATTTGGGTTTGGTTTGTGTTATTTGTTTAATCCAGACATTGTTCTTTACCATTTTTCACATGGCCATGATCTGAAATGTTAAGGATAGAAATGACCCACAAATTTCTTCATACTAATTAGCAAGAAGAAAATTGCAAAGAAAGTTCTACTTTGAAACACAGAATTCTTTCAAACTAAGAAAAAAGCAGATGGACAGATAGCACTGAGAATAAAGCTGATCTTAAAGAAGTATTCTAAAACTTCTAGAGTCCCAAAAACATAAAACAATCAGAGATCATAGAACACCAGAAGAACAGATAAAAAACACAGTGTAAAATCTTGAGCAAAGAGGATGAAGAAAGGTAAAAGATCAAAAACTAAGTCAACCTCAAAGCAGACACTCAATATAAAGAATAGAAATTTTAGAGTTTATGTAAGAGTTAGTAAATGTTCTTCTAAAGAAATGTTTTGTGACTTTAAGGAAGGTTTGTTCATTTAGCTAGAAGCCTTTTGTGTTACTCCATTCTTAGGGATTATCAAAGGAATTACATTAAAATCTGTCTTCCTCTCACTTGAAAAGTTCATCTACCATATCGCGTCCTTCAAAATTAATACAACTTTAAGTCCTTTTCTGAAAGCTTAAAAAGACTAAAAATAATAGTGTACAACCTCTTTTCCAGGGTGCATAAAAAATAAACATCTACTTTCTGTCTAGCCAACTTAAGAGACACTGTAGGACCTGAACTAACTCAGCTTTGCAACTTTTATTGAAAAGATATTGATAAAAAGTTAAATAAACTAAGCAAACCACACAATAAAAACAAGTTATGTTTAACTTCAAATGCTCTCCCTTGATCTTTGCATTAGAAACGTTACACTCTTCAGTTTAGCTGCTAATGTTGTATTGTCTATCACTTTAGTGAATGAGTTGCAGAATGCAAACAGATAATGTAAATGATGATACATAGCTCTGAATTATAAATCCTGTTACTTGAGATGCTATAAAGAGCAAAGCTGAACTTGGAGAGTACCGAGCAGATGTCTGTGCACTCACCATACACAGCACCCTAAAGTCTGCTCTAATTTTCACTAGCAGCCATTCACTGCTGCTGATGAGGCTGATAAGGCAACTAGGGAAGCACAAGACTGATAGAAATGGTGTTTAGGCTCCTTCACACCCACATTCCCCTACACAAACAGAGAGACCATGCTAACTGCTAAATTACTTACTAAAATACCTTGGAGAGTACCTTTGGTCGTCACTCTGCTACTGTGCAGCTTGATTCCTCAAACTTTCCTTATAAGACAAGTGATTTCAAACAAGAAGCTCAATTCACACACGTGCAAACCACCTTTCTCTGAAGCAGCAACAACGAAAGACAAACCTTCCAGTGGACAGGCAAAGCATCATTGCACTCCCCCAGCAATGTACAGAGAGCGGGTAATCTCAGCTTTGCCACCCGGCTCCCAAGGACTGGAATGTCACCACAGCTCAGGACCCAGCAGAGGCTCCTACTGCTGCCAGCATGTTTTAAACACAGCACCTCAGACACAGCACAGAAACTTCAATTCAGCTGTGAGTTTCTGTATTTATCTATAAAGCCTTTGGCAGAATAACAAGCAAATACTTACAAAGCAGCAAGCCCACAAAATTCTTAGCAAATGTTGGAATTGTCAGTACAATAAAGAGCTCGAGATCAGCCAGCACTGCACACCAATAATGGGCTGTAAGACACATTCCAGCAATGACCTACACATCACTCCCACCTCCATATTGCTCAGAAGTCATTTAATGAGGAGCCTGCACCTGCGCTAGGTTACAAATTGGGTGTAATGCTTAGGGAAGTGCAATGTCAAATTTAAGTATTTTGCAATTAAGGTGCAAGCTAAATTGCTTTAATTCCAGTAATCTCTGAAAACGTCTTTCCTAGCAATCTCAAAGGAGGACTGACATCATTTCCCATTAGCCATCAAAGAGAGACAAATAAAAAAATTTAACCTAAAGCAAGACAGTGTACAAAAAACCCAAGGTTATGTAGCTAGAAGCATAGAAGACACCCTTAAAGCTGTTCCATGCCCAAAACTACTGCTAAAAGCTTGAAAAAGAAAGGCTAACTGTCCATTTAAGGTCTTGTTGAAAGACTGCAACAGAGACAAGCCAAATGCCCCAAATCATATTCCATTACCATAATCACAAGGCAGTGTGTAACCTGAGATCTTCTGAATAATGAACTCACTATCAGGAGCACATTCAACGGGCATCATCCTATGCCCTAAACCTGGCAGGTTTTGGTAACAGTAACAGTGCTGAACTACATGGAAGTTTTCTGAATGCTGTTTAAGACAAGAAGTGTTTCTTGCCACCAAGCTGCACAGTTGTTTCTAAACAATTGTCTACTGAGTAACAGGAGATACAAGGAAACCTTTTTTTTCTTATTTTTTGTCTACGTGGATTATTAATTTATTTTATTTCACTATTAACATGCTTAGGGACGTTAAGACCTATCTAGCAATGTTTTCACTTGACATCTAGCACAGGCAGTAGAATCCTATTCACCTGAAGTGAAATAAATAAAAACAAAGAAACAAAACAAAACAACCCCCAAAAACACAACTAAAAAATCCCTCATGTATTTGACAAAAATAGAGTGGCCTTAAATATCTCAGGATAACCACACACACACAAAACCAACAACAAAAAAACATATGTGGAAGGGTAGAAGGGCACTTCACAAAGCCCATATGCCTCTGTAGCAGGTACCCTCCAAAAAAGTATCCAGCATTGCCCAGAAACCAATTTACAGAAATAATTCAAGCCTGTACGGTTAAATGACTGTGTGATGTGGAAAAGGAATAAGACTGCCTATGAATAACCGGCTATGCCCTCATTCTTTGTGTTTAGCCTGGGGAAGAAGGGGTTTATTTGTTTCGGGAGGGGGGTGGGGGTGGTTCATGAATGAATACTTACTAAAGCAACAGTTAACTACTGAAAATACCTTGTTTGAAAACAGAGTAACAGCTGTGTGTTCTACAGTCATACATTACAGTGAAAGCTGATAATTTTTTAAACATAGAGCATAATCCCCCCAAATAACAGACTCTCTAAATTAGAAAGCTTCAGCACTGCTCTCAGCCAGGAGCGTGTGTACGACCAGTGATTGTGGCTGCAATGGTGTGCACGTGCACACACACACATTGGGATGGTGGGGGTAAAAATGTGAATAATTGGGTCCTACCGATTCAGTGTATGAGCATTTCCAACCTTGACCAAGATCTCCACGGGAGATACCACAGAGCCAGATCTGTGGACTTCTGCTCCACAAAAGTAGTGGTTCTTTGCTGCTTAACAGAACTCAGTAAGATTAAAATAAATGGTTCTTTTAAGAAATCAAGGATTTTGCATGTTACAATAGGCATTTAAACCATTTATATCCTCCTCTTATTTCTTTGGTAAATTAATAGAATTATTTTAATATTAAAAAACTGTACTACTTGTGAAAGCAATTAGTATACCTGCTGTCGACAGCAACTTCCAAGAAATTAATACATGCAATTAGTGAGCAAGCTATTAGTTGAATATACTCCCTTCTTACAAAAGAACACCAAAAAGATTGTCTTATTTTCACTTCATATTCACTTGCCAGTGTGGCACGTAAAAGCCTTTTTTTCTTCACAACAGGGTCAAGAAATCTCCCCTTGAAGAATTTAGTAAGCAATACAGTGTGCCATATTTCAAAAGAAAAATTAACATGGTGTATAAAACAACAAAAAACTCTCTGAATCAAGTCCTCTTTGAGCAGTGGCATACACTGCAAAAACTCAGATGTCTTAGAAGGAATGTAAGGCACAGCAAGCCTGACCAGTGGGATTTGAAGATTTTGACTCCCTTGGCCAGAGCAAAAAACTCCCTCTTGTCACTTGCAACTACAGCACTGTCTTTAAGTCTTGACAGTGGACTACAACAAATGGAGGGGTCTGACTGAGCCATCAGATGATGACTCACAGAAATAACTGGCTTCTTCTCATACTAACTGAGCCGGGTAACATTTATCACATAAGCCCTGTCATGACGGAAGATGCTTGTTCTACCTGAACTGCTACATCAGGAAGGGTGCTGCACTTCAAAGAAGAATCAGAACATTCTCACAGAAATTACAATTTACTTTTAAACAGAAAGCAGAAAAGATAATGTGAGCTAGGGAAATAGAAGAAAATAAAAGAGGGGGAAAAAACACCACAAAAAAACCTCGACGAAGCAGTCTTGAATTATTCAGGGTTTGTGCACTAATCAAACTATAGTGAAAGGTATAAGAAACTAGATGCTATGAGATTTCAAATTTGACTTCCATTCCAAAATCCTTTGTCAGGTGAACAATCGCAACTAGAATCACTTCTCTGAAGAACTACAAGGAACTGAAATGGCTACAAAAAGGTAGGTGACCACACTTTATAATCACAGTTGTGAGGATAGTGTGTGATCTAGTGTGGCAAGTGAGACGGCAGCTGGCACACGAACAGCATGCTCATTTTGATCCCTGGGACTCTAGGACTAAAACTGAATAGCTTCCTGTAACCTCTTACACCACCCTGGGAAACTGATGTCCTCTAGAGAGCACAGCACACCTCCTTCTTGGTGCAATCCTTCCTGGAACGCATCTGGAGGCAGCACAAGTGTTCTCTACACTTAATGCAAGTCTGTGTCTTCAAGGAATCACTGTCCATCCCCTGTGATTTGATCTGCATTTCACAAGCCAAGGATGTTGCTGCTTGTAGCTCCAAAAGTGCTGAACAGCTCTGTTGGTCAGGAAGGCAGGCTTATCTTTATGATTTCATACAGCAACCCTCTCGTTTCCCCGAATCTGTGGGGTTTTTTTGCCAACTTGAAGTAAACATTGTTATACGAACACAGTAGCTAAGTTGATAAATTAAAGCCACCATTCTAAGAACCTTCATTACAACAACACACAACTGATAAACTTCAAAGATTTCACTGGAAAACCTGCTAAGCTGTTTCCAAGAGTGGAGAGGATGTGACAACTTCCTGGTAACATCATGAACTCTTTCATCAGGAAGCTCCAACATTTAAAAACTTTATGAAAAACGTGAGAAGAAACAAATGAGGTTCACAAAAGCCACTTAGATACTTCAGTGTTGCTGCATTGTAAGAAAGGATCACGGCAGTTCTGAAGGCAATGTAACCTACAAAAGCAAAACACAGTGGCTACTGGCAAAACTTGCAGATTGACAGGAAAAACAGAAACTAAATTTCTGGACTGGTACTGTTTATGTGAAATGGCTGGAACTGGAAAAAGGCAAAGAAATCCCCGGTCACAATGCACACTTGGGGTAAAACTGACAGTGGAACCTGGATTCCCTTTCACCTCCATACAGTCAACATCTCAAATACAAAAGGAATAGAATCAAAACCGTTATAATTATCCCAATCTCCCCCATTCAAAGTCACTCTTTTGCCTAGTTTAAAATATGAAGTAATAGTTTGTGGTTTTTACAGTCCACTTGATTTCAGGTAGTAGAAACTCTGCAAATTGTGAAAGAAAACTTGATAAAACAGTGAAAATATTGACTGCTTTGTTTTTCTGTTATGAAAGTCTCACTATTCAGGAATTTATACCATGCTCATCCCTGTTAATCCTAAACAGTCTTAACTGCCTCAATACAGATGCCATTATCAAAGGAGTGAAACGCTAATGCAAAGATTTTTTTTAACAAAAAAAAAAAGAGAAACAACTCTCCTGCTGTTACAACAGTACACAAAATATATCACCTGCTTTTACACTTATTTTGCATGTATTACTTAAGAAATTAAGGTGCTAACAAGGAGAAAGATAATTGCATTTCTCTAAAAAAAATTACATTTAAAACAGACAGAAGTTTATGGAAGTGAAGAATTACATGGAACCCATAGCACCAGCAGAGTTTACCACCTACTAAATTAGCCTGAATTTAATTCAGACACTGTGATAACAAGACAATCTACCTGCTCAGCTACCATGAGAACAATACTAATGGAATTACCTAGACAATCTGGATACATAAAATATATTTTAGAGGCCGTTTCACAGTGAGATCACCCAGTACTAAAGCCTGATGAACTAATTTTGCTAAGAGATTTCAGCACTCTAGTTTACAGAAGACTGTGTCATGTGAGAAAAATCTCCTGGGAAACTTGGCCTTAGGAAAGAGAATGTCAGAAAATTCCTAAGCTGTGCAACTGGAAGCTCAGGGCACCACACAAACAGCATAAACTGTCAGTGGAACATACTTAGTACAAACCGTATTAAAGGACCTAAAAATTGCATGATGATGGCCATTAGATAGCTTTACCACGGTAACTTTCAAATCACAAAGGCAGGCTGACGTGCTTCCTCAACCTGCCTCAGTAGTTTTAGAAATCCAGACGGTACTGGTGTTAAGTTCTACAAATGGGATGGTCTGAAGATTTCTCAGAATGGCTCCAGGAAGTCAATATGCAAAACAAAAAAGGAAGAAAGCACGCAAGCTAACACAAAAACCCCACCAGTTTGCCTTAGTTGTTAGAGGACATTTTTAAAAGTCACAGGGAAAAAAAAAAATTAGAAAAGCTGTAGGAAACAACTTTTTTTAAAAAAAAGTCTGGCAGAATCAGGGGACGCCTGTAACTAATGAGAAAATGCAGGCAAGCTAGAGAGGAAGATCAGGTCAGAAATGCCAGATATGATGGAAGAACTGTATGATGTGACAGTGGAGGCCCTGGAGACAACAGACAAAGACAAAAAAAGGAGAGAAAGAGATAGTGCTCAAGAGATGGTGCCGAGAGAGAGAAAAGAGCTGGTTTTCTAGCAGAGAGAGGGAGGGGAAAAAAATCTGAGGACTCAGGGAGAGCCAACATATAAGAACCCAAAACTGTTTGCCAAGCCTATTTACATTGATTTAATCACGCAGAGTTGACAGATCTCAAACTAGGAGCATAGTGGGGAGGGAACAGTGAAGATAAGAACAGGCAAGAAGGTAGATGGTAGATTGCTTAAGTTTTTGAAAGATCTTTTGCTAAAGCAGTTTTAAAGAAAGGTGGCCACCATATGCAGCAGAGATCTTGTGAAGGATGAAAGGAAGAAAGAGCGAAGCTACAGATCATGCTGATGCCAAACAGACAATGAACATTAAGAAAGCAGCCTCGGAAAAACTAGAGAAAACAGTAAATCCAAAAGAGAGGGATAAGAAAGGCCACCCAAGAACATAAGGAATCAAAGTACTAAAGAACAGCAGATTAGAGGAGAGAAAAGAGGCTGCAGATCAGTGGCCAGAAGCAGAGAAATCTCATTTTATAATCTGTGTAGCCTGAAGGGCAAACAGGCAATACAGAGCCAGAATAAAGTATAGTTATAATACTGTATAAGGAGAAATCAAAGTACCATTAAGAGTGTCCATGAAACAGTCCTGCCACGATTTCCAATGAAAATTAATTAAAAAGTTATCTTAAAAAGGAGTCAGGGTTATCATCAGGAAAAAGAACGTAGTCTTTGGTTCATTCTCCACCTATTAATTTATTTTTAATGGGGAAGCATCACACTTTCAGCTTGTCTTCAGGACTTCAGACTCTCTTGATTTTCATCACAGAGAGTACTGCATGCCAGCAGAAGTCAAACAGCTATTCAGAATTAAAACAGCACTAAAACTTATGGTAGAATAACAGATACACTACACTTTGCACTACACTTCATGATACTTCACTACACTTTTCAGTATGAAAGAAACACAGTTGTTCAAATAAAATTGGGCAAAATACCCAAACCAACCAAACTTCCCCACCAAATCCACAAACAGACAAACCCACTGCAAAACAAACAAAAACCCCAACCCCAAACTGCCCATGTTCACCAGCTCTCACTGTGGAGATGCCAGCTTTGGAGAGAAAGGAGGGTTGTTCAGGGTAGGGTCAGGAGGTCTCACAGTTAAGTAGGGAAAAGGACATACTTCTGCTTCAGAGAAGTTAGCATTTGCAGTAGACCAGTTGAAATGCAAGCATTTCTTACTGACCAAAATGAATTACAGAAACTAACCAGAACTATTTTAAAGTATGAAAATCAGCAGGGCCACTGTAAAAAAAGTTTGTCCAGACCCCAGAAAATGTAAATCAATAAATCTTTAAGTACCTTACATTTACTGCTCATCCTTGAGGCCATATAACACTGTGTCACTCTTGTATATACCTTTTTATTCATGAACCTTAAATACCATTGGCCTTGGACTAAACTTTTTTCAGTGTTACAGGCTAGAAACTCCTACATTATTTCAATGGCATAGTTCTCACCTGTCACCACAGGTAAACGATACAAACAGTTTGAAAACTGATCATTAATACCTTCTAATGCAAACAGCACGTTTCACCTGCAAATATTCATTTTTGTATTTGGGGATGCCAGAGAAATTTGGGATTCCTAAGACTGTGCCTTCATCTTTTCCCAAACCTGTGGGGTTCAAGAGGGAGGGCACAGCGGACCTTTGTGTTCTCCATTTTGCAGACTGTGCTGCCCGCCCTGCCTCTTTATTGAAAGGCTCCTTCAATTCCCGTGGATGTCTGTAATTCTGTTCTCCATTAATTCAACCAACTGCCATACCTTCCAGTGCAATCAGCATCACTCCCGCCTCCAGTGTCTTTCTCAGATTTCTCAGTCCCATTAATCTGAAAACAGATGAGAAAGAGAGTTAATAGTGACACCGGGAGCATCACAGTAACGGTGTCCTTGGTCTCCATTTGCTTATTGGAACAAGCGGCAGCTTGCTTAGACCTTACTGGTCGCCTTCTCAGATCATCTTTTAATGATCCAGGTGCCAAATCCATTTGACTTGATAATTTTATTTGTCCTTGTCCTAGTGGCTGGG
>VWZG01003388.1:0-139964 GCA_013396735.1 Grallaria varia | reverse complement strand
CAGGATGCTATTTTTGATATGTTACCTAAGCGCTTCAGGAGACGGATCTACGGGATGATTTTCAAGTCTAGTTTGAAGGTTTGCCTGGAAGTTGTCTCTCACTGCAGCTGATTGAAGATTGTTAACATTGAGCCTCCTCCTTGGAATGTTGCCTCTATTAGGTTTGGGCTTGAAGTGGAGGTTTAGTTTGCAACGCACAAGGCACAAGAATGTCTGTTTGACATTCTGCACTAGGCATCACTCGGGTATGACAGACATTGCGAACATTTTTCGGAATAAAATATAAAGAAAATTTAAAAAGAAAAATAAAAGGAAAAGCGTAATAAAAAAGAAATAAAAAAAAATTAAAAATAAAGTAGAAAGTTTTTGCTGGTGGCCGATGGCGGGAGTCAAGCCGCGGCTGAGAAATCGGCGTTTCCCGCACAGGGTGAGTAGGCGGGGGCTCGGCTGCGATCCTCCCGGCCCTATCCACCAGAAGGCGCCTGCGGGGCAGAGGAGGCGGTTGGGGATGGGATTCGAACCCGTGAGCGTAAAGAACGAGCTGTTCCGCAAGCCAAAGCCTTGACTGCACGACCAATGGGTGGGACGGTAATGTTTCTCTCAGACGGCTTTTGAAGACCATGATAACAAAATAAAAATATAAAAATAGTATAAATAGTACAGTCAAAAGTACATTGAAAAAGAAAATAATCCCCACCACCTTTGCAACGCCTTGGTGTAGAAGCTTGACCCTGGGCAAAACCAAAACAAGGCAACACTGCGCAGAGCTTCTCAGGACCAGCACAGGTTTCCCCCCCAACCCCCCCGCCCCCCCAAACCAGAGAAAAAACGGTGAAAAAGCTGAGGGGAAAGAGAGAATACTTAAAAGCTTCAGACCGTAAGGGGAACAGATATATATACACATTAATTTACAGAGGAGGAAATGGGAACTTAGCACTATATGCACACAACATGAATACCACGCAAATACAGGGAAAGAGAGGTAACTCAAACAGTACTATATATGTACTATATATATATATACACTCAAGGAAGACAGATAAGGCACGATATTACCCAAATACAGAAGTGTCCAGCCCCAAGCTGCAATCCTTCTCTCACATCACCAGAACCGACAAGACTCTGCCGTGGCCAGAGAAGAGACTGCACTGAAGAGGCTGACCAAAGGAAGAGCCTGAAGACAGTGTGTCCCAGACCTTCCTCCCTCCCTCTTTTATATCCCACATGATGTGAGATAGTAGGGAATACCTCTTATAAGTCAATGTATGTCACCTGACTCATTTCCCAGGAAGGCCTAAAAAACAACAAACCTAGCCAAAGCCTAAAATTTAAACTACCACATTTGGTATATCCCAGAAGGTTTCAAGTTGTCCCAGCATATCCCAGCAGCCCTGGGCTAAATACATATTGGGAGTTTTCTTTTTTATTTTATTTTGGTTTTGTTGTTGTTGTTTATTTGATTTGATTTTATTTTTTATTTTATAAACCCTGCTGAGATATACCAGGGTGGCACAAAGGTTGCCAGGATATACCGGGGCAGTGCGAAGGCTCTTGGCCAGCTGGGCACAGGCACACGGAGCTTTCTTTTTTAGAAGACCCCATATGACTCCCTTCATTCTCCACTCACCTGCTCCTGCACTGCATCATCACTCTCCCAGTGACATTGGGGTGTCCCATATGACATCATCACCGCCCCGCAGGCTCCAACCCTCTCCCTTTTTATTCACTCCCAAAAAAGGCACAGAATGAGTCAAACTGCCCTGGAGAGCAGCACATTGCTTTAACAGTGCCATTTGCCTATGTACAGCATCCCCCCCCCCCCCCCAAAGCGCCCCCCCGCACAAAAAAAAAAAANTACAGCCCCCCCCCCCCCCCCCAAAAGGGACCCCACTAGAAAAATAAAAGCAGGGCAGCCCCACAAAGGATTGAAGTCCCCCCTCAGGTCCTGTCCCACAGGGGCATTGTGTCCAAGGACGGTGCCTTGCCTCCTGCTCAGGCTCCGCTCTGTTCCTGTGCTCCAGCAGTACCAGGAAATATCATTCCTTCCCCAAGGTGCTGCTGCAGTGACATCTCCCTGGGGGGCTGCAGGACACAGCTGGACCAGGATGGGAATCTGCGCTCCCAGACCCATCCAACAGCTCTGGCCTTTGCGCTGCTGCTGCACCTCCCGCTCACTTGGTCAATAAAATTGAGACCAAAGTGTAAAACTTTACTTAAAGAATAAAATAAAAAATAAAGAATCTTATGGTTATCATCCTGCAGACTATCACTGCTGTGGCCACAGGCAGAGCAGCTCCAACACAGACACAAACACACACAGACACACGTTGCACACAAACAAGGAAAAAAACGTGACCCAGAGACATAAAAGAATACTCTTTAAGAACCATGACCACTTGATCAGGGATACCATCAAGGGAGAATACCTAGGGGACTGTAAGGAAGAATCTATGGCAGATCAAGAAAAGTCAAATGTCACGGCCCATGACAAAAAGATAGGGCTGCAACCAGGATGAAGCATGTGCTAGAAGCCTTTCTTAAAGGCCTAAGAACATAGGATGCAGAAAGAGAGTCACAGAAAAGGGATCCATGAAAACAGATCACTCAAGATCAGAGATGCTGACATAGCCTGCAAAGAAGCTGCAAAAGCTGCTCCACCAGAATCTTGCACAACACAAGACCTAGCCACATAGTAACATTGTGGTGCAAGAAATGAAGTGCCTATTTGGTGCTATGTCAATAAGTACAGGCATTTGAGATCCTTGGGATGGCACCTGAAGCAGATCATGTGTTCCTTGAATGCAAAGAGCAACAAAGATATCAAAACCTGAGGAAGGCCTAAGATGGCAAAGACACACTACACAAAGTACACAATAACTCAGACACAGACTGGAGCCACCCTGCCCAAAACATGCTAGTGTTGTGCTGAGAGTAACCCATCAAAGCAAGACCTCAGATCGGAAAGCAGAGCAGCAGGTTCTCAAGTGAATGCTCTCTTATTTGACAGTAAAAGAGGGAACAGAATTATTTCCTTACAAGAAAATCCTGTAAGAGTTCCAAAGACCGAGATGTCAACACAACATGGGAACTGCACTGTGGGCTGGACCTCAGTTAGGGGTCTCTCCAGTTCTCCAGAAGGCTGTTCCCAGCATCTGAAGGTATGCAAGATTATACTCTTATGCTCTTTTTCCTGCTCATATATTCAGTAAATGGAATTTTGATCAATAATTTACAGAGTCTGAGCGCCTTTCTTAGTGGAATCACAGAGCCTACTAAGCTTCAGGGCTTACAGTTTATTATAAGGACTTCAACTTTTCCATTTTGCACAGTAAGCCCTAAAATGATAAACTACAAATCTCAGAATCCACAGGAACCTAGGGGATTTGGAGTTCATGGATGAGATTAGATTTTTACATCCAGTGCCCTGATCAATAAATGAGTAAACAGTAAACAAAAATAAATGCAGAGCCTCACAAAATAAAGTAATAAACCGTAACTCCTAAGTAAGAAACCACTGAAAACCACAAACTCTAAACAACAAACCATAAGTGAAGAACTCTGAACACTAAGTTTGGAGCAAGAAATGCAAAAGAATATGAGAGCAAGAAAATGGTAGAAAGAAGTAAAAAGAAGATGAGAAATTTTGCCTGTAGCTTTACAAGTTTTCATTTGCAAGGGGAGCAGGATGGAACATACACCAGAAACACTCTGCAATTGCTGTTGATGGGCTTGATTGCAGCTGCCATTCATGTGACCATACCTAAGAATCAGTCTGTAGATTGATCCACTGTACTAAGTTGCACTTCCATTAAACCTATCTGCAACACAGCAAGCACCAAATCTGCATTACAAGCAATTAATATTTATGGTCCTCTCATCTCTGGGCAAATATCCAGAGCCAGTGACATCTGTAACTACCAACCAGCCTCTTTAAGGGAAGTGGTACCTGTTAAGAGAGAGAAGTCTTTGTGACAACTGGTAATACCATTTCTCCAGTCACTAACATCACCCCAAAAAGCCTTTTCCTCTGTCCAGATAGTCCCCCTCCAAGACTGACCAGAAAATGTCCCACCAGGTTGCCAAAACAGGGACAAAACACTGCAGCAGAGAAAATACGTTTAATTATGTAAAACAGATTGGGCTTTTCAGCCTATTACTCCCATGCTGAACATCTGTAGTCCCAGGCAACTTAACATTTGGCACATCAAGCAAGTGCCCATTGAGGGGCCTGCACATCACACACCGAATGCCCAGACTTCAGTCTCTCAGGCACAGCTTCCAGTTCCCTTCACCCAGCAGTACCCAGACTGATACCAAGTCTGTCTCATAACTAGGGCACAACCACCTTTCGCCACCCAGCCTCCCTCAACTACAATGCAGTGCCAGGACTAAGCTGTGCATATGCTGCAAGTCAGAACTTGTTCTTTGCATCTGGCTGCTGATCCTACAGATCTGTGATGCTCCTTCAATTGCCGAACTATGCTTCAGCATCTGCAAAAGGCCAGAACAGTTGTTATCAAGAGACTAAGAAACTGCACAGCCCTTCCAGAACTATCCCAAATCCATGGCCCATAATTGCTCCCACAATTACAACTGACCCACTGTGCTGCTTCAGCCATGATCTCAGGCTCTGTTTCATCACTAAGATGCCACAGCAATCCTCACAGATGGTCAGGCTTGCTCAGGCACCCAGTTTACTTCAGCTTATGTCAGATGGCACTCCTTGGGGTGACTGAAGCACAGACTTTGCAATGTTGGAAGCCCCTGTCTTACTTGGCATGAAACTGTACGCAGGTCAAACAGCAGAAGTAAGCAGTACCCACTGACCTAACCATCCTCTCATTCACCACAGACAGAAGGGAAGAAAAGATTTCAGACTCCAAAGTGACCATGCAACACTTTCCTTGATAGCACTACGCAAGTGAGATTTCACCAGAAATATCCTTCTCATCTACTCAGCAAGCAAGGAAGCCAGATAGTCCTGTGCCACCTCTCCAGCCCTCCATCTTCCACAAGCAATCTACACTTCTTCACTTAGCACAGCCCCAGCCCTTCTGCCACAGAAAACACCGGCACACAACACTGACAGCACCCAATGTTTTAGGACATATTCAAACTGCTCAGAAAGCAGCATTCAGCAAAGACAGGGGTAAAACCAACAGCCTTTAAAACCTCTAAACACTGAAGAGACTCAGCTAGCAGGAAAGACTCTTAACCACCCACTCCATGCCTGAGTGTGACTAGGCTGAGACCCTCAACTTGCTGCCTCCAGGAAGTGTTGCCCCCAGCAGACAGGAGGCATCTCCAAGCCTGCGGCCACTAAAGGGTCTTGAACACAGCACAGAGAAGCTCCAGCCCTGGAGAGCCCCACCACTACTGTCACACTGGTGGCAAACACTGTGTGTGCACTGGGTGGGGGTAGGCAAGGCAGAGGCAGCAAGGGCACAGTACCACACCACTTCTGTTCCCTGCCCCCAGCATTCACATGGCAGTCCTGCATCAGGCCCACTGCCCATCTGGTGCTCCAACTGCACTCAACACTGGGCCGGAGCCCGGCGTGAGCGGCCTTGGGGTGGAGGCAGCGCTGCGCATGCACCAGGTCCAGAGGCGGTAGGGTGGCACTGGAGTGATTCACAGAATCATAGAATCAGTAAGCTTGGAAAAGACCTCTGAGATCATCAAGTCCAACCCTTGACCCACGACCACTGCGGTTACTAGACCATGGCACTAAGTGCCACACCCAGTCTCATCTTAAAAACCTCCAGGGAGAGACTGACCATACAGGCCCAGCATCAAAATCATACAGGGGCTTCAATACAAATGAAGCTTTGACAACTCGTATCATCTGAACCCAGCTCAGGAAATCTGTTGACATCATACACCAAATCCAATACACACGGATTAAAGTCAAAGCAAAGAGTCAAATTCTAAATCTCTCAAAGCACATGTTAGAACTTCCCCAGCCACTGCTCCTTACAGGAATTGAAACACGTGCTTTGAGAGATTTCTCAATTTCTACAAGGAGCAGTGGCTGAGGAAGTTCTAGAGTGGTTAAATGTGCTGTCCAGATTTGGATCTCCTCCTTCAACTCCACACTGATGGACAGAAATTACCCTTCCCTATGGGATATATTTTATACTGCGTGGGTAACTAAGTGGTGTCTTGAAAGCACTTCTTTTCTGAATTCTTATTGTTCTGCAAGAAGTACTGTTACTGCTACAGAATGGGCTCTTTACTAAAATGAAAAAGGAAAGATTCAGTACTCAGTAAAAGTACAATTTTAAGAGTTGTGCTATGTCTGTGCATGTAAGTTTTCAGGCCCATAGCCTGGCTGAGAAAACAAACACTTAGGAAAATTTAAGCAAAATTTTCAGATTTTTAAAAGTTTAGAGACAGATAAGAGGCATACTTGCCTCTTGCCATTCAGCCATTAGCATAAGAAGGGTAATATTATCTAAGTATTGAGGTGTTTTAGCATCATACTAAATGCAAATGCAACGTAAGACATTGAAACATATGCTGCAAATAGACCCACCAAGAACTGTTTCACCTAATGGCATTCCTTCACTGGAAAGTGGACAGAGTAGCAGCTGTGTTAAGGAAAGAAGAAGCAGAAAAAATCTAATTGAAGCAAAGAGTGGGATGTAAAGTATCACGAAGCATTAGTAGCTGTATGCCAGCCCAAGGAAAACTGCTGACCGTATCTTACTCCTACATATCACAATCCACAGGTTTCCTAGCAAGGTCTTGCTACAGAGAGGTTTGGCTCTTATTTTCCACAAGTCTTTCAGGGCAATGGTTTCAAAAGATACTGCCAAATATCCCTACCCAAGAAAGCATTCCAACATGTCTTCAGACTTCTCACCCATATAATTCTTTAGCTTCCTTATTCTCTTAAGTCTCAGCACTGAAGCCTTTTAAAAATTCATCTCATTTAGTGTCCCAGCCAAAGTCACAGCATCACAGAATCAGCTAGGTTGGAAAAGACCTCTGAGATCATTGAGTCCAACCTATGACCTAACACTAACTTAAGTCCCTGATTTTGTCTCTATGCTCTTCACTACATCATTGCCATCTCCTCATCAAGAATACGGAAGAAACACTATTTTTATTCTTACAGGTTTCCTCCTTTTGCTTTTCTGAAAACTCCTTAGAGCTGAAATTCTTTTCAGCCTTTCTTGTCTCTCAATTTCACTTATTCTTATTTATGCTATGCCCTCTCCCATTTTTCTCTCAACCTTTTCTTTCTTTTACAACCTTTTCCTTTACAGCTTTTCCTGCACTTACCCTCACCAAATGGATACAGGAAAATTGTTTTTTATTTCACTGCAAGCCCAGCAACTAAGTGACTATTGGACCCATTCAGTTCAGCTGAGCTCCATCATTATTTGGCCTGGTTACTCTCTTCCATTCCATAATAAAAAAAGTCAGGGAGCTAGTTCACAGCCTACAGAAAATGTTATCTGTTGTGTTTGTTCTCTGTCTTTTCTGAAAAGGAACACTGAGAAATCTAAATAGATAGTTTCAGCTGGTACTACAAGGGCAAAAGGTAGAGCAAGATTTATGCCTCTCTTTAATTAAAACTGGGGCCACCTTTAAATCAATACTAAAAATGTTCCTGTTGCAATGTCCCAACATTCTGAGTCATTCAAAGACTGCAATGCAGCAATATAACAGATGCTGAGAAAGCTCAAAATACTGAAACACTTCTGTTTTGGTATTATAATAAAGGACACATTTATCATTGTTTGTCACTGAATGTATTCTTAGCAGACTCAGCAAAGTGAAATGTATTTTCAAAGGACTACAAGTCCTGATGTGGAGTCCCACAGAAAGTTGAAAAAAGCAAAGATAAGAAAAACGACATTGGAAATGCGTATGACTTAAGCCCTTTAAAGATTCACCCCAAGGTGACAGTGGGGTTTTACTGGTTTGATCCGATACTAAAGGCCTGGCAACAAAGACAGGCTGGGAACAACCTCAGTGGTGGCCCTCACATGAGCATGTCTGTTTGCTTGTCTGGGCTTATTCACAGCCTACTTAAGAACTGAACTAGGGTCCCCTCGTTGCTGCCAGGAGGTGGTAACAGAGGATCTACACAAATACTGAGAGCCTCCCTGGTCAAATGGGATAAAGGTTTGCTGTTTTACAGGAGATTTACTCCTATAAATAATGTGAAAACAGCATTTAGCTTTAGACAACCTCGTATGGTCAATAACCTTGTTGTTGCAAAGGAGAAACAAAGCTGTAGAATTAACACTCATTACTCACACTATATTCCAGCGTGTTTCAGAAGACTGCATGCTGGAAGGCAAAAAATATAAGTTTCTGTCCTATGAACTCACCAGCGTACAGCCAAAGGTCTAAGTATCAATGAATATGCCTAAGAAGACAAGAAAAGGGTGAGACACGCACTTACACCAGAAAATTATACCAAGATCTGTCACAAAAGTTACATGGCCCTGGAACATTTTTGCCTTCTCAATGTGCAGAGTAAGACATTCCTATATTAGGGATTATGAAGATCAGCATTTCTGGACTGCTTCCTTACATGGTAAGGAATCATATGGCTTGAAGACAACGGTAAAATCTAATAGTTCTTAAATGACTAAAACTGATATCACTGCTGTTTTCAATCTAGTGGGTCCAGCATGCATTTAAGTTTTGTTTCATTCATTTCTTCATCCCTCAGAAGTTAATAATTAGATTTGTAGATAATCACAGAATGACTTGGGTGGGAGAGATCTTAAAGATCATCTGGTTCCAGACCCTACCCCATCTCCACCATGGACAGGGAAGCCACCCAGTAGATCAGGTTGCTCAGAGCCCCATCCAACCTGGCCTTGAACACTTGCCAAGGATCGGGCAAGAGATATTATGCTGCATTAAACCAACAGGTACAAACACACACACATACACAAAACCCTCAAAACGAAACACCAAGTCTTTTTAAAATACTCAGAAGCCTTCCTCAGGTCCAAAAATGATGTGGCAAACCTAAAAAAAATTTAGATGAGTTATATACAATTAGAAGGCAATTGCTCAGAGTTTAGCTAGGTGTGTACCAGTTAGATCATCTCTGAAAGAAAAGATAGCTGACAGCTTTGAAATAAAAAAGAAGTTATTTGGGGGGGTAACACTGGAGACAATGTTAGTGAAGAGAAGCAGGTAGTTTGCCTCATTAACAGAGAAGCTAATGAGGAGGCATATTACGATATGCCATAAAACTAGTAAGGCTATTGAGTCCATGGTTTTATTTGAGACTTAAGAAGGTCTCCTGTGTCCAACAGTCTGTCTTACTTTCTTCTACTAAATCAGCTGATCTAGTAAAATACCTCTATTTACAATTTCTGTTTCTTATGTCCTGCTGTATTGTTCATGGTCATGTTTCACTCTCACGGACATCATGTGGAATTCCACAGCTCACTCTTCTGTACACTGCAACCAGCACTACAACTCTCTTCATACCAACCATGAGTAGCTCTGAAGATATATTTGGACACAGGCCTTTGGAAGATGCGTTGAGCAGTTACAAGACAAGCATTATACAGATTTCCCTATTAGAGTTGTTTAATAAGAGCAGCTCTTATAAAGCTAGATTAAAAATTTAAAGAATGCTACTGTAATATCTTGATTCTGGTCCTATCTCTTATTGTTTATCATCTCTATAGTTTAATGACCACATCCTGCAGCATGACTCTGCAGTGCGTAAGAGCTCTCTTACTGATTATCTGATATCTCCCAAGCCTTTCACCTATCGCAGATGCCCCAAATCACTACTCCTGCTGCTGCCTCATGTCTTGCCCTTTGCTCTTCTTTCACTTCTCATCTGGACCAATGTACAGCTTTGATCTGTATTAAGTCTTCAAGTTCAGTTAAGAAGCAATACAAAACAGAATGAAAACCAAAGTATAAATAGTAATTATTAGGAAAATTCAGTGTCCTCTCCTTCATTTTCATTACTTGAGAACAAAACTCTGTCATCTCTAATACAAGTAAGCAAAAAAGGGTCTCATTAAAGGTTACCGTATAATATTTGAAGATTACCAGTGGCTCTAAATAAACCTAAATGCTAGAAATTAAAACCACATTAATTTAAGTGAAGCTATAGACATCAAACGTACCAGGAAAGAAGGCGGCACTGGAACCAAAATATTTTCTACTATGCTTTTCATAATTGTTACTGGCTTTATAAAGAGAAGTTTACTCTTTGCTGTACCTTTTTCTAAATGAAACACATTTCCTCAACATATATTGACATAAGTGCTTTATCCAAATGGGCCTCTTGAACATAAGCTTTATCAATATTAAGTGCTTAATAACTACAAGCTAAACCCTATGGCCTCTCAGCTGGACCATTATACCCATTAAACATTTAAATAAAACAATTTTCAACTCACGTACATGTGAGATGTTTGTTGTTGGTTTTTTGGGGGTTTTTGGTTTTGTTTTTTTTTAAGCAAGAATGATGTTATAAATAATTCTGTACTATTGCTTTTTAAAAAGCTGAAAAATGTACATTTGTATGCAAAATACTGGCTGGGAATTCCTACCTACAAAATTTTTGTCTTTTGTAGCAGAGAATACTGCAGTAAAATCCAGAAACTTTGTAGCAGTCATGCCCATGTGATATAAAATATTCAGAACAACCCTTGATAATGGTTATTAGAAGAACATATAGGATCCCTCAAATAACAAAAAAGATGCCTTAAACCATTCCCGAAACACTAAAGCTTTCACTTTAAGAAGAACCTGGGGAATACAGAATGGGAAGGATCTGTACCCTAGACTCAGCACTGACAAAACGTTAAAGTTAACCAGAGAAGTTCACTTCGTGCAGAAGATCTTATAGTCAGAAGCATTGCAGGGCTTCTAAATTATTTAAATAGTCATGGAAAATACAAATTCAGCCACAAAAATAGTACCCGAAAACTCTTAAGGTTCAAAATACATTCAAATCCACATGCTTCAGATCACTGTCAGCCAGAAGAGCTATACCAGTGTAATCTGCTATAACAGACTGACCTTCACAGGCAATAGGCTGCATCAAAATAGAAACAGTCATCAGCAAAATTATCAGAAAGAAGAAAATGGAGCTTAGGCCTTCTTACTATGTTAGTCATGGGTTTCAAAACAATCAACCAACTGTCCATCCATACCCAATTAGTACTAGCTATAATTAAGTTTGTCTTCCTATGAGCAACTAATGTAAAGAATGCAGGGCATGGGTAACGTGATTGCTGTTGCCCAGCCCAGTGAACAGAACTGCTGCATCTGCATTGTGAACAATCTGGAAGCTGTGGGGAAACTTTGATGAAAATCCTGATAAAAGACAATGAAAAAATAACCAGACTGTACAGTGAGAAAAGCATGAGTGTTGTTTCAATGTTTGCACAGGATAAATAATGCTATGGCCTGTGTGAACTATGCAGCTAGAAAATCATCATTGAGCCAGGCCTGATACACATGGACCAATTAATAAGAGAAGGTATTGTCAAACTAATTATGTCCAGCTTCCTAACATAGCCCCAAAACATTTTTAAGAAACCCACTTCATAGGGCGTATACTGCAAGGCAGCTACATTTAACAATGATTGTGACTATTATAGAGTGTAAAATTAAGGATCTTTTAATGCGGGGACATTTCCTTGGAATGATACACCTGAGATGTCAAAGGCACTCAGCACAGCCAACATTGATATAGTAAATTTGACAGACCAAGAAGTTGTTTTCTGGAGGCTTTCAACAGAAAAACAATTATTGATCTCTTAAGTGGAATTTACAGCATTACAGCACACAATCAGTGTGAATGAGGAATTCGTAAGACTGATTCAGTTGGCACGCCTTTAATTGTTCACCAGATACATTTGTTTATGTCCAGTCTAAGTATTTTTCAGCACTGTGACAAGACCTCTGTCCTTCAGCACATATGATTTAGCAGAGAGATGGGGTGGGGTGTAACACCTATAGACCACTCTGTGCGATGATTGCGATGATATTTTTGACAAGGACTTCTGATTATCATCTTTTAACCTTGTCTAATGACCTTTTCCTAATGCAAACCTATACATCCCAAGATAAAACTACACTTAAAGAAGACCTTACTAATTAGCTCTTGTGCACACTGGCACACCTGGTCAAGAATCCAGGAATGCATACCTCTAGGCTCACAGCATTCAGTTCTGATGAACAGACTTTGTCATTGAGGTCAGGTGTGGAAGCTGTTACACCACAGACCTATGTTGCTGATGTTCTGTGCAGTCCTGAGGAAGGCATGTAAGAAAGACCAGTGTTGCCTGAACTGATGGTGTCATGCTAAAACAGTTCCTTTGAGGTCAACTAAAATGACCTCCCAAGCAATACTGCTGTTGCTTTATGCTAGCAGAAACTGCAAACTATCTTCCCATTTAAATCTCAATGAGTCCTATAATCACTTCAGTAAAAATGGATATGTAACGATTAACAGCTCAGAGATGGGAAATTAATGTTCATAGATTTTTGACAACTATAATTGATGAGCATTGTTGTTAGTGTATAATTTCTATAGTGATGTTCTAGTCCTACACAAAGACTCTGACTTTGTCTAGTTCAAAGAGGCTGAAGAGTGACTTCATCGCTTCCTGCAGGTTTCTAGGAAGGGGATGTAGAGAGGAAGGTGCTGAGCTCTTCTCCCTGTGATTCAGGGAATGGGTGCCTGGGAATGGCTCAAAGCTGTTCCAGGGGAGATTCAGACTGGACATTATTAGGAAGCATTTCATGACCAAGAAGGTGGTGAAATGCCAGAACAGGCTTCCTAGAGAGGTGTTCTATGCCTCAGGCCAGCCAGTGTTTTAGAGTCAGTTGGACTGTACCCTTAATAATACGCTTTAACATTGGGTCAATCCAAAAGTGGTCACGCAGTTGGACTAGATGATCATTGTTGGTCCGTTCCAAATGAACTATTCTCTTCCTGATGCTATTATACTTCTTCAGCTAGGAAAGGGGTTGAAGCATCTCAGCTTAGTGATACTAAGGTTTTCCAGAAAGGAGTAACTGAATTCACGTCAAGTTAATCATAAATGTAATTCCCAATATATGACCCTGATTATTTTTTAATTTATTTATTTTCACATATAACTAAAGCGAATGACATGGTCTAGACTAGAAGAAGAACTAGGCTGAAATTCGGCACAAATCTTGCATGGAACTAGAGCACCGTTGTAAGTTTGAGTAACTTGGTGGAAGTATTACCACTGCTTCCTTCCAAATCCCTGCTATAATTTCTGCACCGCTAGGACCTTGCATCTCCAGAAATTTTATCATCTGCTAGTTTGTTTTAAGAGTTTTAGCACTTCCAGTAGAAGAAATAAAATGCATATTCAGATGAGACACTAGAATTTTTCTGTTTTGAGAGAGTTTAAAACTCTGGTCAGCACATATGTGGAGGCAAGAAACTAAGATTTATTCTAACCTACTGAGGCAGTAGTAGCTGCATTTTGGATACATGATGGGCACTACGCTGTACAAATACAGAAAAAGAGACGACTTTACTGGTTTTAGTCAAGTGATAATGAGAGAGAAAAAAAAAAAGAGAAGTAAGTAGCTGCACTGCCCACACTTATTGCAGGAAAATGTGGAGTGGAATTGGTGACAAACCCCTGCTTTCTGCTCCCAGCTACGTGTCATATTCAGTAGGTCTTGTGGCCTCCCATCCCAGGAGAATCACTGGAAAAGGGGAGCAGAGAGAGACAAAGCAGAGGCCAAGTTAGGAGAAAAACACATGTGCGTGTGCCTTGGTTGAACTATTTGCAAAAGGAAAAGAGGCTTATAAATCTGTTCTGTGTTCTCCATTAATATTTAAACCTTTCCATTAAGTTTAAGGAAGCACAGGGAGGTCTCAGTATCTCAACTTTTTAACAGTTTTGTAAAGATTGGTGAGAGAGGTAACTACTTTTCCCATGATAAAAAAAGGCTCACCATCAACTTACTTCTTAATAGATCCCAGGTTATTAATGCAACCAGCAGAAAAGCTGCTATTGTAGCTTGTATTATAGACCACTGAGAATCAAACCAAAAGATAAAACAAAAGAAATTGAGACCTACTTGCTTCACTGCTTATAAAAATGTTTATCATGATAGTTAGTAGAAATTGTAAGAATTCATTAATCCACTAAACATGTGATCGCTGCCATGTGTTCAGTAACATGCACCAAGCAAATGATAGAGCCTAGCTTTTTAGAAGACCATCACATTTATGTAACAGGTGTTTTTTGGTTTTTTTTAAGAAAACAAGGCCAGAACTGTAATGGGCCCTGGGATGGGCAAAGAGAATGCCCAATAGGAAAGGAGAATGCGAAGACTTGAAATAAGTTGGAACAACAACATAATATTTTGATTATTATTCAAATAGAAACACCAAGGCCTTTCAGTCCTATTGAAGTAAGTGACATTATATTGAAATCCTAGCACCAGGAAAAATTTGTGCCAAATTTTAAAATTCTATGCAGACTACTCGTAAGCTGTCAAATAATAAAAGTCCGGTCTAGCTTAACTGTAAGGTTAAGGTTAGAAGAGCTTCCACTAGTAGAAGGGATGATCCTGAACAGCTTTTGTCATCAGAGAAGCTTGCGGTAAGTTTAGGGCAAGACAGAGATGGCAGGACAAAAATGGATTCAAACCTCTTAACAATCTTGAATCGGGCTATATTCTTTTCATCTATCCAGCTATGCACTCCACACCCTTCAAGTCTATTTCCTAACCAGATTGATTACCATTTCAGTGAAGTGTTGTAAAAACTGAATTCCATTAAGTACTTTAAACTTGGACCGAATACATGGAATCAACTGTTCTGGGTTGTTTCTTGGGGTTTTCCCCTCAGATTTCACAGAGGCAGAAATAATGTTTTATTGTGAAACTTTCTCTACAATGCTTTATTAATTTAATGGTGGGACTCACTGTGCGCATTTGCAAAATTATTAATTAGCTCAAGTGTAAAAGGCTAATTAAGTGCTTTAGAAGTTTACACTAAACACAGTCAATTACAGAGATAGCAGTTTCTGTTACTACTATATAAATCCTAACTATTTCAAAGCTACTTCTTAGTACTTGGTGTTTTGAAATGCCTTTTAAATTACATTACAAAGTTTCTATTAAAATAACACTATTAGTCATTGAAAATAGAAAGTTCTATAATGTGCAATTTGACATCTGTGACATGCATGGTGATGAAATTTTTTAATTGCATTATCACAGGTTCATTTTCCATAGGACTTGCACCTTGTTCAGTGCACCAGTATTCACCTAATGAGCTGCTGATGAGCAGCACTTCATCTGTTCTTTCTGAAAGCTCTCTTTATCTAGCGAAATCTATGCCTCCTTCCTCCTCACTAGGTTTTTATCAAGTCCTATTGTGTGCTGACAAGTACACAGTTTCCCTGGCTAGTTCCCATCCTCATATACTTATCTTTTACCGAGTCTTAAATTTATTCCCTTCCATCAAAACTGAGGCTAGCTGGTTTTTTTTTGCTTAGCTTATCCTCGGCTTAGGTGTTTTCCCATCCAAGCCCTTATCTCACAAGAGCTTTATCCTAAGCATTCTTCTCTTTTTGGGGGGCTTTTTTTCCTGCCATCCTCATGTTACATAATCTTTTCTTCCATTTGTACCAGAAGACGATGGGACACCTGCGTATCTCTCGGGTTCTTCCTCTGACTTTTCCCTTTGGGTTGTGGAGAAATGAGTGTAACCAGTCAGTAAAAGGCACAGACATACATGCAGTCGAGTCACACAAGGGAACCATAGAATTTAAGCTTGTTCAACCACAAACATCAGAAAAATCTCAAACAGGCATGTGCTAACAGGTGTGTGCATAGAGATGGGGGAAGCACTTCTGTCATACTTTCAAGCTAAACACCAGCAATCCTAGGTTTTTTGTTCTGATTGTTTAACATAGAAACCAGAAGGAATTATTCTCTTTTGCTTCACTCTAACATAATACAAAGAAACCAGGGGATGGGGGGAGGGCAGCCACCAACAGCGGCTATTCTATTGTTTTCTCTCAAAAACTTGGCAAAGCAACAAGCTAGACACAGCTGAAATGTGCTGGCTAAAAATTTCTCAAAACTTTCATCTGAGACAGATACAAACTATGCCTAACACCATCACAGAGAAAGTTTGTCAAAGCCATGGATACCTGACAAAGGGTTCCATACCAGAGAACTTAGTAAACCCTATACATGTACAACATTACCAGCATTGCCTACAATTATGATTAGCACATTTTTATGCACGTGATGTTTTATAAATTAATGGTATGCTCTAAAAGCAGGTTTTGCTTTGCAGGTATTTTTTGTGGTTAGACAAAGAGCACTTCGTCGATGATGGTATTTTGAAAGTAAGTAATTTGATTTTAAAACAGGTCTACAAAAATCCTCTCAGCTCAAACATAATTTCCTATGCTGGGGAAATTTGGAGTTTTCTTTGTTCATCAGTTTGCATTTGAGAGTTTGCAGGGTTTTTTTATCCTTTCCTGGCAAAGCTCACTTGTCACTTCAAGTTAGAAAGAAATCCTCTTCCTAACAGACTTATCTCAGTTTATTGTGGTCAAAAAGCAGCTAATCATCTTGAAGAAGGTAACGGATTGCAGAAAAGGACCTGGATGTCCCCGGGGGACACCGAATTGAACATGAGGCAGCAATGTGCCCTTGCTGAAAAGGTGAACGGTACCCTGGGCTGCATGAGGAGGGTATCCCCCTCCTCTGCGCAGCTATGCTGAGGCCACACCTGCAGGGCTGTGCTGAGTTCTGGGCTCCCCACTACTGAAGACATGAACGCACTGGAGAGAGGGCAACAAAAGGCCACAAGGCTGATGAAGGGACAAGAAAGCATCTCTCCTGCGAGGAAAGGCTGAGAGAGCTGGGACCACTCAGCCTGGACGACAGGCAGCTCAGGGGATCTCATCCACCTGTAAAAACACCTGCAGGGATGGTGCCAAGAGGACAGAGCCCAGCTCTTCCCAGCGGTGCCCAGGGACAGAGCCAGAGGCCATGGGCACCGAGTGACACACAGGTTCCCTCCAAACATCAGGAAACAAGTCACTGTGAGGGTGACCAGGCGCCGGGACAGACTGCTCAGCAGCGGCCACAGGGCCCTAATGCGGCTGGAGGACTGGGGGTGTCTGGCACGTGCCGACATCGCAAACCTCTCCCCGCAGCTGTGAGGGACTTTGGGCCAAGCCTGGGTTTGGTCCGTCTTCTCTCAAGGTTTAGCGGCCGCCGCCGCCAGCCTGAGCCACAACTCCCTAGCACGGTTCTAATCTATTTTCAAGCTCCCCTTTACCGGAGAGGTACCCGGGGTTGGCGGCGGGTTGAGGCCGCCCACCGCGGACGCGGCGCCGGCCCCGGCCCGGCCGAAGGAGGGGGTGACGTCCCGCCGCCGCAGGAGGCCATGGCGGGCACCCCGCCCGCGGCGCCGCGGGGATTCCTCGGGGCGGGGCCTCCGCCCGCGGCCACGGACGCGGCGATCGTGGCCCCGCCCCTATATAAGGGGCGGCTTCGGCGCGGCCTCGAGTGTGGCCGCCGCCTCTCCCGCCGCTGACCCGCGCACGGGCACCATGGCAGGTCAGTGCGCGCCAGGCACGCGCCACCGCTCGCGAGGGCCGCGGGAGCGGAGCCGCCGCGCGTGCCCGGCCGCGGAGCGTAGATCGGGAGTGGAGCTGCCGCACCTGTTTTTAGGCGGCCGTCCCCCGGTGGCGAGCGGGCTGCAGCCGGTGGGGGCAGGGGCTGCCCGCCGGGCGGTCTAAAAGGACGGGGCGGTGCGGGCTCGTACCGCGCCAGCCTCGGTTGCCCGGCCCTGGTCCCGAACGGGAGGGATGTAGCCTGCGTGGTGGGGAGCGGGACGGGGGAGACGGCCCCCTGTAGGGCCGCAGCGGCTCACAGGGCAAAACCCAGCTCTCTCCTGAAAGGCTAAAGAGAGTGTGTGACTGCGTTGATTTTAGTACTTTACAAGAAGTATTTCCTTACCGCCTCTTTAAGTCCGTCTGGCTTCTTCCCCCCAATTCTTCTCCTACCTGAAGCTGTCAGTGGAGTCGGTTTCATTTTCAGATCTGGAAGCCTGCAGGAAGTCTGTCTCCCGCTGCACGTCTTACTTAGATGCTCTCGTCTCTCTAGGCATCCTGTACCCAAAAATATTCAGATATACAAGTACCTAACTCAGAGAATAGGGGGAAAGGCAAGCAGCTGTGAACTCTGGCTATGCTTACGGAAAAGCTTCTAGGGAAATTTTGAAAAGATCTGGGGCAAACCCTGCAGTCACATCATGCATGCCACCAAATACAAGATTTATTCTAGCTCAGACTTCCAGAATGCTCTTGAGTGTGTAAGGGCTGGCACAAAGACCCTTACAAAGGGGTATTCTAGCCTCTGAACCGTGCAGCCAAAGATGTCTCTGAAGTATCTTGGTTTTGTCTGGATAAATCAATTATGAAACTGTGCATCTGTCTCTCATTCTCTGTGTTTTTTGCAGACATGTTGGTACTAACAGTTCATTATGTATCAGATGGAAGAGTGGCTGCTATGTAAACATAAGATACGGTGGAGGAAATACTTACAGAGAATTGAGAAGGGAGACCCAAA
This sequence comes from Grallaria varia, assembly GCA_013396735.1. Taxonomy (NCBI): domain Eukaryota; kingdom Metazoa; phylum Chordata; class Aves; order Passeriformes; family Formicariidae; genus Grallaria; species Grallaria varia. The sequence goes on along the minus strand of VWZG01003388.1, from coordinate 121,355 downwards.
CAGCTGAAATAACCTGTGGTAGAGGTAGAATGAACTAGTCTCTTGCAGATGTAACTTCCATAGTAATCAGGAACTAGTCTTGCCCAAACTGTAGCATGGACTCATGTACTTATGAATGTAGAGAAGATATGAAATAGAACATAAGTAATTCAAAACTTTGGAAAGCTGTGCTGACTTGGATGGTCTGCAAGCTGGCAATATTCACCTCCTCCCAAGCAGCTCAAAAGCTTCCTAGGGGTGTTGGGATGTAATAGGGAGTTTCTGAGACTTTACTCCATCATTAAATGGACTTTATTTCTCTAGGACAGACCTTTGTGAGGGAATATTCAGTTTTGATGAGATGAGAAGACATGGTAGAAGTATACCTGGTAACAGGTCAATGAAAAAAGACTAGTGTTTCAATGGCAAGGTCACTTTAAGAATTAGTCTTACACTGCTGGAAAAAAAAAAAAAAAAAGGCAGCACTCAGATGAATGTTGGGCACAATCCCACTTTGTCTACACTGGATTTTTAGTGAGCTATCTGAGAGCATAGAGTGGCAGACTTCTATATATTGAGTAGTAACATGCAAATTAACTAGTGAAAAACCCTGCCCTATCTGGAGGATGTTCACACCACTTAAAATGGTACATACCTGCCATTTCAAAGAAACATACAGCTAGTTGTTCTATAGACTTGTTTAATGTAAACTAGAACAAATAGGCAACTAAAGTGAATTGAAACAAAATATCTTTATTCCTGGCATCATAGAAGGTTTTTTGATCTTTGTGATTGACCACTATAATCTAAATCCCTTGGGACTAGTTGGTTTTGCTGCTACGCAAAATAGGTTTTTTAGCTGGTCTGTACATCTTGCAAACCAGGTTTGCAGAGGTTATAGACAATTATGGTACATGGCTTTCTGTCATCAACTGTTAAGGTGGTATTAAATTAAATGAGTATTAATGATGACTGCCACATGAACTTAGGAGTTGTCCCAAACACCAGTCTCTCCCAAAGAAGTCAGTATTTTAATCTTACTACTTGGCTTGATAGTAAGCCTGTAAGTGCCCAGAACCCTCACTCTGATCTAACCTAGTTAACAAATTCTGTAAAGAAAAGAAATCACAGTTGCTAAAATAAATTTGAATCTGAACATCTACCATTGAAATTCTTAGTAAGAGACTATTGAATTGATCCTGTTGAAAATTAACTGGTAGAAAAGAGCATACTTTATAAAGAGATGTAGCTTGCAAAGGAGGTCTACATGACAATACTTAACAGTGAAATGAAGAACTTTTGTAAGTTACTTGTTTGCTTTAGTCAGTCCCACCCTGGCAGTTTAAAACAACATGACAATTGAAAGAATGCAAAGCTTGTATTATAAGTCCTCAATAAGCACTATATGGCAAAACAATATGCCTTAATCTATTTCAGAGATACAGTTGGAACAGATTATACTTTATATTAACAAGTCAAACTTACCTCTTTTTCGCTTGAGGAGTAAAAACTGTTGCCACAAGTTTTAAATTGATTTTTGTATTACTAATTACTTCCCATTCAAATCTTGCATTTTTGTGATAGAGCTGCAACCATCAGTTGCAGAACAACTCATCTGCAAAATCCTGAGCTGGCAAAACTTAAAACTGTTGTCCAAGATCTAATTCAATGCTTACTTTCATTTGGAAATGAAATGCAAGTTTTACTCTGCTGTAGCTTCAGGGTTGAGAGCTGAACCTACAGTAACTCTACAACACGCTACTAACTTTAGGCCAATTGCAAGCCCACAGACTCCAAACTCTTAGCTTAAAATAGCACGTTAATGGCCAAAGTAGAGCTCCTTAGACTTTTTATTATGTCTACATTTTGCATGACTGACTTAACTTGGGGGCAAATTTGAACTGGTTTTCTCTTGCAATGATCTTGATTTTGTGGGGTGTTTTACTGTATTATGCCATGTGTCAAGTTACTAAGAGAAAGTATAACTATGCAAGTATATTCTGCTCCATTCAGCCGTGTAGATTGGCCCTATATACAGAACTAAAAGGCACATCTTAGAGGTATCACAGCATGATTACCTAACAATACTAGGTTTCTAGTATATCTGTCTCAGAATAAAGTAGTGGATTATACTAACTTGACTGAGTTCATTTCTTCCAGACCAGTCCTTTGTGACTCTAGCCACAAATGACTCCTATGTGAAAGGAGCACTGGTACTTGGTTCATCCTTGCAACAGTACAGAACAACAAGGAAGCTGACTGCACTCATAACTCCTCAGGTCTCAGATCTTATGAGGTAAGGTTACTTACATACTTCAAACTGCTACAGTTCCTGCTAATGTGCAGGTTGAAAAATGGAAGTTAAATTCCTTAATAGTAACCTTTCAAAACTCTGGAAGTTAAATACCTAATTTTAACAGAATTCAACTTATCTATACTATGGAATTCTGTAAGTTCTTCAAACATGAAACTGCAATGTTTCGGTAGGCTTTTGTTTTTTTCTTTCTTCCCTGTGATGAGTGAAACAAATACTCTGTAGTCACTAAACTGTGACTTGATACTGACATTTCAGCTGGATCTTTGCTCTTTCATAGGGGGGGATTGGTATTTATTTGTTTTGCAGAAGTATTCCTGATTGAGAAAATGTAACACAAGCTCTCTTGAAATCTAGCAGACACTTCAAATCAAATTTTATCATAAGAAAAGAACTAAAGCAGCATGAATAAATCAAATCAGTAGCTCGAAGAGGCATCTAACAGGGTCACCACAGTACAACAAATGGAAATAATAAGAAACTGCTATCTACAGCCTCTCTAGAACAGTATCAGTATGGAGTGGACTGAGGGGAAAAGAATCCAAAACAGTTAATATTATGTAAAATTACAGATGATAAGTCTGGATTCTCTACAAGGGGAAGTTCTGAAAAGACTTCTCAATATTTAGAGACAGTAGAGAGGTGGGTCAATAAAAAAAAATACTAACTCTCCCTGCAATCTCCTGGAAGCAAAACAGTCATATCAATATTAAGATGTTACATACAGGAACAACCATTTCCACTTATTAGGTGGGATTCATCTTAAAAGATGAGTCAGTCCTAAATGTGCTTATGTGCTAGTGCAAGTCAGCTAGTACTATGCCCTTAGACATACCTACCTACCTAGTGGTGTAATGAGAACTTGCATTTCTCACCTTGTCTCCAGTAACAAGGTATGCCTTAAGTTCAGAAGCAACTGTCTACACCAAATTGTCAGTATAAAGACAGGCTTCAAGGCAGAGTTCCAAAACTCATTTATAAGCTCTGTGGCTCAAATTGCACTGGTAATTGCTGAGCATTCAGGATACACTGTAAAATACCAAGACTTGACGGACATTTACTATTTTAAACAGCATGAACACCTTAATATCTCTTGAATTAATGGTGATGCTTTATTGATGGTAAAGCAAAGGTTGGATATGTGCCACATAATTTCACTACACTGCCTGAAAGGTTGTTGCTCTTCAGTGTACATGATACTGATTCAAAATGTTTCTGTACCCATACCCATGACTAAATCAGCTTTGAAAAAACTTTATGGGATAAAGAAAGTTTTAGCAACTGGGTATAGTCAGATGTCACAAATCCAGAAAAGTGTTCTTGTAACTATTGCATAAACTTCTGTTTCAGCTGTTTAGGATTCAGTTACTGTCCTGCTTAAGCTACTCTAACAGCTTCCCATTTCTTAATTGCCAGCTCAAAGTATACTGTTTAAGTTGCCAAAAATCAGAGTCTGGATGAAGAAAAGGTTTGTGGAAAGTTTGTACTACATAGCTGTGACTTACTGGACTTAGTAGCAGTGTCCTTTTTGTGGAAGAAAAAGACCCCAAACTTCTTCCTGCTTCAAAATTTGCCCATTACAAACTAGAAACTTTGAGCCAGACAGGTGAATTTTTTGCATTCCAACACATGCAGTCAACTCTCACTGATGAAATAAGAAACGCTGCCAGGTTATACTTCTCTTTATGAAATCTTTCACGTGATCTGGTGCTGGAGTAACAATAGAACTAAATCTTGAATCTTCCCCAGGAGAGTGCTGGAAAAGGTCTTTGATGAAGTCATATTGGTAAACGTCTTGGATAGTGGGGATTCAGCACACTTGGCATTAATGAAAAGACCTGAGCTGGGTGTCACACTAACAAAGCTTCACTGCTGGGAACTGACACAGTTTTCAAAGTGTGTTTTCATGGATGCAGACACAATGGTAAGTGGCTGTGTCTCCTGGTACCTCTTAATGACCTAGTATGGAGGTTGTTGGATTTTTTGCTGTGGGTTGTGTTGGGTTGTTGTTTCTTTTTAAGAGGAGGGGTAATAGAAGCCTTTTACTAGTTGGACTGGTAACTCTAAGAATGTGTGTGCCTTTTAATCTAAATTAATTGTAATGAAGTCTGCGGAGCCTGTTTCCGTAAAGTATTCTCCTCCATAAGAGCATCAATATGAGAACTTTTTTTCATGTCTTAAGGTTGATGTCATAATCCATAAAAACATGATACTACAAATCCCAACCTAAAAACAATTTTTTTTTTAATCTCTTTACAATTAGGCTTTGTCAAATATTGATGAGCTTTTTGAGAGAGAAGAGCTGTCTGCAGCACCAGATCCAGGCTGGCCTGACTGTTTTAATTCAGGAGTTTTTGTTTACCGACCTTCCATTGAAACATACAATCAGCTGCTACAGTTTGCCACAGAGAAAGGCAGCTTTGATGGTACGTATTAATTTGTATTTCAATATAAGTTAGACCAAAATGGTAACAGTAGTTGGGATGGCTCAGTAACTATGTACATATCACGAGGACTCTATATGACAGAATTCTCAATTCAGTGTAACTACACAAAAATTGTACCCCTCTGAGAAATAGAGGCTATCATTACAATATGTAGTGAAATTACTTTTTTCAGACTTCATGAAATAAAACCCCCTGAGTTTGGCCTCCAGACTAGCAGCTGTAAGCATAAGCAGTGTAAAAATCATATAAGAAGAAATCTGAAGATGCAGCAATCACAGTGCATGCATCGGCAAATGAAACTGCAGTGCTATGCTTCCTGCATTCCTAACACTCAAGGCTTGAATGTTCTACGTTAATTCAAGTTGATGTAGAAACAATAACACTGGTCAACTTGAGCATAGCTTCAAAGAATCAGACATTTGAAGATACAAATATCTCTTCATATGCTATGTGATGGCTTCCTATCATTATAGGGTGGTGACTCTCTCCCAATATCAAGTGCATATAGCCTCAGCTGCTTCCCAATATAGGTCACTTGGGATTGGCCACTGTACCAGATTTAAGCTTGAGAAGCCAAGTTACGCTGTCCTGTAAGTCTACTAAATCTGTTACCGTTGCAGTAAAAGCCCATGTTGCCTGAAGACTGCTATAGTTAAAGGCTTCTGAATATCACTGTCTCCTGTCACTGAATTTCATTATATAACTACTGTGATACAAAACAAAGTCTAACTGAAAAAGCTACAGAAAACTATGTAATTAAGACCACAAAACAGAGCTCTTGGATAGAATGTAATTAGTCAGCCTGTTGACTTACCTTTCAGTACTTTTCAAAAAGTAAAAATTCACTAGTCACTCTGAGTTTGCAGAATAATCCCTGTTACTCTGTGGATTCGTGTCTGGTCTTCTAAACAACATTAGTCACTGCTAGATGCTTAATGCTACCATATGAATAAACTCTAGTGAAAATGAGTACTGCCATGTAGCGAAGGATCTGTACCTTGCCGCTGACAGGGTAATAGTTGGAAGCTTTGTGAGCACTCTCCGATGCTGGGTGCAAACTAATCATCTATGGCAAAATCTATAGCATAGTTCTGAATTGTTGCATTAAAAACAAAACAAACCCAAAAAACCCACAAAAAGACAATCCTCCCCCCCCACCTAAAAAACCCCCAACCCATCCGTCCATCCAACCACCCACCCAAACCCCCCAAAACAAAGCCACATCTTTGTGCAAACCGGCTGCTGAGTAGCTCCAAGAACATCTGAGACTTGGTGGTTGTCTTCTCCAAGCTTTGTGCTTGACTGCTAGCAGATCCCAGGGTCTTCTATGTTGAAGGCCTCTCTCCTTTAAAAGAATAGAACTTCTTCCACAGTCTACTCTCTGGCGTGAAAGCTAAAGCCACGCAATGGTGAAAGTTCTTCACTGTCCTAAATGCAAAGTAATTGTTGCAGCACTTAACAGCAAAAATAGCGGGTTAATGGTTTAGGTACTAAATTTCTAAAACTGTAATTTGTACCTCAGCTTTAAAAGTTACTTAGTTTTTATTAAATGATAGCACCAATCTGGGTAAGGAGACCACGGAAACTTAGGCTGTCTGTATAAGCTACTGCTGACCTCAGAAACTTGGTGGGGAGATAGGGGATTGAAATTTAAATTTACCTAGACAGTAGTAAAAGGTTCTAGAAAACTTTAAATAAGAGAAAAACCTGTGAAGGGTCACTGCTTTTAACAGGGATGCAAACGTAACAAGCAACCAAGCTATGCACAGTACCTCCTCTGCAGCCGTAGTAAGCAGGGGAATGCAAGACTTTCCAGAGTATTGCATGTTTATAACAGCAGACAGGTGCTCTCTATGTTATGGTGTTGTCCAGAAATGGCAGAATGATGGCTACTTAAGTAGACAACCACTTTGTCTATCTGAACTTCACTTTTCTACAAAGGAATATGTCATGCAATTAACTAGATACCATCTTAAAGTAGTGGAGGGAAAGGAAAAGTTTGGTCTTAAAAGAAATCTGGTAGTACTGATACTTTAAGAATGTTGTTACTGCTTTTTATCCTCTGGCTCTTTAGCCTGGGATCCAAAATAATTGCTTTTACAGTCTTGCTGTATTTTATCTTTATCTGTAAATATGTAGTTGATACAAGTACTGGCTGGTTCTTTCACCTTATGTCTAAGATCCAGTTTATATAACACCAGTTTATATAACAGTGTTGAAGTCTGGACTAGGACAGCTAAATGCTGCTTTCATTGTCTGCTTTAGCACAAATGCATGCAATCTGAGGAAAAAAAAAAAAAAAGGCAGAGTATGTAAAACAATCTGAGCAAGAGAAAGTCCTGTAGAGTAAGTTAAATACACTGTTGCTGCCCCTTCAGTTCTCTTGCGATGGACAGAACTCCTTTGAAAGGGCTTTCCTTCCTTTAGGGGTTGAGAGGCAAGTCAGAGATTTGAAATTACTGGACTGAGTCCTCAGGCAGTTTCTCACTCTGCAATCTGCATGTATGCTGACAGCTGTAACAGGATACTTAGAATTTATATTTGTCAGTGTACTGTCTGTACATCCAAGTTTATGCCCAGCGTCTAGATACTTCAGTTGCAAAAAGCAAATTCTGCTCAAACAGCACTGATGGTGTAAACCTTAATACAGCCCTAACTCTAATCACAGCAATAAAAACCCTTTTCTAAGTCAGTAGAGACCGAGTGCTTGAGAAAATTAAAGATTAAAATACACTACTAACTAAGCTATCCCTTTATCTGTTCTTTAGTAATGCTTCTTGTGAATGCAGTTACAGGTAAAAGGAATACAGTAAATGAAAGTTGAGGGACTACCTTCAACCTCATTGATAAGGGGAACTATTACCCCTTAAAACCTAATTATATTCTTTGCAATAAGGAATGAATGGATATAAATAAATAGGGGTTTGCTTCTCAGTAACTCCTTAGAAACTAGACTGTTTGGGCCCGAAGGCTTTATTTTTTACTTTTATTTTTATCTACTCTACTACTGCGATACCAAACAACTTCTGACTCAACCTCCTCACAACCTCTGCTTGCAAACTAAGGTGGCCCCTCCCAACATAGATTGTTACCCTCACTTAGCAATTAGTCAGCAGCTTTTTAGTACAGAACTAGGAAGACCTCTTGTCTCTTAAGGATTTGATGAAGTTTTACTAGAGTTGTCTCCGAGATTTTTTAAATGAGATCACTGTGGAGGTAGATGCATCTAGGACTGCAGGTCTAACAAGCCACTGATACCCCAACTGTCGTTGGTTATGCAACATGTTGGTTATGCATCTGTAGGCATGGGTAATAAAACTAATTGTTGCCACTTTATCGGAGCTACAGCTTTCCTGAAGCTGAGTAGTACTTAGTTGTCCTGGTCATTTTTTTTCCCTGCCTTACACAGCTTGAGCTTAAGCTGTAAAAGAAACTGAATGGCAGAATTTGTGAGCAGCTTGCTATCTTTTACCAAAAGTAACCCCACACATACTATATATTTCATTCTCTGCATTCTTTGGATTTTCAAGGGCTGCAAGGTTTACAGGCTTGTTCACAAATAGAAATTTAGTCTTGTGCCAAACTTCTACTGGACATGACAACTTCATTACCAACTCTTACTTACTGAAGTGACTGAAAAAGAGCCTCAAACAGCTATCTGATGCTTGTAGCCTATTAATGCTTTCTCTTTTAGGTGCAGATCAGGGGTTATTAAACACCTTCTTCAGCAGCTGGGCAACAACAGACATGAGCAAACATCTACCATTTATTTATAATTTGAGCAGCACTTCTGTATATTCCTACCTTCCAGCATTTAAAGCGTAAGTTCAAAATTTTAAGAAGATTTTCAGAGCTTACATAAACTGATTTCTTGTAATAGAATGAACAGGCATGATCTGAGCTTACACAGGTTTTCTAGAAGGAGACTGTTCTTGTCACTGAACATATAATAGTTTCTTCTCTAAAGAAAAAAAGAAAAACACCCTTGAATTAATGGAAGTCAAATGAGTCATCTCAAGATAAATGCAGAGAGTTCTGTGTCTGTAGCTTGAACCACTCAGCCCTGGTGGTAACACTGAAGTTTAGAGTAAGCACATTTGACAGGTCACTTCCAAAAGGAAGAACCACTCTTCCAGTATAGGATACAGTCTGTACAGTTCTAACCAATGGCAGTAGGCTCTTGAATCCACTTGAGCTGAACTTCAGCATGCCACTGGTGGTATTGTTCAAATTTAAGTAACTTGCCCTTTTCTCACTCAAATTACTTAGGGTATTTAATAACCAGTAGTTAATCTAATCAGACTATACCATTCAAACAAATGTGAACAAAGACTTGTATAAAGCTAGAATTCTCTCCCAACAGTCTTTCTAGACCTCTGTCAGTTCTTTAAGTAACAGCATTATGGAACAAAGTCTACACCAACCACATACCGCATGTTTCCTCTGTGAGGAAAACTGTATCCTCTCTAGCTAGCAGTATTAGATATGGCATGTGAGTAAGCGGTATGTCAGAGGCAGGGCCAAAGTGTTATAATAACACAGGAGGAAGGAGGAGGGAAGCTGAAATGTTACACAGAAACTAACTGTTAAGAGTTGCAGAAACTGGGGGCAAGGGGAGGGAAAGTACCAATTGCATAAAAACAATCTGATCTCTGAATGACATCAGGTTACTAGTGTCTAAAGCAGCAGCTAGCATAAGCAGCACTGTTGCTTGGCTGAAGATCAAACTATGTCTTGTGATCAGAATACCATCCGGACTCTTGTCACGCTAAAAGTGGAACACTTATTTAAAGAAATATATGCAAGCCTCAGAATGACTAAGTAGCTGGATAGCATTTGATAAGCTAATATCCATTGTAAAGTATGTCTTCTTTCCATGGCTGGCTGATAGTCACATGACCTTAATTTTACAAATTACCTTGTTGCCATAAAACACTAGTTGGATCTGGAGGCTCCTAACAAAAATTCCATTTAACTGATGGAATTGGTTGCCTAACAGAATTCATCAGACCTTCAAAAGCAGCATGCTGGAAGTGCAGCCCTCGTAAGTAAAATTCCCTGTTCAGTAGGTGGAACAATTTCCCTTGGTTAGATCAGCAGCTACACTCTTAATAATCAGCAGTTGGAATATACTGAAATTTAAACCTACTGACATCAATAGCTAAGTTTTTTGCAGCTTTGTACAGCGAGACTAGATTTCACAGCAGTCTCAGTAATCCTTTTTCCAAAGGAAAATGCCAATTCATGACAAATGCTCTCTAACTTCAAAACATTGATGAAGGACTTTTCTGGGAGATGGGGAAAGACAGATTAGTTGCTGAGGCCAGTGTGGACATAATGCTTCCTAACAGTTGAGCTTAAATGTCAAAATAAAGTATTGCAGATCCAGAAAGTATCTAGAAAGAAGATACTGAAAACATCAGAGAAGCTTGGTATCTGTCAACTGTTTTTCTGGCCGTAAGTGGACAGAATACTGAGAGTACACTTCTCTGCAGCAAATGTAACATAACACTTCTTAGGCATTCTCTTTCTTAAGTAGCCTTGATTTTTGAACAATGACAAGTTTCTTCAGAACAGCAGCAGACTAGGATGAAGAAAACTCGGGTTGTTTAGTACTGTGACGGCTAATAAAACTAATGTAGTCGTCTTAGACCAAATCTTGACATACAAGAGCTTAAAGTTTAAAGCCCAGTAACTGACCTCTTGAAGACACTTTTTTTTTCTTTTCTTGCCGTTAGTGCAAATACTTGGCCTTGTTTAACACACCATAGGTCTTCATTCTGTAGTAAGATCAGTTGTGTTCAAATCATTGAACGTGAATATTGAAATATAGTCAAGCATCTTACAATAATATGGAACCCCCTCCCACCCCAATGCATACTGCCGTAGTTTGAATGTTCTACAAGCTTTTGAAACATACCTGCATTGTCTCCATATGTAAAACTCCTTAAAAAGTGAGTCCTGGTCAAAATGACCACCATGTCAGACAAACTGCTTCAGCATTATTATCCATTTCAGTCATATTATGCTGAGAAGAAATCCTAACGTGATACAAACAGAACTAGGCAAAACAGTTGCTGTTACTAGAGAGACTGGTCTTGCTTGTTCACAAAACTGACTCAAGCTGAAATCTAGTTCTGGAACTGTAGAAGAATGACATAACTTGTCTCTGCTAGTGTTCTTTACTTGAGAAGAGGTGCACCTCACCTACACTTTTAATGCAGAAGAACACACAGATAACATTTGGGACAAGGCTAGAAGTCCATATTGAAAACTGAGTTTAAATGGTTTTTAAAAGAAACAAAACAAACCCACCCATGGCTAAACTTGGGCTTACTTACAAAATAACAGTTGTCTAGCAAGACCCTGCTGCACCAAGATCAGGAGTCCTTTGAAATGCCTAGGTCATCCAAAGCTATTACTTGGCAGGGACATGGTCTTCCTGCATCACGGCCTTCCAATGACCCTTTTCTATAGTGCTGTAAACCTGAAGGGTAACTCTTAATAGTGACCCTTCTCTACATAATGCTTGTAATGCCTAACTCTCTGGCTTGCTGACTTTGGAGTAGAATCTTTTTGACTTCTAAAACCAGTTTCGATTGCAACGGCTGCTTGAGACTGCTCTCTCCTGAGCTATGGACATCACTCTAAAGACCTGAGTTGGCTGTAAGTATTTAAATAGTCCAGACCATTAGGTTTTGGCTGTATTCTGACTAGTGTAATGTAGAATTGAGTTTGCATTTTTTCTGTTTTATAGCAGTGCTTTCAGTCCCAGTAGGCATTGGCAGTTTGATCATTTAGCATTTAGCCTCTTAAATATATTCATATTTTTGTTTTCTGGACAAATACAGAAATGGCAGGTTAAAAAAAAATTATGTCTGCCAGACAAAACTCATTTGCTAGACACATGTGCAAAATGGCTTCTAAAATTTTTCTGTCCAACAGGTTTGGTGCAAATACTAAAGTGGTGCATTTCCTGGGAAGCACAAAGCCATGGAACTATACATATGACGCCAGAACAAAAAGCATAAAAGGCAACATGGACGACCCTAAAATAGTTCACCCAGAATTCCTCAACATGTGGTGGGATACCTACATAGCTGATGTTTTACCATTACTAGAACAGCACGGAATTGTTAAAGAAATTAATACAGGTGTAAACATGGTACGTGCTCCAATAATCTTGTATGTCCATACCCAAGTATGGATGATGGGTATTTACCATTACAGCCATTTGCCTTCCCTCTGTCCAACTCCAAGCATGGGCGTGCTTTAGTTTGTGAGATGCAGGGTATTTTTGGTTTTGTTCTTTTAAGCTTGGAATAAAAAAATACTACAGAAGAAAAGCATGCTATAGTTGTCTTGAACATAGCTGTATGCTATGTAAGTAGCTAACCTTGAACCAGACATTATATTGTAGTAACTTCTTCAATATATACAGAGAAGGGCCCTAACTCTTAATGTGTTGCAGCTAATAAGGTTCTCAAGCAGAAGAACCCCAGTTCAGCATGCAAATACATACATACAGATCTTGCATGGTGAAACAAATTTAGGTAAGCCTAGGATAACGAGAAAATCAGTACTTACATAAAATGGCAGTGATGAATCCTAGTACTTATTAAAGCCAAAGTAATGATTCTAACTCTCATTCAGAATTTAGTAGCTTGCATCTGACTGCAGACATCTTAGCTTAGTACATGGGCCGGTTTAAGTTCTCAGCCTTTCTAAGACCAACGTTAATGATCTCTTAAGATATGCTTTCTCTTGGTAATCTTGCATCTTTCTAACAAACTATTTGCAGCTGTCGGGCTTGGTCTATACTCTGGCTTTCTCTTGTGGCTTCTGTAGAGAGGTATGAAGAACTTAAACTTTACTTTTTTCTTTTTATTTTTTTTCCCCCTTGCTAACTTCTGTAAATCTGCTTTGTTATTTTGCTACAAAAGTTGCACAATCCTTGCCCATTGGCAATGCTTGCTGCTGCGCATGAGAAAATCTACTTTGTTGTCCCACTCTATGGCCCGTTGCTCACTTTAGCTATGCAAAGTATTTCCATATTTTTACTCTGCATTTCCTTTTAGGCAGAGGTTACAGAGGCAGTGTCCCACTTATCAGTATCAGCAGTACTACCAACTGAATCTTCAGAAGAACGCAAGGAACGGTGGGAACAGGGCCAAGCTGACTATATGGGAGTGGATTCCTTTGACAACATCAAGAAGAAACTTGATACCTACCTTCAGTAGAAATGCCTGTCTCAAACAGTGGTGATGCAAGGACTTGTTCCAGAACTAACAGCTAGAAAGGTATAGATGGTGGTCAGTTACACTTGCTAGTAGCTTGATGAAAAACTTCTTGGCTGAAGGCCTCTGCAGTGCTACAGATGAAGACTGAGCAAAAGCTAGGAAGCAGAATTCCTTGGGCCACCTATTACTGCCCCATTTCCAATTCTCCCTACTAGATAAAACCAGGTATTTTCAGCTTAAAATTTCTTCTGTTGTGATCAATTGGCTCAACATATTCTTGAAACTGGGTTTGTTACCTCACCTCATTAAGGTGATTAGCATTGATTCCTTTGCTTGCTGTTTTAGATGTAAAATCTAATTCATGGGATTGCTCATACACTGGAGTGGTAGCCATTCTGCTTTACCATAAATGTAATAATTACACTGGGATACATACAGTTGTAACAGTAATAGCACTGCTTTGCTCTTCCAGTCACAATTGCACTGAAATTTTGACCAGGTTCTTACGCACAGTGCCTACAGCATGGCAGAATGCGTTTTTCAGTTCTGTATACTATGGGACTAGTAAACTGAGTTTTATCTGTTCCTTGCAATGTTGCACTTGATACAAAAATAAAAAGTTGTCATGCATTTCTGTCTTCCCTAAACTCTTGAGCAATTAAGAAAAAGGGAGCTCCAAAGCAGTCTAACTAAAATATTCAAGAGGTATAACCCTTAAGTTTTGCTAATGCTACTCAAGCTCTCATTAGCAAATGTCCAGCTTTTAGTTCTGTAATGATTTACAGAGTAGATAGTAATTTGCCAGGGAGTTGTTTAGAGCCTATCCCTTAAGTATTGTATAGGGCAGTGGAGGAAGTATCTGCTGAAGCTACTCAGAGTAGTGAAATGCAGTTTGGGAAGAGGGCATCTTTCTTTCAAGTGACTAAAGAAACATCATCTCTAATGTACACTGAACTTAAACACAATGGTGATGCTATTTTGGCAACGAAAGATTATGCAGCTGCTTCAGTACCTACCCTGATTAGGAAAACTACTCTTTCCATGTGCGCAAAGAGTAAAAGAGAGTGCTCTTTTGCCACACTCAGGCTTACATACTCCAAGACACACAGAAAAGCAGTAAAAATAAAGCATGCTGATGGACAGAAATGACTGATACCTGTACTAAAGTTCAGGTCTATCCTTTAGCCAAAAATGTAAACAGAACAAAACTAGTGTTCTTTGACAGCTATACCCTGTACTAGTCCAGAAACAGTAAGAAAATATTACTTCATTATTTCCTAATAGAGGAAGATTTTGGCTGGAACCTAGTGAGGGTGCTAAACTTTTAACTTAAGAGATAAAATGCATAATCAACAAGCTCTCACCATTTGCTGGTAAAGCAGAAGACATAATATGGGTATGAGAGTTAGACTGTTTTAACTTGTTTTTACTACTTAATTGCTCTAAGATCAATTGGTCACCATTTAGGAACAATGCTACAAGATGAGGTCCAAACCAAAGTAGCTTGTAGCTATTTAAAAGTATGTAGTATCTGAACTCCCAATCGTAACTAGCCCTTTCCTGTATGGGTTGTTCTTTTGCTGTGGTGGTTTTTTTTGTTTGTTTTGTTTGTTTTTTTTTGTGTGTGTTTGTTTTTTGGGGTTTTTTTTTTGGTAGGTTTTGTTCTTATTTTGTGTAAGTAGCATATCTTGGTGCTTTTTAAAGAAACTAAATTGCTCTTTAATGGCCCAGTCAGTCATGTANTTTTCTTTTTCTAAAGAGATAAATTTGAAGTTGTGTGAAAGCAGGAGGGATTACTAGTTACAGTCTGTAATGACAAAAGTACACTTTATCAAACAAGTACTGGAGTTCTGCATGCTCACAGAATGCTCTATGGAAAATAGTAAAATACTCTTTTAAAGACAGCTAAGCAGTTTTAATTTTCCTCCTCTTGTCTATATTCAAATTAGAGAATAGGCACATTGCTTCTTTTTAAGCTTAGTTGGAGAGAACCAAGAAAGTGTAAAGGTTATGAGACATTACCTGTCTGAAAATTTGGTTTAGCATGTAAGTTTTGTTACATTAATACAATAAGATAAGGAGAGATGCTGAATAAGATGAAAACCTGCATGTTTTGGGTTAACAAATATAGTTAGTAAAGAAAGAAAACCTGTAAAAATCATTCTGTCTTAGCCTCTGTAACTCATACTATGGTCAAATGTTTACTCACAGCTTCAGAAGAGTCAAAGGTATGGCATCTATACCAAATTCGATGCAGCTTACTGTCAATAAAATGACCTTTGTGTCATTACCTGCCACTATTTCCTTCACAATTCCTGCAGGCAGCATCTGCAGAAAAGCAGAGATCCCTTTTCCTCTCTTGCAGTAGTATCACGTGATTCATCAAGCAGTTTTCTGCTCTAAACTGAAGGAACTCAAAGCAGTAACTGAATCCAAGCACTATACTCAAAACATCACTATTCAGAAGATTCATTGCCCTTCTTAAATTGCAACTCAAGTATTGGAACTCCATTTGCCTTTACAAAGCATATAACCTAAGGTGTTCCTTAGATGGTGACAACTTGGAACAACTCTTACAAATTTAGACTTTTTTCCATTTACATCTTTATGTACAGGGTAAAAAAACCTCCAAAAAATCATGATAGACTACTAACTCAAGTCTTTGGAATTAAAAAATAATTCCAAAAGCTCATTACTAGAACATACTGTTCTAACTCCATGAAAGAGAAAGAGAGGTTCTGAAAAGCAGAAGTAAACTCCAAACAACCAGAACACTGGGGTTGTTAATCACCTGAGTAACTGCACAGCTCCATCAAATCAGACAGGACTTTCCTGTTCTCAGCTTTGACCTCTGTCTGTTCTCACAGATACATTAATGGCTTTCTTAGCAGAGACAATATAGCTTAGTACTACCTTCAGTAAGTTTTTATTTGGCTTAGGAACATGGAAACCATTATTTAATAGAGGAATAAGATATTAGTAATTGTTTTCATAATCAAGCCATTCTACAAAATCTCAGCATATTTTCACACAAGTAATGATGTAGTTTGTCTAGCCAAAGAAATGTGTCTCTTTCCTGTGCAATTTTAACTTGGAAAATGGAAATAATGGAACAGACAAATTTTTCCTTCATAATCACAAATTATTTCTCCAGCTTGTCTCTAAATACCAGAATCTGAACCAGAAAAACTCTATGGAAAAAAAAAATCAAAAACCGCCAAAAACCCAACTTCAATCAGGTTTTGCTTTGTTTTCCTGATCTTCTGTCAGCTTTCCAGTGACAACCAGTCACTGGGGTTCATGCTGTCTTCCATCATTCATGCCCTTTTGATTCTTTCTTTAACAGAGTTAAACCACATTTCTCTCCATAACTAAGATGCTGGCTCCCCAAAAAATGCATCAGCTTTTTGGGTTACCTGTTTTTAATTCCTTTCTCACTCCTTTCATTAGCTCACTGTTTTCTCCAAACAGGAGACATCTTCCCTTTATCTCTCAGTCCTTTTCCCTTTTCTGTGTTTGCAATTCATCTTATAATCAGCTGGCTGGTATTCTTAAGACATAAGAAGAGGTGAAAGACATTACAAGCAAATCAGATTCCATTTCTCAGCTGCTAAGTACACTTCCCAAATCTAAACAGGACCCAGATACAGCCAGCTCTGCCTCCATTTTGAAGTCTGAACCCGTGAAGGCAGCAGAATGTTGGGTAAACACTTATCAGAAGAGCAGAATCAAATGGAAAGAAAGGAACAGAAAAGAATAGTCAACTAATACTCAACTGAGATTCTTCCGTGCTATTTATTAGTTTGTGGTACATGAACATGAGTAGTTTAGCAAATTCTTCCTCGATAAATCACGCTGCATGCAGATTAGTATTCCATAAAAACATACCTGGAAATTAAGAACTCCATTTTTGCACTACAAGTGCAAAAGCAGTACAAGGAAACTGTTAGAAAGCTGGCAGCTATTAAAATAATTTGTTTAAATTATTGTACCTGGACTAACTTATTCACTGATGTGTGAGTAGATTATAATCTAGTTTAAATATAGCACAGTCTTACTGTTCAAAGTGTCTACTGAAATTACTAGACAGTATGTTATGAATACATGGCTATGATTCCAGCATTTTGTCCAAAAAAAAAAAAACAAAAAACCAACAAACCCTTCACTTTCACAAAAATCATTGGAATTCTGTTAAGAGAAGTAAAATATAAGAAGAAGGTGTTTTACACATCTAGGTACTTCCTTTTTACTAGCTCCTGGGAAGTAGTCAACAGAGAAACAGCCTGCTGCACCTGTTTGCTTATCAGGCAACACTGAGACAGAAACATGAAACTAATTAATTTCTAAAGCATTTTGTCTGAATGAGAAAACACACACTATTTATCTTTTATTACCTTTTCACCTCTAAAAAGAGATTAAATGCTTGCAAGTTAGAATGCATGAATACGGATTTCTGTTTTGAAGGATTTTTATGTATTAAGCATTGTACATAAAAAGCAACCTTTTGAAGAAATGACCCTTTTAAAGAAAAGAACACTGGAAAATTTTCAGGAGCTTGTGTGCTTCTAAATTAACATCTAGGTGCAAATTAGTTTTTCTAACTTATTTGAAGCATTTATGTTTTGAGCATAAAGACAGCAAAATTGAAATTTAGAATGGGACATGTAACTTTAAGAGCAGTATTGTCTAAAATATTGAATATATTATTTACTGAAAATACCTCAGGATCAACCTATAAATCAATTAGAGCCTTAATTTCATTAATTTTGTTTTGTTTCACTTCACTTGCTGAAGGTTTTTTGGTAGCAAAGGCTCCTGCTGCAAGTTGCCTCTTCTTATTCTGAATGTTCAGAATATTTTCCTCCACTGAATCCTTCACAATGAACTGAAATAAAAGCAAACAAAAACATACTGAAATGAAGATGTTAATTTTTTTTTAAAATGAAAGCTTAGGATGAGAAATTTAGGTATTTTGGAAAACACAGCTAAGAAGCTGAGCAGCCTAAAGGCCAGTTACATTATTTAGTTATCACTTTGTAAAGAAAAAAAAGAAAAGGGTTGTAATGCAATTGGAGGAAAAGGTTTGGCATTTTAATTTCTTCCCTTTTTAAAAAAAAATTACTGTCAGGGTATCTATCTCATCTTTGCTACTTACATTAGAAGAGAACTTGTCTTCAATTTTCCAAATAATACTTTTGTGATTGGGTATTAACGAGACAGACCAGCTGCTCTTCCACAACTAACTAAGCTGCTATGACAATGGCAAAAGTCTTCTCTATACCTTCAACATAATGAACTGTAAAGCAACAGCAAACTGCCCCATCTGAGTCACTCCAAATAGCTCATCAGGGACATCTAATTTCTAATACTGAAATCTTATAATCCAAAGCCCACACTTCAACAATGACAACACAATTTATGTTTACCGGTGAGACTATGATGTCACAATTACTTTTATAATACAGTAAACCTTTTTTGAAAATATTTATTCATAACCAGACAACTGTTAGGATTCTCTCTTAACTCACCTTAGTAATAACAACATTATGCTTCTGACTCAGCCTGTGACACCTGTCAAAGCACTGGTCTTCCGCAACAGGATTCCAAGCCTATTAGTAGCAGCAATGAACAAGTTAAATAACCACCCTTTAAAGTACCTAATAATATGCACATGGAATCACAAAGCAGATATTGTACTATCACCCCTTGAACAAATATTGCTTTTAGATTAATTACTCCCAACCTAATGTCTCACTCCTTAAGTATCCAGCTGGAAAGAATGCTTTGGGAACTTCCAGTTATATATTCATAACAAGCAACAACTTCAAGTAAATGCTTTAAAAACAAATATATCAGGAGTCTGAGACATCAAAACAATCCTGTTATTTTAATTCTGAAATAAACACTTCATATACTAACTGCCTCAGTACTCTTTTCCCGTTAGCAAAATATAAACCAGCGAACACAGGCAGGCAGTTAGCAGTAAACTATTAGCAGTAAACTAAGTCCCTGGACTGTTAAGAAAACCCACTTACTCTTTCATTAGTATATACAATAATCACCATGTTACATAAACAAGAAACTTTGCTGAACACGAAATGATAGTGTAGCTGTTCCTACTTATGCTTAGGATGTAACATTAAATGTAAGTATTTGTGAAATGCCAAGTCTCTGCATTTTTCCAGCATGTTTTTTCTGTCTAAAGGTACAGTACTAGTTCTCACAGAACAGATAAATCGATCTATGTAAACTGTAATAACGTTCTGTCTCTGATAAGCAAGTCTCATTCAGTGGACTCACCTTGCCACATCACCCACACACTGCAAGTTATCTAAGAACTCTTAATGACTCATTTTAGATTCTACAAACCTCTGATGCCTACACACACTCAGAGATATCAAGCTGCAAGGTAAAAGCCAGACAAGTCTTATTTCTCCAATCTATGGTAGTGATCAGAAGTGCAACAAATTATATATTTGTCACTGTAAGATGAACATTCCTGGTGAGCTATGTATGGCAAACCATTCTAATATTAATCTCACTGTATGAACAAGATGATGTCTGCAGGAATGACCTGGCCCAGACCCGCAGAAGCATATTCCATTCTACGTTTGCTGTAGTTGAGGAAGACCAAAACGTACTACTTTCACTCTTCTCTCATCAATCCTGCAAAGGAAAACTGAATTGCAGTACCCTTCTGCAATAGCTCATACAAAGGATACTGTATTTCACATGGGAAAATATGAAGAAACTTGAGCCTCAAAGAAGCATCTGTATACTTGTGATACTGTCACATTAAAGGTTTGTATTTATTTCTAAAAGTGAGAATTCAGCAGCTATGATTGTATTTAAACAAGCAAAAAATAATTAAAGAAGGAGGAGAAGAGGAGAAAGTAATCTATGGTTGCATAAATGTTCCTCCTTTGCACAGTAGTATTGCACCTTTCAGAGAAGGAATGCAGACCTCTAAGCTACAGTGCTCCACAGAATTTGAAAAACTGGTTACTCCACTGTCTCAAGGTATTTCTGCTTCTTAAATCCTATTATGGCTGCTAATGCACTTCCAGGAATGCCAATGTATGACTGGATCTCATTCAGCACTAACTATTCAAAAGTGAGATCATAAAGGATCATGTGGTCCCACTGCCCCTCCATCAACTACAAGTAGTCAACCACTGCCACTTGGGATGGTTACCATCACAAGATGGTTACCAGCAGGATGAGAAGATGCTGTTCAATGTTATAAAAAGGCTGCAATTATATTTGGCTCTGGTTTGCTAGGTATAACTATGTACTGCAGATGACTCAGTGTTAGCAAGGCTTAGCTTACTTTCTTACAAATGCTTGTTGCAATACCCAATGCATTATATCTCATTCATTATCTTCACAGAAAATCAAAATTCTCCTGCAATTTCCACAAATATTCAGAGAATTGCTAAAAAAAACCCCAAAGTGCAGTGGTTGGACTAGATGGCGTTGTGGTTGTGTAGATCTCTTCCAGCTGAACCCATCAATGCAACACACACAGAAACAACATGGGTGAAGATCCATTGCAATTCAGGAAAAATCGTCTCCATACTCTTATTCAGATTTAATTCCTTTAGGTTATTAAATAAATAGCTTTTGTCCTCATGCTGTTATTATCACTAACCTGATGTCCAAGCTAGTACTTTTTCTTTCCTATTGGTGTTAACAGATGCCCAAGTCCAAAGCTACATCATTATTTTAATTTACTTTGGTTTTGTCTTTAAGTGCAGAATTTGTCGCAATTTTCAACTGCCAAAAAACTAAGACATCAGTGCTGAAGGGAGGAAGTGAACAGAAAAACTCTGATTTTGTACGGCGACACAGCACGTGAACCAATTTTGTTACAAATACCATTTTGCTATCAATAAATGTAATTTACATTTTTATTCCTTACAAATAATTTTGTGTTCCTGAGTGCTTTAATGAAAGGAAATAAACTTCTTAAGTGTAGATACTACCAGTCTCTTAAGACCACAAAAATTAACCTCAGACTAATGTCTTTCTTTAAAAAAAATTCACAATAATAACCAAAGAGATAAGAGCAGACAAGCACTGTATTAAATACATACTGTTCCTGAAATTCCACTTTGTGGCTTTTGAAGTTATTAAACAATAAACAGAAAAACACATTCAAAAATACCAGAAAGAAAAAGAAATAAAGAAGGAACAGATAGCATATGCTACACTGTAAGGTGTCACACCACTCTAGTAGTACTACTACTAACATTCTTTCCATTCACAGTAAATAAGTGGATAGCACAAAAACAGTGTTAAAACAAAAAGATGCCAGGGAAACAAATTAAGAAAAAGTCCTGCTTGCCCTTTAACAGATACTCATCAGTGTAGTTCATTCTCAGAAGGGCATTTCTTCTACCTCTTAGGAAAACACCAAAGGAGTTTCACCTACATTAAGCCAGATCACTATAAACAACCCATTACTCACAGGATCCATTAAAAACACTCGGGAAGCTGCTGTCAGATTTAATCCAACTCCACCCGCTTTCAGAGACAAAAGCATTATAGTTGGGGACCCTGCTTGGTTGCTCTGGAAACACTGAATTGCTTCCACTCTTTTCTTCTGTGCCATTGACCCATCCAAACGAGTAAAGGCAAATCCTGATTCTCTAAAGAGAAAGTAAAAATGTTCATTTAACAATCCATTTTCTGTGACAACAGGAAATAAATACATTAAAATCCTGACCTCTACTTTGAAATGTGTAATTCAAATTCTATTTTCTTTGAGAGATCTTTCTAAAACACTGTAAAAACATGTTTATTAAAAATAACAGCAGCTCTACTTACTTCAAGGGACTTTCTACCAGCGACAGGAAAGTTCAGAACTGAGAAACAACCAAACATTTAGCAGCTGGATTATCCCTCCGTAGTTTTGTCAATGCATGCATAAGAGCATTTATCTGAAATCAAATGAAGCATTTATCTGAAATCAAATGGACTTAGATTCCACTCCTATAGGTGGCTTTGACAAAATTCATATCAATTGAGAGAAATCCCTGTTCAGCAATACCTTTCAAATGGACTAATCTTGAATTCTGTGGATAGGGTTTCTTTTAATTTCTGTAGGAAACCAAGGGTTGAGCATTTTTAATGGTCACAAACTACAGGGTGATTGAAGGTGCTTTCAGGAAGAGGATTCACAAACCCACTTTCCAGACCTATTTTCCACTGTCAGAAGCCAGCAAGTCCCCTATCTCCAGGACATATGGAAGACAGGAACAAAGTACCAGAACTCCAAAAAATAAGGCTTAAGCAGTGGACAGCCACAAGGCGAATGCTCCACTATAGCAATACTCAGGAAGTGAGAAAGGCTTCCCCCAGAAACACTCAGGCAAATAAGCTATGCAAGACCCTTGGCTGAGGATGAAGGTAAGAAGGAGGCACCAGAAGACTCCTGAACCAGCACGAGAACAAAAGGAACAAGGAATTGGACCAGAAGCAGAAGAACACTGCCAGTTTTCTCAGGTAAGGTTTAGTTGGTTTAGCTATGACGAGGTAAAGAACTGCTAACCAGAGAATGCAAGTGACAACACTAGGTAACAAACAAACAAACAAATCTTTATTTAACCTAGAGCATAATGTCCTCAATTAGTTCTTAGGTCTCCACAGGAAGATTTTTAGGGAATAAATTTGTAACCAGCATTTGAAAGAACAATTACTTTGTTAAAAGTAACTTGCTGAAAAGCAATCTCAAAACAAAAAGGTCAAAATACAAGCAGGAAGATTTAATTTCTGGCAGCAAGTACACGACAAAAGTGAGGCAAAAAAAATTATGTGGCAGACCTTGACAAACAGGTCCGCAAAGTAGAACAACAATATCTCACTGGTTTATCTGACAAGTGTTATATTGGACATCTGATGCCCATTTAGTTTTCCCCTGTAGAGCAGAATATATATTCTTTATAAAAGACTTAAGAAAGAAGAATTTATTTAGATTTTTTTCCAAAAGTAAATTAAGAGCTGGATAAGTTTCACTGGTTATAAAACTGCTCTATTTCCAGAAACCGAAACAAAAGGCAAAGCCCTTTATTGAAGTTTTATTTAATTAATACACACCTATGTACTGAACAATGACCAGCATCAAATTACAACTAGTCTTCCTTTTGTCTTGTTTCCCTGCTGCAAAATTTGTTTGTAGTGCGATTTTATCATGTTTTCTTCTGTGCTGGCTAGACGTGCTGGGCAGACTTTAAATAATAATTTGAAGTATGTTATCCACATGTATAATATGTTCAGCATATTTATGTAACAATGATAAGAGTATGCCCTACAAAACCATAAGGAAGCCAAATAAAACGCAATGGCATGTACCTCTGAACTTGATATCCACTCCTGATCAGCCTTCTTCCCACTACTGGAGTCTCTTTCCTCTTCTAGGGGACATTCCACCAAGTGCTCTACTTGAAGTTCTTTCCTACAGAGAGGGCATTTGGCTACAAAAAAACATTACAAGAAACATATTAAATTATTTATAGTGAATACTAAAGAACACCTTTGCAAAGCACCTTTTATGAAATTATTATATTGAAGTTCATATTAAAAAATTCTCAGATTAATTCTTGGAACACACTTTGTCAATTCTGACATGAGAGTCACGATATTTGTGTTTTAAAAACACTCGGCCTTCCTTAGAAGTGGTCCTCTTTCTGAGCATAGTTATACTTGAAATAAGAACCCAGTATTTTAAGGCAAGCAAATACTTGGGCTATGGAGGGTAGACTATTTAAAATATCTGAAAAATAAACCATCTTTCAAAGACAACATCTTTCTTAGTCACAAACAAAGAATGACCTTTTACCCTTTTTCTTCAAAGCCTGCACAGAAATAATAGTCTGATGAAACATGCTTTGTCAGGACCAGACACGGGGTATCTTCTCTTTTTCCCCAGCAGACATGAGAAACGAGACATAATTTAACACCAAAAGCTTTTGCCTCTGAACTATACTCCAGATAAAGCAAAATTAATATAACAGCACTTTCATAGGACTACTCACAAAATTTAACAAAAAACTGTGTTCACTGTAGAAATACACAACTTTGTGAAGCAAAAATGACAGACATGAAAAACCTCCCTAGCAGAGCAACCCTTTAAAATTAGCTAGTTCTGTTTATATAGCAATCTGGCCACAGATCCAAGGCATCTTTAAACAGGCTACAAAGCAGACCTCATGAAGCACAGGAATACTGGGGCTGCTAATCTGGAATGAACTGCCAGCCAATTAAAGAGGCAGGCAGTCACAGTCTGAATACATTAATTTATTTCAGCAATAAAGCTATCCTTTCAAAAGACAAAATCTTAACACAAACAAATCTGAAATAACAGTCTGTAGTGAACCAATGAACCATTCCTGATTTGGCACCATCCAAAAATCCTCCAGTGACAAGACAAAATAAATGAATTCTATTAAATCTAAAAAATTTTTTGGGGGAAAAATCATAATAATGAACATAAAGACTTTTTTTTTTAATAAAAACGGCTCACATCTTTCTGCATCCCTTCTCCACTTTAGTACTGCAGTTATACACAAAACAACGCTGAACAATGCCAACACAGACACCAAACACCTGTAGTAAAAGCATATGAAAATGACAAAAAATGTCTTATGATCAGGAGCTAAAAGAAGAAAAAATGTTTTAATGCATATCTAGCAAATATTTACAAGAATGCAGTTAATACACAAAGATTACTGTAGAGATGTTAGAGCTTTACTGGGACTTCTGCATAGAATCTTTACTTATTTGCACAACTCTGAATTTAGCTTCAGCAGAAGACTGAAATGAAGGCGGTATTAACTGTTAATTACTAAAAAGTTTTTCCAATTTCAGTAAATACTTTTAGGTTAATATTAGAAAGATAAAACAGTCTCCAAGTTCATAATACAACGAAAAGCCAAATTTTCACTCAGCAGATTAGTGTTTGCAGCTTCACATCTCATTCCTCACTCATGGCTTAATGCTGTCATTTGTATTAATAATGGAAACTAAACGCATCTTGCCTGGAAGAATCCTGTTCGAACTCAAGCTGTTTTTGGGAGAGGGTATGCAGTTTGCTGATCTCCTTTGTTTTTAAGGTGATACCTAAAAGTACTACCCCGAGCTATTTACTAGGAGAGAGTTGCTTTCTAACCATTCAGGCACACAATTAATCAACTGAGATGCAGCACTAACAAAAATACCTATCATGAGGAAACAGTGAATTCCCTGACTCTGGAATTTAAGTGCATGCCAAATTGGTAGATGCAGGTTAACCAATACAACCACCACTCATAGCTGAAGTGTGAAGATAGATTTATTCCATCATTTGCAGGAACACACACATACACGACTAAGTCCAAACTCAGCGGGGGCAAAATGTATCAGGAAGGCTTCAGCCTTGCCTTACTTAGGTACCAAAGTCTAATGCATGCGCAAAAGGGTCACCAGCCTGTGTTTCCACTATTCTGAACTCTCTGATCTCCCTTCCCCCTAAGCCTGTGGGAAAGAATCCTTTTAAATCTTTAACAACATTCCATTATCTTCCTGAGAGAATTCCATTTCTTTCAACAGACAGAAAACAAACCAAAGGAAACACAGGGTGTGAAAATTCCCACACTGAAACACTATTCTTAGCACTCTCAGCTGCAAAGGTATCTTGAGCAAAAACAACTAAAGAAAAACACCTCCTTGTCAAATCTTCCACTTTCAACCCATTCAGTCAGTGTTCAACACAGTCAGTGTTTTGGCTGGAAGCTGCAAAAACTTCCTTGGGAATTGATTTAAATCAGAAATAATTTTGAAGGTAAGAAAGGCTTATTAATTCACTGTTTTAGAAACTCATGGTAGTTCAAAAGAGCAGAATTTATACCCACCTCAGTTTAGACTTCACTACTATGAAAGTAATCTATGCAACAACACAGGACTGGGCAAAGGCACTAGTTCTGGAGATTCCATGGTCCTTTCTAGGCAAAAGTAATTAACTTGACTTTACAGCCAAGTATATTATTACTATAATTCCATCACATCATATCCCAAATTGTTTCTCCACGTGTTAAAAACACCTGAAGGTTCAGTAAGGGCAGTGACTCTGCCACAGACACATCAAGAACCTTTGCACTGGAAAAAGGCGTAAGTGCTCTTTCCTTAGAGAATAATTTCGTATCACTAGTTTTCCCTCAAATTTCTCTGCATCAGAACTTGGGCAATGAAACAAAGGCAATCTACAAGCCAGACAACACTTTCAACCTCTACTACTCTGTCCTCTGCTGCCTCCTAATAAAGACCACTGAGGTTTAGGCTGGCACTTACAGCTTTCCTCTGGCTACGAGAAGACAGAACAATTCCAGAGAGTAAGTGCACCAGCACTGGATACAGATGGTAGGACTACCATCTGTTACCTTGCCCTAGAAAGGAAAGGGTAAAAAAGAACGGAAAGTGTAGCTTAGAAGCACACAAGAAAATAAGTACTATGGTTTCAAAAAAAGCAATCAAAAGATGACCATCCACAAGCTTATTCAGGATAGAGTCCAGAGAAGGGCCATAAAGATGGGCCTCTATCTAACAAGACAGTTATTTCACTGTAGAAGTTTATCAGGTTGGAAAAAGGAGTGTGGACATGATTTTAATTCAACAACATACACGTACATTACATCACATAAAAGCAGTGAAGAAGCATCCAGCCATATGGAGGCATACAATGCTGCGCACTTTGACCCTGGGGACAAAGTAAGGTGTGAACTGCAGAATAGGTCTTTGAAAATACCTATCGACCTTACCACTGTTCAGTTTGATAGCTACTCTCTCCATAGTTTGACTTCAGGCCAATAGCTTTTATAAGCCAGCTGATAACTAGTTCACCATGATTTAAAAGAACAACAGCTAGATGGCCTTCTGGTGCCACCAGTTCATTGCTTTAGAATAGCTATTACAATTGTAACCATAGAACAACCAACCTGTTCGTTTCTGAGGACTTGAAAAATACACGGCTTACAAAACACACATGCGCAGTGTGTTATCACAGGAAGAGTCAATGATTCCAAGCAAACTGCGCATTCTTCACCTGAACCAGAGCTCAGAACTACCTTCATTTTACTCACTAATCTTTCATGCAGTTCTTCAGGAGTTTTGTTATCTGCAAATACAGAAATGTATTTAAACCTAGAGATTTGCACACAGGAAACACTCTGAGCTCTCACGTATCGAAACAGTTCCATTGATCAAAACACAATTAGAACTGTTTATACACCATGAAGATGTAGCCTACAATGTATAAAAACACAAGCTGCCCGGTACTACAGAAAATTCTGACCTACTATTTCAAAACACATTAAGAGTAATCTTGCTTGGAAAGATAGTAATTAGAATTCAAAGACCCTCAACTATATGCTCAGTGGTAAGTATATGTGCAACACAATGTCTAATGGGAAGAAGCAATTTTCATATAGCAGCAGTTCAAGTAGCAACGATCTTACGAACATGACAATATTTCTAGTAAAGATCGGGGTTTTTTTAAGTAAAGAAATTCAAGTCATACTTACTAGTTACTAATTAATTTCTAAATAATTATGGAGAAATTATGAAATAATTTCTTCATCCCGTAATTTTTAGGAAGATAAACAGCAACTTTCTAAAAATGGTTCTGACAATATCTCATTGGTCTGTCAGTTTCCTGAAAAATCACACCTATACCAAGGGCATCTCAAAACAGGCTTTTTCTAAATATTAAATTTGTGAATTCTCAAACTTAAGAGTATTTCCAACAGACTATATTTGTTTCTGAAAGAACTGTACATAAATTTGTAACACTATGCAGCTGTACAGTTCTGGCTGGTCAAAAATAAAACACTCTTTTCAGTCCTCTGTGCTCACCCTTCCTTACAGCCATGGCAAAGTCAACAGTGTCCTATTCTGCTGAAGAGGCAATAGTTCTGCTGACCCGGCTATCAATCTACAAGCCATTTCCCAAATCTCCTCTACATCTCCTCTCCTGAGGCAAAGAAAAAAATCTGCTGTAAAAGCACTTCTCTAAATTATTACAATAACAGACACATTGCTGTTTAACAAACCTGAGGTCCTCTTTGGTCATTTCTGTATGGGCTATCAAAGCTTTTTAGCTCCTGCTTCTGGCCTTCATAACTACTCATATTTCATTACTTCATTCATATGTATGTGCTCCAGTACCCCCTCCTCAAACACATTCAAACATATTACAGTATAAAAAAAATACACGTAACTGAAGGAAACCGAAAGTTCAATAATCTGTGCTGAAAAGAGAATGGCTGAAGCTAGAAAGCTTGGAAAACACAAATATATTTCTGTTCTTGAATACAAAGTACCAATTTTTGTTCTTAAAAACAAACAAGCCAGAACTATTCACTCACCAGCTGAAAAACTAGAAGAGGTATTTATACAAAGATGAGGATGACAGCAAATCTGTCTCAATCTGAGCAGAACACCAAGGATGTCAGCATAGTGATCTAGTACGTTCCCTTCACCAAAAAATCAGAGTAAGACTTTTATTGTTAGTGTGAAATACTGCAGCACTAAGTAACACATGACATTACAGGATACAGTTTAGCTGTTACAATGATGTTGATTCTTCACTTCCCTGTCTGACTACATTTTCTCATATTCTCTTCTGAAAGGTACAAAATGCTACCAGCAGCATGTTCTACTAGAAGAAATGTTAACACATGATGACAAAAAGTTTTAATGCTATTCTTTACATATCTGGTATCTCTTTTCCGTTCTCACAAGACAGAACTTCTAATACGTAATTCTGTAACACTCGCTGCTTCACTCTTCAGAACTAAACAGATGCTAAGTTAATTTGCAATTATTAGATTACAATATATAAACTAACACACTTCGTTACTAGAGCTAAGACAATCAAAACTTCTGCAATGTAGATTTGTGATATCAAATTTCAACCTTCAAGATAAAGAAAGCCTCTGACTTACCTGCTAATAGTAGCTTTGCCCTCATTCTTTACAGACTGGTAGATTTGTTTCTCTTCCTCTGTAAGCGTAACATACTGAGTAAGTACTTTACATTCTGGTAACTCCAAAATGGGTTTTCCTTTAACTTGACTTGTTTTGGATCTTCTAAGCGTAATACTCCTAATCAGAGACTGTAAACACCTAAAATCACATATATAGACAAAATATTACTGTATTCGGGATGGACTAGATGTTTTTTTGCTCTGTGTTTGGCCAGCCATCTGTGAGAAATCTATTCTTTTCCTGCCAACTAGGAGAAAACAAGTGCTGATAAGGGAGACCTTCGGCCTTGGAGGGAACATTGGTGTATAAATTAAAATTAATTGGGCCCTCGCCACTGGCTGATGGCCCTTAGAGGGCATTTGGAGGAGAAAGCGAAGAGGAGGGCAATGAAGTAAACCCCACACCCATTTTTAGAGGGACCCTCTGGGATGTACCACGTAGGTGCAAGGAAATTCCAGTGTACTCACACATGTGCAGGAGGAAAGCCCCTTACATAACACGAGGAGGGACCAAAGGCCTCTTGCTGGGCAGTGCTGGCCACATCAGCCCAAGTAAGACGACATCGGCAAGGGAGGTAGAAAAAAAACAGAAAGGTCCTGCTCGGGGTGGAGGGATGTGCTGGCACAGAGGACAACGCTGCATCCCATGCAGACACGCGCTAAGCGTGTTGAGCCTACTGAAACCCGAGCATGCAGCAGCTGGTCACACTGGGGATCTTGACCACAATGGGGTTGGTATGTATAGTGACTGTGGGCAGTAGATGAACATACGGGGGAGTCTGGGCATTGGGGTTGGTATGTATAGTAACTGGGAGTAGCACATAAGTATACAGGGGGGAAGTCTGGGCACTGGGGTCAAGGAGACAACCTGATAACACCTGGGCAAGTTGGATGTTTATACATGCAGGGCTTATTTTCTCTCCTTTTTCTCGCTCTCCCTCAGGTTCCCGTTTACTTGGCCATCTCTTGTAATAAAACACTGTTTCTTTAAGCTTACAATGGCGTCTTAGTTTCAATTTCAGAGCCCCCCCAAACCTTCCCTGGAACAATTACTCAGCTGGGTTTGGTTTGGTTTTTGGGTTTTGTTTTTTTATTTCAGTGTATTGCATAAATTCATGTTCTTTACAAATTCCAAGCCCAGTAGTACAATATAATTCATTAATCTGAAATACTAAATAATTTATTATTTATTAATTGGAATGAAAAAAATTGAAGAACTGATGAGACTTGCATTTCAAATTTAAATGTGAAAGACTAATTTGTCACATTGCCCAACCACTGCCAGTCATTCACAAACCCTTTGGAAACACTTCATACCTAAGTCCTCCTGGAGCTCCCATTGTTACAGGATGTTGAATTGTTCTGTACCACCACTCTTGATCAGTAAAAGATTTCAGTTTTAAGAAGGAAATAAGAGACCATAAATCTTTTACAGAATTCTGAATAGGAGTGCCTAAATAGAAAATAAGGACTGTAAAACCACAAAGAAACTAAAACTCACAGATTTTTAGCCAAAGTGAAAGTTGTAAGCTTTCTCCTAATCTCAAAACTAGGCTGACATGTCATTAAGTATAATACATATTACTTTTTTAAGTAAAATATTATGAAACTAAAATACATAACACCAATCAAACTGCAGCTCTCAGTGTTACGAATACCTGGATGGTAATCTTTCTATTTCAGCTTCAATAAGAGTGGTCTTGATCTTTAAATTACATTTAAGAATCATATGCTTGCATGGTGTGTGGCAGTTTTTATGATGCCTGTTACATTTCATAAAGCTACTTAGGTCTGGATAAGTATGTATCGGTGTGAACTTCTAACGAGACGTAACTTGCTCAGTTCATAAATAGGTCCATTTTAACTTTTGTTTCCACCAAACTTGTAATTTTGAATTTTCTCTGTAATCACTGAATTGGTCAGGTTAGAAGGGACCACAGCAGGTCATCTGGTTCCACTTCCCTGCTCAAGCAGAGTCATCCCAGATTGTGTCCAGACAGTTCTAGGATTTCTCCATGAAGGAGATTCTACACCCTTTGTGGTCTCTGTTCCAGTGCTCAGTCACTGCACAGGAAAGAAGTTCTTCCTCATGTTCAGGTGGAACTTCCTGGGCATCACTTTCTGATCATCCCCTCTTGTCCCACTGCTCGGCACCCCCAAACTGCGCCTGGTCCATCTATGCCTCTTCCTGCAGACACTGATAGACATGGATGAGGTCCCCTCTCAGCCATTTCTTCTTGAAGCTGAACAGCCCCAGCTCCCTCCACCTTTCCTTGTCACAGCGATGCTCCAGTCCCTTCATCATCTCCACAGCTTCCACTGGACCCACTCCAGAAGATCCATGTCCCTCCTATCCTGAGGAGCCCAGACCTGGACACAGCACTCCAGCTGTGCCTCACCAGGACTGAGCAGAGGGGCAGGATCACTTCCCTTACCTGCGGGTAATGCCCTTCCCAATGCAATCCAGGATCCCACTGGCCTTCTTGGACCACAGGATACATTGCTGGCTCACGGGCAGCTGCTGGTTGTCCACCAGCACTCCCAGGTCCTTCCCCTCAGAGCTGCTCTCAGCAGGTTGCCCCCAGTCTGTGCCAGTGTATGGGGTTATTCTTCCCCCAGGTACAGGACCCTGCACTTGCCCATGTTGAATTTTTGGGGTTCTTCACCACCCATCTCTCCAGGCAGGGGTCCCCTCTGAAGGACTGAACAGGCCTGAGGAATGAACCGCTCCTCCAGCATCGTGTCATTAGTGAACTTGCTGAGGAGGCATCTTTTCCCATCATCCAAGTCACCAATGAGTAAGTCAAACAACACTGGCCCCAGTATGGAACCCTGGGGGACAACACTAGTAATGGGTCTTCAACTAGACCCTGTGCCACTGATGATGACTCCCTGGGATCTGCTGTTCAGACAATTCTCAATCCACCTCAATAACTGAACAAAAAAAAATCTCACAGGCCCACCCCCCCAAAAACCGAAACAAACAAGTAAACAAAACCAAACCAGAAACCCACAACAAAACAAAAAACCACCAAGCAAACAAAATCAAAAACCACTAAATGAAGACAAAACTATATCCCTGCTCAAAAACAACATTCCAAATGAATCTGAGGCAGACAGACATTAACTACTTCCAAAAAAAAAGCCAAAATGGAAATACTATGTGGGAAACACAAGATATGTTAAACTAAGGTAATTTGTGCTGCATTTCCTCTGGTGGCAAATATTTTACCTGTAAGTAGCCATCTTCTGTGTCCCTCCAGATTTAAGGCAGCCTTAGTTTGTTGAGCATTTGGGTTTCATATATTGTGCCCCTCTTCCAACACAATTCTCAGCCACTTGACTTTGTGTAAAGGGCTATCACCTCTGATCTGAAAAAGAGTATTTTTTTTAATATTTGACTCAAATTAAAATAACTTTTTTGCAGTTTGGATTAAGCAAGATATTAATACAACAATTCCACAAGTAATAATGGATAGTATTTATCAGCATCTTGTTTATTTGTTGACACAGATAGGCAATCTAAGAATAAGGCCTTCCTGCTTTTAGATTTAGTGATTTCTGGCAAATGTTACTGATCTCATCATACTTGAGCTACAGCAAAAATAAGCTAAGGCTGAAAAGAAGAACCGTTTCAACATGGAAAATGGATCAGAGAGCAAATTAAAGTTTATATCATGTTTAAAGATGTACTCTTCCAGCTTTTAAAAATGTTTTTTTCTAATGGCAATTAGAAATTAAAAAATGGTAATTTCTATGAAAACATGACTTCACAAATACATCTCAGGCAATGAACTACTTGGTTGAAGCCCATGTGCAACACGAACTATGAAATTATACTTCTTTATGCTCCACATTCTTCATATTTGATAGAGGAAGGCAGAAATGGGAGCTTTGTGCCATCCGGATCTAGGGAGATTTGCATACTTGTCACCCTTTTCTATCCTTAAAAAGTCTTTTGATTAAGCTGTCATAATTGCAATCAAATGATTTACTGTACAGGAGCAGTTAATAAAAACTCACTCTATTACCACAGTGAGCGCCTAAGAAAGTATGTAAAGCAAAATCACAGCTATAATCTTCTGAGTGCCTGAATACCACTTGAATATACTGCCATCATTAGCCCAAACCATGCAAGTCTTAAACAGTAAGGAACCTTTGAACACTTTCCCATTTACTTACTGCATAGTCAGTAGCTAAGATGTTGTATGCTGCCAGTACAATGCCTTGTTCTGAAAGGACTGATAGGTCTTTGCCATGGTCAGAACCATAATAAACATAAATCTTTACATTAAAATCTTGGTGGATATGTTGTTCAAACTGGTCCTGAAAGAAAAGTTGTCAGAAGTCATCAAAAACATACTGTGTTACTACATGACTACTAGAATTATTCTTCTTGTAAGTTATTATTAGTAATATTATTCTTGTAAGTTACCTTAGGTAAACACCATTTCCTCTAGCTCTGTGACATTCTACATCCACTTATATAACAAAAGCAATTTGAAATTGGGTTGCTTTTTACCTCTCCACCCAGGTGCGAGGAGGGACCAGTTGTAGTCACCTCAATCATTAGTAACAGACACAGTATCACATTCCGGTAACACTAGCTTTACTTCTTGCGCTGTATTGGTTTACATCCTGATGGTATATGCACTTCAAATGCACTGTTCCTTACAAACTGTTAATGGAAGAGCTTTTATGTTCTTTTTCACTTTCTACATTCAACATCTCTTTGTTTATTCTTTCACTGCTTTTATTTTTACTGCTTCTTCTCCTCACTGGCTTAACCACCACCTAAAGTTTTGGATTTTTAACAAACTGTCTTAGAAAAAATTTCAAATATTAATTGTAAAAACAGTGTTTACATTCCCTACGTTTGTTCTGTGAAAGACTCAGCATATAGTAATCTTGACAGACAATAAAAATCAACAATTTTACTTCTGAAGCACCAGACTCAAGTTTTCTCTTAAAATACTTAATTTGTCTTGAATTGACAAAAAGTACTTTATTTACACTATTTGATGTTTCTCAATTATATGATTTTCATGTTTTGCCTACAAAGACTAAACTGATGTTCTAAACACAGACAGCAAAATCTTCCAAATGGAACATAACTTGAAAGATACCCCCTTAATGTTTGTAACCAAAACGCCACGAAAACAAAAAATTTAACTAATGCAGAGACAGAGCTAGAAGGGTCCTTCAGCCTGTTCACCGTAGCAGACTTACTCCCCCAAATCACCACCAGTATCACCAAATTACTGAACTCCCCTAGTAAATGAACTGTCACATGCATTATCAATGAAATACAGTAATATTTAATTCTGAGCATGTAAGAAAAAGGACCTGACTCTTCCCCCTTCCTCAGCTCATTTAAAGGGTTGAATTGCACAAGTTAAAGTGCCAAAGTGAATCTGCCTAGTCAAAAGCAGGGAATGGAAAGCGAGCTCACTACTCATGGAACTGCACTCTCAGTACAATACTAGTCCAGTTTTGTATTGCTATCAAATCAATCTCCCTTGTGAAAGCAGTTTTGTTTCATAAAAAGGAAAACCATGATATTTTACTATCACGAGACGCGACAGGGAGTATTATTTCTACATCATCATAATCAACATAGATTACATTTACACATTAAAACAGCTTAGCACTTCCAATCCAGTTGCTTAGGACAGATAGTGGACATACAATCAGTGTTGCTCTGGGGTCATCATCAGAATATTTCTTCTCAACTGACTGAACACCAGCAGTACCTGAGAAAACAGAAGCCATTTAGTGGCAAAACAGTTCACTTTAAAGCAAAGTAGAAGTTCCAGAAACTTATGGATCCCTGAAGTTTTTCACCTGAAGAACATTAAAGCAATTTAAAGACATAAGCTTCATTTATTAAATACGTGTAATATTATATATATAACCTCAAAAATTAATATTCTGTATTTATCCCTTCATTACCTTTTCTCTTTGTTTGTCTTTTTAAACAACCAGATGAAGGTAGAAGAACAGATGCAAAACCTGGACCTTCTTGGATAACACAAGAAGTTGCTGTAAAAAGCCAACCATTCTTCACACCACGCAGAGCATATGCCAACATTGATTTTTATAGCACATTTCATAAAAGTCAAACTTATTAGCCAAATTACTTCGCCTCGGCAAGACAGTAACAGAGTCTCTTGTGTTGGAAAGAACCCATAAAGATCAACCAGTCCAACTCCCTGCTCCTCACAGGACTACCTAAACCAAGCCACATGACTAAAAGCATCCTCCAGACATTCCCTGACCTCTGACATGCATGTGTGCAGAAATACAGTATATTATACAACTATTTTAGGTTATAAATCTTCAGAGAAATGCAGTTTACCAGTCATTAAAAAATATGCAGCTTAGCACAGGTTTCACTTCAAGTGCTTGAAACCTAAATTTAACAGTTTACTCCATAGTACCTGTAGACATTAATACTTTTTTCCATGCAAGATACTTAGCTCAACAAATGACACGTTATCACCTCTTCATAATCACATTTCAGGTATTTGCCAAAAAAGATGGACAAAAGGTATTTACAAAAGGTAAACCCTGGTGCCCTCACAACAAGTCTTAAGCCAAATTCTAAAAATCACAGAAATTCTGTTTTTCATTGTCCATTTGACTCTGCTCATAGCTTGTTACACCACTGCTCATTCAGGCTAAGAAAAGAAACTACAACACTTAGGACTAAAATATTACTTTCCCATTCAGCAACTTCTATAATTTTCTGCTTAAAGTTCTGGTTAAATAAAAAAAAAAAAAAAAATCCCTGAAACCAACCAACCAACCACAAAAAAATCCTCAAGTAGTTTAGTTAATTCCTTTTCCAGTTAATTACAAATCCTTTTCAGTTTGATTCTAAAAGGAACACAGCAGGTTTAACAGTAACTAGTTAAAAAGAACACAAAAACATCCTTGCCACTTACTTTCTGTTCGTTTTAGTAGACATTTTTCAGTGTCTTCCAAGTCACTGGCTCCTGAGTATCTGGGTTTCTTGGCTTTACCTCTAAGATACCATGATTAAGAAAGAAAAAATGAAAACAGAACAAAACAAACCCACAAGTTTACTACTGCTTGAATTTACCCATTAAATCTCACGAGCAGAAAGCAAATTGATGTATCGCAAATAAGATATAGTGATTTGAAAATTTTCTCTACAGAAGAGCTAGAAAAAGGGAAAGCACAACACACAAAGCTGCAGGGTGAATGATGTTCATAAAACTTGCTACAGATTATCACCAAAGTTCACATTAATTATAAGAGACTATTGTGATGGGAAGGTTCAGACACAATAAGCTCCACAACTTAGATAAAATCTGTCTCTGTCAGAAGCATGCCTGCTAAGTATTTCCTAACCACGTAAAAACCCAACTGATACCAGAAGGAAGATTACTTCATAGCCAGTTTTTTAGATGCCAAACCCTGATGTTACTAGGCACCTTTACTTCTAAAAGAGATATCCAAGCATGCAGTGACACAAGCCGCACAGAAGGGGTTAATGCTTTTTTTAATATATTCCAAAGTGCAACTCCAATACAGAACATGTATGATAAATGTAAGCAGAAGCACAGCATACTGGAAGGTGAGGCAGAGAAGTGGTACACATTTTAGACTAAGGTTAATCACAACCAAGTACCACTTTGTTTTTACTCAAAACCTATGCAGCAAACCAACAAAAAGGATTATTCCACCTATATACCTTTCAGGAAGACAACTCGAGTATTTCAATGGAGTAGTTCCAAACTTTGTTACATTAGAAACACCAGGCTCCATCACACTGCTAGAGTCTTAATAAGAAATTGGTATTTGTGAAAAATATACATAGTCTTTACCTTAGTTATCAAACCAACTTTAGCATAACTCAATCAAGAACAAGTACAAACTTCCACTGAAACAACCTTTAGCTGTTTAACAATACTTGCTACTGATACTATGATCACAAATGAAAAATACACTTAAACAGTCTTAAATATTTTACTCTGTAATATTTAAGTGTATTTATGCGTACTGGGTTTGGAGGCAGTCAAAAGCAAGCTGTTGAGAAAATAGGAAAAAGGAAATGTAAGCATTGTACCATTAACAGTAAGGGTACAGTTTTAAATAACACTAAATTGTAAAGGTTTTTTACAGGTCAAACCTGTAAGTACTAAAAATTATACCTACATTGCCTAAAACTAGTAACAGCGATGTCAACAGAAAAAAATGTCGCAACATCGAAGATTGCAGGGGAGATGTTATTTTGTTTTGTTAGGGTTTTTTTAAGGTCTTCTATTATGAAGTGAACAAAAAGTCACCGCAGCACCCTGACAAAAATAGCATATCAGAAGGAAAGTCCAAAAAAAGGCATTAGAACAGAGTTGATATCAAAACTGAAAGCAACAAAGCTTGCAGAGAAGTAGTTTTACTATCACTAAGGTAAGGTAAATTCATGCTTGAATTCCAGATTTAAACTTCAGTAAATATACATATAAACAGATTTGCAGAATTAAAAGAAAGTTTAATACCATCCTGAAGATGGAAAAATTGTGCAAATATTCAAGAAATAGGTATCAATTTAACATACAATAGAATGAGAAATGGGGCTAGAGGGTGTAAGGCTTTACAAGACATTACCACCACTTTTTCAGATTAAATAATACTAAAAACAGGCTCTTCCCTGCTATTAACGGTAAAATGTTAAAATGCTCGATGCTCTGTGAAAAAAAATATTGGATGCTGCTAGCCATTTCAGCTTTGGTAAAGGTTATAATTTTCTGTTGACATTGACACCCATGACAGTAGGCATTTTCTCCTTTCCAAAGGACTAATAAAAATAACTTTCACCAGTGGCAGTTCATATGAATGTGTTCTGTCCTTATCGGTCTGTTTTATTTCTCACGTGCTTCCAGTTAGACCATCCGTATCAAAATTCCTTGCACAAGAGGACAGTGAGCAAAAGTTACTGCAAGAAAACTTCAAGCCACATACATTTCTTCAGTCATTTTCAAGAGCATGATTAATTACGAAACATACTAACAGCATGTATAATTTTTATATACATCTACAAATTCTCCTAATACAACATGAAAACTGCAAGTGTGATAAAAATCTTTCTAAATACTAGAAATTTTCTCACTACTTTAAAATATTTCAAAAAAAAAAGTGACTTAATAGAGAACCTAATTACAATTTAACTACTAACATTCACCGTTTAAATAAACAAGATTCTAACAAAAGCATAAGCACTCCTGTTTTACTTGCAAGGCAGGAAAAAGGAAAGCAAAGATATCTCAGAATCCCCAATGTGGTAACTTTCCTAGCAGGGTGCAACTTTATCACAAGGCATTTAATCTTCTCATGTGTCAACTTAAATACTTTCAAAGGTACCTTCTATTTACTTCTCCAAGATAGTTCGCCAAGAGTTTATGAAGACTAGCACTGGTCACAGACGAAGAATGCCTCAGATAGTAACGTTAATTATCATGCAAACATTACTAGACTAGTAGATTAGTTTGCTGTCACCTTTACATAGTCTGCATCCAACGCTGTTCGTACCACATTCCTATTGAGAAATGCAAACTTTTATTCTTTAGTGTAGCAAGTGGAAAAAATGCCAATATTATTACACTAATCTGACCATTGATTAATTACTGCTCTGAAACATGAAAGACTTGCCCAGTGGCAAGTCAGTCGCACAAAGGTGCTGACAAACTTTTTTTTGTTGGCAGCCACACGCAGAGTTCAAATGAAACTGTGGAGAAGCAGAGGAAACACATAGCTGTCCTAGAAAGAAAATACAGTAATAATATTTCCCAGTTAACATTCTGAGGTCAAACACAAAGCAGTATTTCATTAAAGTTAAACAAGTATGGTAAAACAAAACAATGCCCCCAGCCTTAACACTGTCAGGGAATATTGCATAAAACATCAACTAATTCTAGCATTTAGTTTTTTTCACCATCTTAAAAATTATGTCATAATGAAAGCAAAAAGCACTTGAACTACACTGCCTAAGAAGAGTTTGTACATTGGTCTTAGTTCACCAACCGTAGTTTCCTCCCCACCTTTCAAATATTTGGCAAAAATATAAACTGAGATTTTTTTACTTTATATCAAGACCCTCTGCTTGCTGCTTTGGTTGTTTCAGGGATGTCCTTCAAACCACACAGAAATTATACAAGCGTATTCCCAGAAAAAAACACCACTTCCATTTGTGCAGCCACAACTTACCTACAGGAGAAACCTATAAGAAAATTTCTAAAAACTTAAGAGCGAAGATATTTACGTCTTCATAAATTCTTCCTTAAGAGTACACTTAAGCTTACATTCCTAAGATAACACAGTCTACAGCTTAATTGTACGCTCTGAAATAACACAGTCCCCCTACCTTCAACTAATCTACCTAACCTCCTCTTATGCAACTTACTCAAATAACTTTTTCTCCAAAATGTATAAGCTCACCATACAGAAATTTACTAGGCACAGGTATCTTTAACTTCTACATCAACCATTAAAACAATCTTTTTCTTTCATCTCACCTCATAAAACTTATCACTTGTGATCTTTTCAACAGGAAGGGGTTTACCATCTTGAAAATTTGTGAGACTCAGTGCAATAGTAGTAAGTGTTTTACCCTGCATAATAGAAAAAACCATCATCTTTTCCACAGACAAAAACAAACCAAATGATCAGCCATCAAGAAGCATGCATACACATTCTGTTAAAAAGAATTCAAGCTTGGTAAGTATTACCAGTCCCATATCATCAGCCAGTATTCCTCCAAGAACATTTTTAGGTTGTTTCTTACCGGCAAAATTTGTCAGTTTATTGTAATAGAAGTTACTTCTCTCTTCCCAGAATGGTGGCAAATCCTTACTGTTCTCACGTGAAACCATCCAACCTAAAGCCTGCTTCTGATGGGGAAGCGAAAGTGTACCAACAGCCTGCAAATCAAAGAGATACATTATGCATTATTCTCATATTAAATATGACACTCCATTTTTGGAAGAAAATTTTTTTATAAAGCCCTTTGTATCTACTAGATTTTTTTCTATTTCAAGTATCTCCTGTATCCAGACAAAGGTAAATATATATCTAGATGCTTAAGTAATGGTATTTTTAAAGAAAACTTCTGGCTTAAAAAATACCTTTGCTGCTTCCATTTCACAAGTTTTATCGTCTTCCTTTAGGTCCTCAAACAATTTGTCAAATTCACCTTTAAGCTGCACCAGTGAACACAAAAATTGCAATTAAAAGTATTGCAATTAAAAATAACCTCACTAAATAAACAATGAGTTTAGTAAATTACAAGTACTTGACATATGGTAATCAGTAAATATAGTAAATATTTAAATCCTATTTGCTGGAATCTGTTAGCTACACTACAGCTAAATAAAAATTAAGTTTAGTTTTACTGAGAAAAACGCAGGCCAATATGAGCAAGAGCTTCAGAAGGAACAGCTAAATATAGTCACATCCTTGTCCAACAGTCACTAAAGAAACTATTTCACTCTAGTTTGAAAGAGCAAACAAAATGCAAAACCAAAGCGCCACCCAAACTTTCACCTATCAGCCTGGGCCAAATCTGAAGGCAAAATCTGGAAGACCGATTTTATTTTGAGAACTTAACATACTTGTTATCCGGTAAAGCATTAAGACAGAGAAAAGAAAATATGCTACAACAACAGTGTAAAAAAATTAATGAACAACTAAAACCTCCCAAAATTACATAGGACTCAAGACTGTCATAACTAAGATGTCTGCTTACAATATAAAAAATGAAAAGAGTTCAAAAGCTCAAGAAAACTTCAAAGAATATCTGTGGTCAGAAAAGAAATAAAAAAAGTAACAGACTTCCAGTTCACAAGCACTGCTTTATTAATGAAAGAGCTAAGGGTTCCCACTGCTAAAATTGCAACTTCCAGCTGTTTAAGCGTGAAATGCAAACCTGTTCAGTTGTCAATGGCACAGCAGCATGAACTGGGGCACTGTAGCTTGGACCAGCTCTCCCAGAAATCCACTTTGATCCAAAACCATATTCTGAACCTACTTGCCATTAAAAAGACAGTATTTTGAAATACCACAATATGATGACTTCCCAATCTCCACATTCTCTGGCTCATGAGCAACACTGCTGGTCAGATTGCGGGCTATAAAACAGTATTTTTCATCATTTGTCTTTTAGCATCAATTTATCCTTGACTTTCAATGGCCACAAAGGCTTTCCACAAAGCTTACTAAGACTCAAGGCCTGTGGGTTGGGATCCTTCAAGATGGCAACCATGTTTCTTAAAAATGGTTGTGTTACATGAAATTTGACTTGGTGACAGTATGATGAATGATAACACTATGAACTTTTTTACTCCAAACTCTTTTTCTCTTAACAATGCAAAGTAGAACCTACAAGGTAAAAACTGGAATCTTACATGTAAAACACATCTATCCCTCACTACATGCTTCTTTCTGCAGCATGCTTTCTACTGACTACCACTGCTTCGACGAAGTCTAGTTACAGGAGCCACAGGTGCTTTTTGTGTCAGGCTCACTCTGCAAAGCATCAGGTCTGCTACACTTACTTGTTCAGAGGTACCTCATCTCCAATAAACTAGATGTTTGCTCATTTCTCAGTAGTAGAACACACATCCTAGCACTCTGCTAAAAAGCAGCACTTTCCCTGAAACCATCACCCTGAAAGGGTCTAACCTAAAAGGTTAGACCTGAAAGGGTCCAACCTGTTTCTTACAATTTTTTTTACAAGTCTAGAAAGATGCAGGGGATCATTGTGGATTTTTAAGGAACTTACATAGTCTAGTATATTTCTGAGGATGCTCAAATGCCTCTGCAATTGCTGGAAGGTAATATAAAAGGCAGGACACAAAAGTATACTTCTTATGAAGTTTAAAAGTAATAGCTGTGAGTTCTGCATTATTTCCCAACTAAGTTAAAAAATTATTCTATGAATGACAAGACTAGCATGAAGATTAAGACCTTATAAACACTTCTTCCAACCAGTGTCAAGTTCAATCAAAATATTTTTAAAAGGAAAAAAGCCCAAAATTTTGATACTTACCTTTCGGAAGAGGAGCTAGTTTAAATCCGTGCCTTTTTAGCTGATCTAACACTACTTCCTTATTTTCTTCTCTTCCGCAAAAGCTCATTTGCACAGGCATGGGGAAGGTATTTTTTGCTCCATAAGGGACAACCCTGATAAAGGGCAGGAAAAACCCCTGAGCAGCAATCTTTTGATTGTTTAGATTACTTTTATTATAAACCTTTCTTCAGCAAGAGGTACTCCACAGTACTTATTTTCATCAAAACACAGAATGTTCCAGATAAGAGATAGTACTCACACTGTGTAAACCTTTTATACAAACCACATTATGCCATTAATTTAAGTGTTCCACAACAATCTTTAAGGAATTTGCTCTCACTCCTCTCTACATTTTAGCATAGATGGGAAAGAATTAACTGTATGCAAACAGTCCAACAGAATTAAAAACCTGAAAACATGAAGCTTTGATCACATTACAAAGAGCTATAATTTCTGTCAAAAGAGAACACTTGCAAAGAGTTTTCGGAATTTGCTAGTATAGCAACAAAAAAAAGTTTCCATATAGTCATTGAACCAAAAGAATCATATTCACACTTACCCTTCAACTATTCCTAGTTTGCTGCCCAGGATCCCTGCCAATGCTGCTGCAAGGTCTTTCTTGATATGGCCTACCTGGTCTCCATTCACATTACTTACTCTCACAGCATTTTTATCATAAGGATTATTGGGCTCCCTCTGAAGTGCAACCGTTTCATTGTTATTAACCTAACAAGGCAAACAAACACCAAAACACATTCATTTAGCTGCTAATTATTTAAATATAACATCATGAACCTCAACATCATGAAGCTTAAAAGATTTGCCAGAGCCCTCTGCTCAGTCAGTCCAATAACCTACTACTACCTCAAAATACCAAGTGCATTACATAAGAGCTCCGTGATAGATGT
Organism: Grallaria varia; assembly: GCA_013396735.1. Lineage (NCBI taxonomy): Eukaryota > Metazoa > Chordata > Aves > Passeriformes > Formicariidae > Grallaria > Grallaria varia. The sequence continues at coordinate 78,359 of VWZG01003388.1, read as the reverse complement.
CAAAGATTTCAAAAGTAATCCTGAGAGCAAGAACTACCTTCAACTGTGAAGATGTTGTATAAGGTAATAAATATCCTTTTTTAGCTCATTTAAACAGTTTAAAAACCTACCAGATTTCTTGGTTTCAGTCATTTTCATTTGCCTTATGTGGGTGAGCAGAGCTATGAAACAACTAAACTTGCTATCTTAATTAAATTTTGAATTAGAATTTTAGATTAAGAACTTCCCATTAAGAATGCTGAATACAGCAAGTAAAGAAAAAATGCAAAAATCACCAACTATTAGAATTACACTTCTAATCAGGACTTCTATGGATTTTTGAAATTTATTTAAATTTTATTTTCTGAAGCTGACAACTTTACCAACAGCTTCGTAATTTATCAGGCACTTACAATCCCTGTGTAATATCGTAATCCAACAACACTTCCTCGCAAAGTTCCATATAAGATAGCTGAGTCCATATCCTCTTCAGTTCCAGAAGTGTCACCTAGAGAGTCCAAGTCTTTCAATTCAAGACTGGAGTAAAAGTCAGAAGAGGAAACACAGGAATTTCTCTTTCCACTGCAAGTGTTATCTTGAGAGTATCCTCTTGAAGAGTCTCTGCAAAGACAAATGCAACACATTGAACAATTATTATCGCTATTTCCTTGTAATCCTTCACCCCTTTATGTATGGCTATCCATAAACTCACTTCATGACTTTATTCACGTAACATTTACCTGGAAACATTCAAAAAAGTTTTACATTAGGTGAAAACTTTGTCATTTTTAATCCCAAATACATTAATTTAGGCCAATTATAATACAGAGGCGGCAACTGACCAAACTGCAGTATTTATGCATTCCATCCTACTTTTCCTCACAGGATTATCTCTGTCAACATTAGGAATTACCACATTTAGTTATACCTCTGCTTACACCTGACACAGCAAATTTCCTTGTATTTTCTTAACACAACTTTTTGTCATTTACAAAAAAAGGCTAAAACGACCCATTTGTAACTGATTAACTCTGCATAACTTTACATTTGTATCCTCAAATGCTGAAATGCTAAAACAACTGTTCCCTATGTATTTATTTAGCTTTCCTGCACACCCTGACATCTATTACCACTTTATTACAAACTTCAGAGATAATCACTTAACTCCAGCCTAACCCAGGTAATTACACTATGTTATTTCTAATACAGACTCGTGTCAGTGCAGGTGCTCTCTTGGGGAAGGGATACACCTGGAAACTCACGTTACTGGGTACCAAGAGATAGACACATCCCTTCTCATGCATTTAACTCATGGCTGAATGAAGATCGACACGCTAACTGACTGCTTCAGTCAAGTAATATGTAACAGTGAAATCTCAGTATGTAATAATAGTGACTTTTGGTAGATTCCAAAACTATCCTACTGTGCTGCTGAATTAATTTAAGAGTAAAATCAATTAACATGCTTCCATATACTATTCAGAACCTTGCCTAGCAAACTGCGATTTTTCTGCGAATTATATCTAAAGCGACCGTATTATCAGCATTTCATTTTCTCTGACTTTAAAAAAAAAAAAAAAAAAAAAAAAAAAGCGCAATAGCTTAAAAGGCTTTGCTCTCAGCTCATTGCAAATGAGCCTGTGAGAGGTTATCCAGGATCCATTTACGCCACTGCGTCGCGGAAACGCCCTCAGGGAGCCAGAAAGCGGCGGCCCGGCGCGCGGTGCCAGCACGAGCGCGGCGCCGGAGGCTCCGCGTTCCTGCGCCCTCCTGCGCCTGCACCGCCACTGCCCCGCCACCGCTTTCCCGGCTCACCCAGGTCCCCTGCGCGCCATGGCGGCCACGGCCGTCCCGGCCCTCACGCGAACCAGACCCCGCGCGGCGGCCGCCAATGGCTGGCGGGACCTCCAGGCGCTGTCCAATGGAGACACCATGGAGGGGAAGAGGCGCTGCCTCCCCGCCCCTCCCGCCCGCTGCTCGGGGCTGCGCCGGCGCAGACAGCGGCCCCTCTCCCGCGTGCCCGACCCTGCCGTGGCCCCCTCTATGGGATAGCCAGTCGTGCTATGGGCTTTACTGGAGAAGTGCTAGTGGTAAAAGTACCTGTCTACAGTGGCAAAGAACACGTGCAATTAGGCGTCAGTTACAGATAGAAGGTTTGCAAAGATGCCAAGAAAATGAATGAGGATGCAAAGGGTAAAGCATTCTAAACACTGAAGTACATGAGAAATAAATTTGGTAAGCTTCAGTTGAGCAGTGTTAAGGAATAAGAAAATGTGAATTAGGAGAGGCCTAAAAGAGCTTGTCTCTTTTAAGTAATAGCAATTTCTTAACTTCTACCAGTTCTCATTATTAATAGCAAATCTGTCATTTGCCTCTCTTTGAGAAAGAGGAAAGAATGGAAGGGAAAAACCCCCACAGGTGGTGGCATGGCTGCTACTCGAGAAAACAACAATTTGCTCACTTCAACTCTGAACATCCAGCGGCACCTGTCCGGCCGACAGGACCTGCCGGCTGCCGGAGGTCCGACCCCGCACGCCCGCTTTCCCGCCTCGAGATGACGACACGCCCCTCCACATGTTGCAATAATCCACCCCTCCGCCGGGAGAAGAACGCCCACGGCCAATCAGTGGTGTTCGCTCTCGCGGAGTCCGCGCGGATTAGGGCCAATGGAGAGCCAGCACCCGAGGCGAGGGGCCAATCAGCGGTGTTAACTCGCGCGCAGTCCGCGCGGGTAAGGGCCAATGGGGAGCCAGCACCTGAGGCGAGGGGTTCGAGGCGGTTAACGGCCAGCAGTTGGTACCGGTCGGTAGGCGGTGGTGGACGTGCTGTGGCGCATCCGGAGTTCGTCACTTAGCAAGACACCATGGTGGGAAACGGGATCTTTGCGGCTGCGGGGTAGAAAGGGCGTTTGGGAGGGCTTCTGCTGCGGCAGGCGGGAGGTTGTGATTGCACGTCCTGCGGCAGGACTTGCAGGCAGTCTGCTTGAAGTCCTCACAGTAGCATTAAGGCCGACTGGGGAGAAGGAGGGAATTCAATGTAAAGATTAATAGTTCAGGGAAGACGAGGCATAGAAAGTGGCCCGTGGGTAGCAAGGGATATGTGGAAGTGCAAGGGAAGGCTGTTCATAGCAGGCACTTCCCGCGCGGAGGGGCGAGAGGCAGACTCAAATCTGAACCAGGCGGCAGAGAGACAGCGGGAAGGAGCAGGGCGGCCACCGGTCGGATCTTTCCGCCGTTCCTGGGCCGCCTTGGCGCGCGAAGCCGCAGAGGACACACTGCGTGCTCCTAAGTCGCCGGTAGCGAGCGACTGANGGGGGGGGCGGGACAGGGAGCCACTCTCTGTCACAGCCAACCAGAGGAGAGGGCGGGGGCGAAGGCCTTGTGGCAGAGCTGCGAGGATGAAAATGGAAAGAGAGCTGGATGTCCCGGGCTGCGTGCAGCTGGCAAAAACCAGGGAGGAGCAGCCCGGGCACCTTGCTTTTTCTTTTCCGGCTCTGCTTTTCCCTAGATGCACTGTAACAGTAAACTAGAAATGCAGCTGATTTCCATCTTGGATGTAAGACAAAATTGAGATACTGAGAAACATACATGGCACAGTTGCTAGAATCAAAGGCGCTGGCTAAAAGTGGGCAGATGACATTTGGTTGGGAGTCTCAGACGGTTTCACATAAGAGTGTGTACGAAAAAAATTACATATGAATTGTGAGAGGCTAGATACCACTACACTTAATAAAAAGGAAAGCATCCTGAATAGTCCTGTGCAGGAAAGATTTTTACAAGTTTCCCAGTACATGCTTTGGCAACAAGTCAAGGAAATTTGGGAATATTATATAAAGAAGTCTTGCAAAGGCTAAAAGAAGGTGAAAAAGAGACTAGGCTGAATATTAAAGATATATGTACAGCATTGTAAGGGATGATGAATCTTTATTCACCCTGTATGTACATAGAGACTAGGTTGCCTTAAGGTTCGTCCAATATTCTCAAAGTCAGGGCAGGTCAGCTACGGTGAGTAGTGTATTGCCAGCAACAGACAAAATTTTTCTCTTAAATTGTAACTCAAGAGCAACCAGGGAATATTGCAGCAGAGAAAGATCATGGAAAGATACAACCCACAGATAGCTAGGGATAATGAAAATAAAATCTAGAAGCAAGTAGCTCCATGTCTCATTATTGTTCTGTTTTAACTTCGCAGCGTGAATGCATATCCATCCACGTTGGTCAGGCTGGTGTTCAGATTGGCAATGCATGTTGGGAATTGTATTGTCTTGAACATGGAATCCAGCCTGATGGTCAAGTGCCTAGTGATAATACTATGGGACGTGGAGATGATTCATTTAACACTTTCTTCAGTGAGACAGGAGCTGGAAAACATGTTCCAAGAGCAGTGTTTGTGGACCTAGAGCCAACCGTAGTTGGTATGTACCCAGCATTAAAGGTCTTCAGTGAAAAAGTGAGGATCCTTTATGGATTCCCTGCTGTCTCTTTTTTTCTGTTAAGAACACTATAGATTTTAAAAGGTGTGTGTCTGGATGCTGTTTTGACATTTGAGGTTATTGTTATTTGAAAAAAATTAAATAACAGTTTATCTGGAAAACAACAGAACTTTTCTATGATCTGGATAATCTTTCCAGACTGCTGCACTGCATCCAGAGTTTTGTTTGACTGCCATCAAGTATCTTGTCTGTACCTGTAATGCAGTTTTCTGAGTGACCTTTGTGTTCCTTGAGTAAAAATACTTCTATGTGTGTGCCTGACATTTACCCCTAAACAAAGGGGCTGAATTTGTGCCAACTTCTTAGACTAGTCAGACAAGCTGTGTGTAGTCAGAGATGCTGTCTACGCTCTTTTGACACGTCAAAACTACACTGTGCAGTCAGTAGGCAGCACACAAAAAAACGAATAGATAAATTTATGATTTGCTTTGGATTTTTTAATAGATGAAGTACGTACAGGCACATACAGGCAGTTATTCCATCCTGAGCAGCTCATTACTGGGAAAGAAGATGCAGCCAATAATTATGCCAGAGGCCATTATACCATTGGAAAAGAGATTGTTGATCTAGTGCTAGACCGCATTCGCAAACTGGTAAGAATTCATGCTGCAATTTAGTATTTAAAATAATTCATACAGCTCTATACCTATCTGTAGTGATGGGTTTGGGGTTTTTTTACTAAGAATTTTGTGCATACTTAATTGTTTAAAACAAAACAAAATAAGTCTTTTATTTCTTTGCCTGCCCCACCCCCCTTTAAATAAAAATTCGATCAGTTAAATGAGGACCTTTCAAGAACACTGGTTTTTTTATTATAACAATGTAAAACTAACAAGCTTATGACAGAAATGCTTTTGAATTATTATTTTAATACTGACTTCTCCAAAACCACCAATAACTTTCTTTTTCTCCCATTTTTTCTGTCCCATTATAGGCTGATCTATGCACAGGGCTGCAAGGTTTCCTTATCTTTCATAGTTTTGGAGGAGGCACTGGTTCAGGATTTGCATCACTCCTCATGGAAAGGCTCTCTGTTGACTATGGCAAAAAATCTAAACTGGAGTTTGCCATTTATCCAGCACCACAAGTTTCCACTGCTGTAGTGGAACCCTACAACTCAATTCTAACTACACACACAACATTAGAGCATTCAGACTGTGCCTTCATGGTGGATAATGAAGCCATTTACGATATATGTCGGCGTAACCTGGACATTGGCCGTCCTACTTACACAAACTTAAATCGATTAATTGGGCAAATTGTTTCATCCATCACAGCCTCACTGCGTTTTGATGGAGCCCTTAACGTTGATCTGACCGAATTTCAAACTAACCTGGTTCCATACCCACGAATCCATTTCCCCTTGGTAACATATGCCCCCATCATCTCTGCTGAAAAAGCGTATCATGAGCAGTTATCTGTGGCTGAAATTACCCACTCTTGCTTTGAACCAGCCAATCAGATGGTCAAATGTGACCCTCGCCATGGCAAGTACATGGCCTGCTGCATGTTATACAGAGGTGATGTTGTGCCCAAAGATGTCAATGCAGCCATTGCCACTATCAAGACTAAACGTACCATTCAGTTTGTGGATTGGTGCCCAACCGGATTCAAGGTATGTAGCTTTTTAAGTGTTCGATAAATGAATGATTAGGAATTGCATAGTTTTTAGATGTAACAGTCATGCTAAAATATTGTAATGTCCCTGTTAAATATTTTGATAAAGTGCAAAATAACTGTAAGATATTTTATTTGTAATTGTGGTGATTTTTGATTTTTAACAGAAATGAGTCTTTAAACCTTAACATTGCTAAAGAATATTTTCATTTGTCTTCTTCAAGGTGGGCATTAACTACCAGCCTCCAACTGTGGTGCCAGGTGCTGACCTTGCCAAGGTGCAGCGGGCTGTGTGTATGCTGAGTAACACAACTGCTATTGCTGAAGCATGGGCTCGGCTTGACCACAAATTTGATCTCATGTATACTAAGCGTGCCTTTGTGCATTGGTATGTTGGGGAAGGGATGGAGGAAGGAGAATTTTCTGAAGCCCGGGAAGATCTGGCTGCCCTTGAGAAAGATTATGAAGAAGTTGGCCTAGACTCAGTAGAAGCAGAGGCTGAAGAAGGAGATGAATTTTGAGAAAGCTAAAGTCTGGAAGAATTTATTTACAAAACAAACAAACAAAAAAGCAGAGCCCTGTTCACTTGTTTGTTTTTAAATAAAGTTTTCAAATGTATTTTCAAATAAAGTTCTAAAAATTCTACCATCTCTTGTTGTTTTTTCTTCTTCACTATTAATTCACTAAGGAAGGACCATTTGAGATTACAGGTTTTGGTAGCAGATCTGCTACCTGCTTTAAAAGTGCATGGTAATTTTTACATTCCTACATTGGCCTATGAAAAAAAAATCTAACGTTCTTTGCAAACAAATAGAGCCTTAGAAAAACGTGGAAGCAGTTAATTATAGGACAATTAGCTTGTGTAAAAACTGCTGACTTAGTTGGTGAGAGCATGGTCCCACTAACACTAAGGTCATGGGTTCAATCCCCGTACTTAAAGTTAGATTGGATCCTTATGTGTCCCTGCCAACCCAGAATATTCTGTGAAATATATTTTCCAGAAAAGGAGACAAAACTTTAAGTTTTGTTTGGGGGTTTTTGTTGGTTTGGGTGTGGGTTGTTCGTTTTGGTTTTTTTTTTCTTTTCTACATGTTCTACAAAACCAGGAGAGAGAAAAGGGCAACATATGCTAAAGATAGCCAGAAGTGATTTTTTTTTTCAGAAGTATTTCTAACTAGTATCTGTGGAGCATGCGGTGTATGCACAGTGTATGGAGTCATGAAGAACGAATTGCTGTATTTAAATACAAAAAAGTCTGTGGTTTTATCTGGGACACTGGAAGATCCCAGGTCTCAGCAGTCTGCTGCATTAGTCTCGCTGTTGTCGGCGGCAGCTGGTCCGAGCCGTGCCCAAGGGAAATCGGCTCAGCACACGCACCTCCGACCCAAACACTCGACTGCGAAGAGTTCAGTTTCTGAGCGACCGTTTCCCAGTCCCGTCTCACCTCAGTGATCGCTTCCAACTTACCCTCCCACTCGGGATCTCCCGCAGTGCACAGCGCTGCACTGCGATCGCAGAGCATGCTCGGGAGTGCTCCCACAGCAACGGAGTCACGCTATCCCCACACAGAACCTCGACCGAGGCCACCGGCCCCACACTCCTCTGGGGGAGGCGGCTCTGTCCGCTCTGCCGCGGCGGAAGAGCAGGCGCCGCCCCGAGAGGCCGCCGGTGTTCCCTGCGCTGCTTCGGAACCATGGTGCAGCTTTACAACTTGCACCCGTTCGGGTCACAGCGGGTAGTGCCCTGCAAGCAGGAGCCGGCGCACTTCTGCTGCGGCCAGGACGTGCTGTTCGTGGCCAGCACGGCGGCCAGCTGCAGGGTGGAGGTGTTCGCCGTGCGCGACCAGGGTCGCTGCGAGTCCCTGGGCTCCTTCGCCACGCTGGGGCCCGTGCTGCGCATGGCGCACAGCTCGGCAGGTCAGTCCCGGCGGCCGCCGGGTCCAGGAGTGCTCGGCTGGGGAGGCCGGGACGTGTCCGGCACGAGTGCGAGGAGAGGCCCTGAGCCTCCGCTGGACGGGGGGAGCCGGGCCTGGGGTGGTGGCCGGCCAGCGCAGCCGCTCGAGCCCCGCCACGGGAGGAGGGCCTGGCGCTCCCTCCGGGGCCGGCTAGAGCGGGCCGGGCCGAGGGCCGGCGGGGAGGGCGCGGGCGGCGTCTCCCCTTGCTTTCTGCCTCCGCCCAGGTTATAGTCAGTGCTTCCTCCCCTGCTTTTGTTTTATTGGGGTTTTGTTTTCAGAGCACGGGGCGAGTGGTCGCTCCAGCCAATCCCACCACTCTTCGTGAGTCTGTTGGTCTGTTGCTTCCCCTGGTCTTCAGAGAACAAAACGGGACTGGGGGCAGGGGAGGAAAACCTTGTCTGCAAATACGACTCATAAAGTGGATTCACTTAGGAGTTATTCTGGACCTAGATGTATAAGTCCTTTTTTTTTAATGGTATGTTGTGTGCCACCCAGCAAAGAAACTTGCACTTTGTATTTAATTCGAGAAAAATTGGTGAAAACCGATCTTGGAATTTTATGTACGAGTTGAGACTTTAAGATGTTCTTTGTAATGAACTACAGAAGGAAAAGAGCTCAAAAATTGTCATCTGTTCTTTAATGATATGAGTACCGCTGTTTTCTTTTAAGGAGATTATCTGGTGACAATTGAAGAAAAAAGCAAAGCAACTTTCCTAAGAGCATATATGAACTGGAGATGCATGTCTGCAGGGAGTTCTCGTGTGTGTGTTCGGATGGTTGGTCACAAGATGCAAGAGTCATACAGTGAAACCTTGAAAGAACAGATGTCAGTTGTTGAAATGCCACTTTCAGATGCTCCGCTGTGCATTTCATGTTGTCCCATAAATGGAGATCTTCTTGTAGGCTGCAAGAATGAACTAGTCATATTTTGTTTGAAATACCTGGTTATAAACCAGAATTTGACTGTGTTGGATTTTGAACGCTCCTTAATTTTGCACATTGATAACCTCATTCCTGCTGAAGTTGCGTTTTGTGCCAGACATATAGCCATAACAACAGAGCTGGATGTTCTAATCCTGAAACTGGAACTAGTCCAGCAGAGTGCAGACAGAACAGAGCAATGTGCTCAGGGAGCCAGTGCCCTAGAAAAGACCGTGGATGGAGGTAAGTGCAGAAATAAATTTAATTTTTCTTTTAATCTCTAAATTTGCTCACTGATTCCTGCATTCTCAAAGTAGGCTCAAACAAGGTCTTTGCCTTTCGGAAAATATTTCTAGATCATCCTGTGACTGCCAGCTGAATGTTCTAGGGCATGAAAAATTGTTCCAACCTGCAGTTGGAGGTAACACTATAAAGGAATATGCCATCATTCTGCACACCTTCAGGATAGTGCAGCATCTACAGATAGAGAATTAGGTCCCTGTTTTTGACATGCCACTGTGGGCCAAACTAAAGTGGTAGTAGTTCAGTTTGCTGTTTTCAGAAAAGTTATTCTATCGGTGTCGTTGCCTAAATAACTGCCTTATACATTTAAGAGCTTCTGTGGCGATGCCTGTGTACTTTTGTAAATCTTAGTAGGCTCAGAACCTGCATAATCAAGCAAATTCTCCTTTTTCAGTCCTTTATTTGGGGGCTTGCCTTATAATCCTAGAAATCCCAGGAACAGATGTACTCAGTAGGCTTCATTCTTGTGTATGCAAGAAATCAATTCCTATGTAATCATTATCAATTCCCACCTTTCCAAAAGTATACATATCAGATGAACACCAACAAACTTTCAGCAAGTCCTTTCCTTATAACTGAAGACATTCAGAAGGATGGTCTTTTAGAAATGGCAACTGCACCTAGAGAAAGATTTAAAGGTAAATAAGACTTGTCAGATAGGGAAAATATAAATGGAATGTACTTCACTGAGTGAAGATTGATCTTTTCTCAGATAATTATGTCCTGCCCGAGTTGTTTTGATTACTAAAAACTAAATAGAAAAGTTTCAGTTTCTCTCTGAATGTTGTTAGGAGTTGCTTTCCAGAACTTAAGTGAGTTTAAGATGACACAACTTCCTGTGATTGCTGCCTTTTCCTTCTCAAAACCTTTCCAGCCAAAAGACAATATTTTTTGATGACAAACCATTTGCAATGCCTGAAGTCACTTTCTAATGAACAGTTTACGTGAGGCTTTTTCCCTCAGTCTTGACTGTTAGGTATTCATCCTGCTGAGGCTTAAATAAGGAATTGTTCCTGTCTTCTAATATGGCTGTTCTCAAAATCTCATGGTTTGAGAAAGCCAATGCTAGCTAGGTAGCTGTAACTAGAGTATTTAATTGATACTGTGTCATACCAGTTTCTTACTGCTGAATGGAATGATTTGAACAATTAAGATACCATTTTCATTGTTCAGGTGTGAAAGATAAAAGCCCTTCAACACATACTTTGCAGCTTGAATTAGATGAGTTCATCATATGTCAGAAGCCAGTGGAACTGCTTGGGGAAGAAAGTAAGCTATGTGAGATACCCATCACACTGGAATCCACAGAGTTACCTACAGAAGACACAAAGCGCTTCCAAGTGCAGTATCTGCTTTTCAGGTATTACAAATGTTATTTCCCCCTTTATGGGTTAATTTACTGCAAGAAACCAAAATGAGTTGTGGGCTATTGTGTGATCCTTTTGAAAGAAAACTAATATTTTTACTTTTGGGGGTTTTATAAGGGTTAGGGTTTCTTTTGAACTTAGGAAATAATGAGATACTAAAGAAACCCATTTTTTTTAGTATATTGGAATATTTCACTTGGAAAGGATCAGCAACAATCATCTAGTCCAACTGCCTGACCACTTCTGAGCTGAGCTACTGTTTAAAGTGAAGTACTAAAGGCACAGTGCAAATGCCTCTTAAACAATCACAGGTCTGGGGCATTGACTGTCTCTCCAGAAAGCCTGTTCCGGTGTTTCACCACTCTCTCAGTAAGAAAATGCTTCCTCATGTCAAGCCTGAAACTCCCCTGATGCAGCTTTGAGCCCTTCCCAGGTATCCTGTCCCAGGATCCCAGGGAGAAGAGCTCAGCATTTCCCTCTCCAGGTCTCTCCTGAGGAAGCTGATTTAGTCTTCCTCTTTTATCAAAATTTTTATCAAAGGCGGAGGAAGAATTTATGTCACAGTTCAGGAGTGAATTCCAAAACAAAGCAGGGAAAAGGATGACACACAATAGGAAAGAAAAGTAGGATTGGGGGTGGCATGATGTTACATACAGCTCAGTGGAATAAAAAGAGAGGGAGAAAAAAAGGTTAAATTGAGGTCCAAATCAATTGCAACATGTCTTCCAGTGATCTCAAACTTTGACATGGATCTTGTAGACAAGCAAAGAAGGAGGATTTTGGTTGCAGGAACTCCAGATGGTTGTATCTAGCTGTGCCACAGGCTTCTTGGCGTTGCTGTGCTAATGGCATTGGTAGTAGGAGTGTGAATTGTTGTTGAGTGTTAAAACATGAGTTATGCCTGATATAGCCAGTGCTGTTTAGTTTTCCAAAGTAGGTCATCATAATCTCTCACTGTGGTCCCATGTTGTTGTTTTGGATTTTTTTTTCTCTAGACGTTTTACACCTGACCAGTCACCTTTTGGATATTGTGAAGAGACAAAGTTGCACTCTGTTCAACTGCTCCCTGTATACCAGACAGGTATATGGATATGTCCGAAGGCACAATGGGCCGTATCATAGGAGACTGTGAATGGAAGGAGCTTCTTTGTATATCCTACTTTGTACACTGTTTCTGTATGATTTGTTTTTCAAATTGAGATATTTCCTCCCTTTTCCATGATTTAAGCTGAGCTTCCATTAACAAAAAAGCCTTTACATTTCTTTAGGTTCCACATAAACCTTGAACTAAAATAACAATTTATCACACAAAAAGAGGAAGACTAAATCAGCTTTTATCAGTTCTCTACTGATTAATTTTGTGTTGCAAAACAGTCACTCTTTACATTGCATTAATAACGTTATCCTCAGTGTTTATAAGACTGCTGCTCATTAGACCACAGAGGAAATCAGGGTAGTAAACCGTAATAATCACTAAGATACAGGTTACCTTTCTGACAGGCTTTAATTAAAATTTGAAAGGGAAGGGATGAACGCAGATTTCAGGGGTTTACTAGCTAAGGCCCCAGAAGACCCATGGAAGAATTTAATGCTGTTAGCAGTCAGATTTCATAGAATCATAGAATATGCTAAGTTGGAAGGGACCCACAAGGATCATCCAGTCCAACCCCTGGCCTTGCCCAGGACACCCCAGCAATCCCACCCTGTCCCTGAGAGCGTTGTCCAAACACTCCTTGAGCTCTGGCAGCCATGGGGCCACGACCTCTGCCCTAGGGAGCCTGTTCCAGTGCCTGACCACCCTTTGGGGGAGGAACCTTTTCCTGAGATTCAGCCTGAACCTCCCCTGAGACAGATTCCTGCCATTTCCTCAAGAACTGCATGTAGACTACTATTAGTTCTTCCTTCAGACTCCTCTTTTCCAGGCTCAACAAAGCAAGTGACCTCGGCCACTCCACTTATGGTTTCCTCTCTAAGCTGTTTACCATCTTTGTAGCCCTGCCTTGGTCTCTCTCCGATAGATTTATATCCTTCTTGTATTGTGATGCCCCAAACTGCCCCCAGAACCCAAGGTGAGGCTGCTCCCAGAGCAGAGCAGGACAGTGCCCTCCCTGACCTGGCTGGCAATGCTGTGCCTGATGCACACCCAGGATATGGTTGGCCCTTTTGGCTTTACTGACTGCTCACCCAATTTGAGGTGGTTTTCTGCCTGCTCAGTAGCAAAGCCTCATTTAACTTTCAGTGGACTGAAAAGAATGAGCTACTTGCCATTTAAGTCCAGGTACCTTACGCTCTCTTGTGATTTACAGGCTTTGACAAGAGGGTCTGTAGAATATGAACACAGCTGTTACCTGCTAAAGTGGCTTTCTAAATAAATTTTGCCATTTCCAGCCTTTCTTTCCCTTAAGTGAGGACCTGTATTTTGGTGAGCTGCAGTTCTGGGTGGGCATTCATTCCAACCTGCAAGTAATTCTAAGATCAGGCTGATCTTTCAATCTAGGGATGCTTAGTTATCCTGTATTTGCCAGGACTCTCCCAATGCTGTTATATCTATAGAATTTCTTCACTCGGGTATGTCCATACTTTTGTGAAAATGCCTCCAAATGAGATAATGTGGTGTAACTTTTTGACCTGTGCACTGAGCTTCATATAGTTCTTTTTACTAGCTACTAACGAAACCAGTCTGCAACTTGGGCAGGTTTGATAGTATCTTTTAGGCATCAGGCTTCTAATGGTATTGCCAAGTTTGGATTTATGAAGTATATAAAATGCCTTTCTTATTGTTACATCTAGGAAGTTCTGTGACAGCCTGTGAGGAAACTGAGAACAAGAGAGAACTACTGAGTCTCTTCTGCTTTTTCTCTTTACCTCATTTTGGATATCTCTACTCTATTGGGAAGTTAGTAGAACTAATTTCTACTTACCAATATTCAGAGAAGTCAGAACAGGCAGTCCTCACTCCACAGTTCCTGCACGTCATTACAAGGTACTGAGGTTATGATTTTGCTGATACTATGTTTCTCTGTGCTGCTGCCCTTTCCCCCCGCTGCCCCCTCTGATACTTCCTGCACAGTCTCCTGGAAATTTCTGGGCAGGGTCATCTGTTAGTCCAGCTTAGGCTTCAAAGCCCATTTCTTCAAAGCAAAGAGCTGATTCCCTGTAGTTTTGGCTACTTGATTTTTGCAAGTCTTAATTTCTTTTCTTCACTGTGGCATTTTCATCTTTCCCTTTAGTGAGAACCTTCAGTGTTTCACAGTGCGATGCAGTGCAGCAGCAGCTCGTGATGAGGATCCCTACATTGATACGACGGTGAAGGTGCACCTCTTGTTATCTCACTTAAAACTATCAGGATAGTGGTGTGGCTCTTAGCTGACTTAGGTTTCCTTTTGAAATCATGTTAGTTTCTGTTGGCTGAAACAATAAAATAACATCCAAAATTAATATTTTACTTCAACGTATGGCATATTGAATTTCGATGGTCTGCAGTTGTCTCAATGAAACAATCTATTATTGCCATTTTCAATTCTAGACCATTAGTAGAATGTCTGCTAAAATATCAAAAGCTATAAAATCACTTCTGTTTTAAACTAAATTCCATGTGTTCTGTATAAAACTGAATGAAGGGTGCAGAGTTTTCCCTTATGGTGATGGTGTTTCTCTCAGGTGTCCTTGAAAAACCAGTTCTTGTAGGAGGAGTGTAGGCAATCGAACAAGTCTGCTACCGGATACATAGGGCATGCTTTTTAGGAGGAGGGCTTTTGATCCTTGGAGGTCTAAACTTTTCCCCTTCCTTAAATTGCTTATCAGTAAAAATCAATTGAATTGTAAAGGTGATATACATTAATAAATGTAGCAGGAAAGATAGACTGAGTTGTATTTTAAGTTATCATTTAAGGATATCTTTTGAGCATGCAGGCAGCAGACATAAAGATACCACAGGACAGTAGAAGTTTTACAAAATTTCCAAGACCAAACACGTATTCTCGGCTCTCCATAGAGGTACTAGATAACTAATACAAACATGATTGTCCATTCTCCAGTCTCAGCTTTCTGTGCTTTGACTGTTGGTTACATTCAAGTCCATCACAATTTCTCCAGTCAGCCAAATGCTGCCTCCTGCCTCCTGAGGAGGTTTGGAAGGGTGTGCAAGCTGCAGTCCCACACAGTTGTCCATGCTGCAGCTTGCTGTCCATAGGCTGCAGATCCTCCACGGGCTCCAGTCCCTGCGCTGCTGTGAGTACTCCATGAGCCATGTTCCCCCAGGGTTTTCCCTGCCCAGTGTGGAGTTTGAAGTGTGAGAATGATGATGATTATTTTTATTACTTGCTATTATTATTTTTTCTGCTGGTTTTTTATACCAGTTTTAGAGCTGCCTCGTTCTGGTTCTGACTTGCCCAGGGCAGTTTAGAGCCTGTAGGTCACCCCTGAAGGCCTCTGCCTCTTACAAGAAATGTTGAGGTGTCTTCAAAAAGCAGGTTACACATAAAATGCTGTGTTGCCTTGCTTTATTGTGTATGTTAATTGTGAGTGTAGTATTTTATCTTTTCAAAGCTGTAAATTTAAAATATTTGGGTGCAAATGAGGTTGCATTTTTCAATTTTTAGTCCAATATAGACAATAGGGTAAGCTTTACCTGAAAGGTGCATGTTGAACAAATTTGGGATATAATATGGGGTATGTAATGTAACAACAGGCAAGCAAATACAATAGTTCTGTCTGTAATTGCTTTTCATAAGCAACTGAAATCAAGACTTTTATAACTAGGCAATCTTTTACAACTTGGCCAAATCAAACTATTTGGGATTAAGTCTTCCAATAAGGCATCTGCCTCAGGCTCCACTGTTTTAAGACATACAGATGAAACTGTAGTTGCTTTGAAGGGGGAAAATTTTTTTTTTACTCATTGTTAAATGTTTCTTGTCATGCTTTTATGAGTATTTTTATTCTCGCTTAATTGAAGCACTCAAAGTTAGGAAAGACAGTGAATGTTTTTAATGTCAGATCATTGTACAAAGGTTACTTTTTTCCCCTGATTTATTTAAAGACTCAAAGTACATACTTACTGAAATGACAAAACAATCCCTCTCCTTTATAGGCTTGTCCACCTGTCACACTGGATGTCTGTACATTAAGAATGCAGCTTTTTATAGGACCAAGAGCCATCTGTCATTTCAAAAACCATATAATTCTTTTGACTAAGGCAGACACAGAAGATATTACTGAAAGAAGAAAGCCTTCAAGAAGGATGCTGTAAGGATTTGTGTCTATTAGGTAGATGGTATTTACAGCTCTGTGTACAGTCCTGAATTTGTGGGTGTTATAGTTGGAGTGGTTCCTCTGTGGAAAAACTGCTTGGAAAAATTCTGTTCNAAATTGTATTAATTGATGCAGAAGAAATGAGAGTAGGATCAAAAATGCTTGAAATCAACAAAATAGTAAAATAACATTAAGAAGAACTTATAATAAGAAATATTTATCTCGAGAAACAAAAAACGTAGCTTACCTAAGCAACAGGTTACAAAATGTGCTGTAGCACAAAATGAAAATGTCTTATCTTTGGGGTTCTTTACAAGAAAAGTTACAAACACTACTATAGTTATCCATGACAAAAGTTAGATCAGACTTCTGCCCAAGTTGCTCTTGTAGCATATATGTAGCCAGAGACATACGTGACTTTTTATCGATTTCCATGGGGACTGCTATTCCTTTTCTTTTTTGAGGGCTTTTCATAAAACAGCTGAGCAGCTATTCTAAATGGCTATTCAGAAACTACATTTATTAAACTCAGTTCAAGTTAATTAACAAGAGTGGGACAGCTGTAGTTGATTGAAGTGGTTATTTGAACCAATATTTCTTAAAGCCTAGAGCAGACATTATTCAGGAGAAGATAAGGATAAGCCCATCAGGGAGAACACCTATTCAAAATACTGTAGTTTCTTGTATAAAGCACATTTTCTTCTGCCAGTTGTGTTGTTTCAAATAATCTAATTGCATTTGAAGAAGATACTCTTTTTGCCTTCTGTAAAGAACCTAAGTTGAACAAATACTAGGCTGCTTAGCATGATAATTTGAAAATAAAGATGTAAATATCCCAGAACAGTTAAAACTGAAAAGCAAAATGAGTATGTGTTTTCCTGCAGTATTTTTACAGGTATTACAGACCTCGCCAATATGTGAGTTAAAGCATTCTGATACTTCCTTATGCCATGTCTTGGCAAACACTTTGATAGAGCTGCAGGGGCAAATGTGCAGTAAATCCTTACAGGAGGTAAACAAACATCTTAGCTAATTTAAAGTACTAAAATACTTAAGGTCAGGTTGGATGGGGCCCCGGGCAGTCTGACCTGTTCCAGTCGGTGGCATCCCATACTCATGACAGGGGTGCTGGGACTAGATGACCATTGAAGTCCCTTCCAAGCCAAGCCGTTTGATGATTTGATGATTCCTGGAAGTATCTGATACTACCTGGTGTTAAGCACTGGAGAAGATGTAGTACACAGTTCTGATGATGTTCCTGGTGTATGAACATGCCTATGCCCATTTTGTTATTAGCTGTTATGACTTAAATTTACAGTGTAACTCTCCAGCATTTACTAGTCTGCAAACATACCTATTTATGCATTTGAATTATGAGTGGTGGGTTTTTGGCTGCATAGTGTTTATTTCAATACTGACAACTCAACTCTTTTCCTCCTCTCTAGTTCCAGAAAGGCTGACAGCATCAAATCCCGAATAAATTCTGAGTCAGAGCCTGGTTGGAATTTATATATTATAAACACTGTTTCAACCATTCAGCTTTACAGAGAAATGGTATTTCCCAACTCCTGCTTTTCTTGTTTGCTAACCAAAAATAAATGCTGTTAATTAATCTCTGATGCATGCCATTGCTGAATATGATGTAATGTATTTCTCATGAATAGCCCATAATCCTGTTTCAAATGGCTGCTTTCCTCATTAGAATTGTTCCTGTATATTCTTAATTTTTGCCAGTAGCTCAAGTATATCCCGTGTCTGTTCTAGGTAGATTACAGTAGAACTTACGAAAATGTTAAAACTGAGAGCTGCATCCATCTTCTAAGTGAGGCTCACTTACTGGTCAGAGCGGCTATAATGGACCCTCATTTCCTTAAATCAGATGAGAAAGAAGAACTTCTAAGAGCGTTCAGAGAAAGTTGTGCATTTTTAGGAGACTGCTACAGCAGGTAAGCTTTAGATGTCAAAGTGGTATAGGTGAGCTGTATTTTTAATAATGTAACCTTAAAATGAAAACCCCTAATTCTTTGCTGTTTTACATTAGTATTACATATGTGTTTTATGAAAACAGCTTTATCTGGTCATCTCTTCAGTATCTGTTTGTCTTTCTTGTCATTAAACACAGAATGCAACATTATGTGAATATGAACTATGTATATGCAGGTAACTGATGTGTCTGTGACTTTGTTTGATGTTTTGTTTTAGTTCTTAGCAAGAGTGATGGCAGAAGTGTTCCCCTTAGTTGTTATTTTTTTTCCTTCCTCTCTGTTGCCTTCAGGTTTGACACAAAGGATTACCACCTTGCTTTGCCATACTACAGAATGTCAGGTTTATCCATGACAGAAGTTTTAAAGAGACTGGTTTCAGAAGGTGATGAAATACAGATATATGAGAGAGGACTTTTATTTTACTTAACTCACTCTCTTAATGAAGACTTGAATGAAGAATTAAGCAAGGTAGAAACAAGTTGGGTTTTTTGTAATCTGTTGATTTAATTCTGATTTTAAGAGCTGTGTATCAAATTTTAATCAAATTCCATTGAAAGTGCTGAGCTGTTTATTTAGTTTTACAGTTACTCTTTTTCACATTATTTTTATTTTCCCATTTTCATTGAAAAAATAGCAAGCAACACCTGTGACGCTTTGGGCTGCTTTCAAGCGACACATGGGTTTGGCTGTTATGATGCATGTTGTTAGTGATCTGGTTCCCACCTGCACACAGAGACACTTCTGGTTTAGGAAAGCTCTGCCTCAAATTTCTTTCATATCCCATTTCTGTAGCAAAACAAACTGTTTCTTTGAACATTGCCAACCTGTAGAGGTTGGTAAAAACAATTCACTGTGGGGTTCTCCTAGCACTCCAGAATATGGGTTGAATCACAAGCATGTAGTGATCCTTTATTTTTACCAGTAGGTAGGAGAGAGACAGGAAAGGCACTGTGATTTGATAGCTAAGCTGTACTTGTCTGTTTAAAAAAACCAAACAAACACAGAAACCAAAACAAAACCAAAACTGCATTACTTTCATATGCCATAAAGACTGTATATCTGAAAAGATCTAAACTATCAAATGGCTTTTATTTCAATAGGAATCAGGAAATAAAGTTCTTCAGATATTCTATCTCGCTGACCCTGTGCAGCTGCCTCATATCCTTTGCAGCCCCTGCATGAGAAATGTATGTCCCCTGACAGCTGTGAAGTATCTTCAGAAAGTAGAAACTATGAGGCCGTCAGTGGTCCTGACACTTACTAAGGCTTTCTTGGCTCTGAAAATGGGAGACCTGATAATGTATGAACATGAGATGGACTCCTATAAGGAGGTAAAGTATGCTGAGAACATAAGCTATTCATGCTTTGTGAAGTCTAGGTCAGTAGTTTGACTTGTAATTGCATTTTACAGTAAAAGGAACTTTTCAGTCTCTTCTCTTGCTCCCAACGTGCTGTGTACGCTTCACTGAATGTGTGCAATAACAGCAGAATGGAGGGCTGGCATATACTGGGACTATACAGTTTACCCTGCAGATAGGGTAATCTTGTCTTAGCAAAGCCTTACCAAATAAGTAAAAGTTTTGAAGTTCTTAATTCTTGATCAGTTAAATGCTGGTTACTGGGATGTAACAAGCTCTGCAGAGCCAGTGCTCTACAGCTGCCTGGCACAGTTGTTTAGGAGTGTTTCTACACCCCTCCAGCTGAAGTTAATATGTGATATGCCCATGAAAACAGCATTTGTATGCAAACAGTTGTTATAAAATTACTCTTGAAACAGCATATTCATCCATTGTGCCCACAAACTGAAATTTCTGTATACAATTTCACATATTTCTTATGTGGAATCAAATCACTTTACCCTTATTTAGACCAGATCAGAATCTACTTCAGCACCATCAGAGTAAGAATTCCTCATCAGTGTGTGGGGATAAAATGTTAGTGGAGCTGTCTCTGCCATAGATGTTCACATGCGGTTTTAGATTGAGACCAGTCTGTAAATTACTTCTCATTAAGGTTGATCAGGACTGGAATATTCAAAGGTGACTGAGCTTGAAATACAGACTTTTTCTTAGAGTGAGATATTGGAAGTCTAAAAATTTTTTAAATAAATGACTAGCTGTTCCAAAGTTAGATATCATGCTGTGGTGGAAGAAGTCCTGGAGAACTTTTAAAATAAGCAGTTTTTGAATTACAAGGTGGGAACTGTGGGGAGCTGTTTCTGAAATTATATTCAGCACCACCTGCTTCTGCAGGATGATCAAATTAAATTGCCATGTTGTGAGCAAACATACACGCTCCACTGCATGGATGTTATAGAATTGAGTTTATTTATAGAAGCTGGCTGAGGGTTGGGTGTTGGGTTGTTTGGTTTGGTTTTCTTTCTTTTTACTCTGAGCTATTAAATATGTTCTATTGCACTTTACCTTTAAAGAAGCATTTTGTTTCAAAGTAGAAAAAAACTAACACTTCTAGAAAGCCAAAGAAAGGCAAAATAGTTTGTATGCATAGCAGGGTGAAATCTGAATTTTCGTCCTAGGTCTGCCTTATATTCGTGTAATTCATTTAACTTCTTTAGGCATAATTTCTCTGCTGTCTTTAAAGTGGGAATAGCACTTTGTTATGCTTGCCTTCAAAAGCAGTCACATACCCAGAAACAATGTACTGTTGCACAAAGTGCAGCACATTTTGATCATTGTTTCAGGGGTAGTTTCAAAATAAAAATCATACTTTAGCAAAGTAATCTACTGGAAATTCAGCCAGTGATTTTTCAAAGCACTATGTGTATCAAATGTCTTTGATTTCCTCACAAAATCCAACTTTCTTATGTGCACAGTAACTCCAGCTTTGTTACTTTCAGTGTTCAGGCACAAGGCCTGTTTTTCAGGAGTGTTCATGCAGCTTAGAGCTCAGTCTCTGAAGAGCTACTCTATGAATTATGGAAAGGATTTATTTTCTTCCCCTGACTTCCCTTCGTTTCTTCCATCTAAACTTCACTGCCTGAAGAAATACTGAGTTTATTTGGTTGAATCATGCATGTATTGAATTCTTTACCTGATTTATATCTGATTATGTTTGTAGACGACACTGGCTTGTGGCTTCACTGGGCAACCACGACTCTTGAGGCAGCATAAGGATGGAATTGTTATGCCAACTGAGTTTGCTGTTCACCTGAAGGAGATGCAGCCTGGTTTACTGGTGGCTGCCACTGTGGCTTTACATGAGAACAGTAAAATTGAACTGGAAGAAGCAGATACGTTTTTCAAGGTTGGGATCATTTTTTTGCTTCTATGTTTTTTTATAGTGATGTTGTTATGGGCAAGAAAAACAAACTCAGCTGTTCCTTCACTCACATTTCAGCATTTCTTCAGAAAGAGGGTTGGAGATATTCCAGTCCTGATAGATGATTACAGAGTCAGAAACTGGACCTTCTGGAAAGAAATACTGATTAAGTGAAGCAAAAATCCCAAAAAATCCATTAAGTCCTTTTTTTTTTTACCTTGTCATTTGGAGAATACCCTGATCTCAGTGGTCTTTCAATGGCTTCCTAGTGACTGAACTTCCTAAGGCTACAAAATTTAACAGAATTTAGATAAATTAATTCCATAAGCTCCTTTTGAAGAAATCGTTGGGATTAAAACACACTTCTAAAGATTCTGACTTAAACATGAAGGTATATAATGTTCTGATGTTCTGTATAAATTCCTGAAAGTGTATCTCTGCAGGTTATATGAGAAGCAATATAAATAGAATGGTTTTTCTAGCATCCCTGAAGTTTTCTTTCTTTTGATTGGGAATAGACAAATCTTTTTTTCTTTTCTCTACAATGAATAACTTACTTGGGTTAAAATGTGTTCTTCAATGTAGGTGTGTTGCAGTCTTACTATACTTGTTGCTGTGAAAGACCTGTACCAAAAATAGGAAGTCAAAGTTCAAATTAGAACAAGTGTTATTATTTAAAATCATTTGGAAACCAAGTAAAAGTCCTTTTTGTTGACACAGCAGACCTTAAAACATCTCTCTTGTGCATCCTATCATGATACCCAGCAGAACTACACATCATCTCTCACCATGGCCTCTAAAGTCTTCTTTTGAAGACACCTGCTTGGTTATTGGCATATATAAAAATTCTCCAAACAAGCAGTCTGTAAATACTTGCTGACAGAGGTGGTGACGTTTCTGGCAGTGCAGTGAATCTTGAAGAAGGAATCAAATCTCTTGTTTCGAATTGATTACCTTAAAATCATTCCACGAACTTTTTACTTTGCCTAGCAGTGCATTACACAGAATCACAAGACAAAAAAGTAATCAAAATTCTGCTTCTAGTAAAAGTGAAAAACTGTCCCTCCTGTCTCTTCTAATTTCTAATACTAATAATCACCACAGTCTGGGCTAATTTTCTCTCTTCTGTCTTGTTCTTAGATGTTGTGTAGTAACGGTGAAAACACTGTTCCTCAGCTCTTGGTGGATTTCTGGGAAGCTCTTCTTGTAGTGTGCTCCCAGGAAGAAATACTTCAGAAGCTCCTAGTGAGGGTTATTTCTCAGTATGTTTGGAGGATATCAAAGAAGCAACTTCCTGAGACTAAGCCATTGAAAACAACAGAGGATCTGGTAAGTGGTAAACCCCGCAGAGGAAGTTTTAGGACTGCAGTGTTCCTCCAAAATCTATCCAAATACCATCCTTAATATTTTAATTCTGGATAGTTTATTTGTTAAAAGAAGCAAGACTGAAAGCAAATAAGGTAGTGTGCAGTTACATATTGGTATTGCTGGCTCTGGGCAGTCCTGCTCCTTGGGGACATTTGCAAATATTCTTCCAACAGGAATCTCAGGTCTGGATAGAAATAAGGGCTAAAATGAAACAATGAGAATGTGTCAGGTGGAGTGTTTGCAACTTTACAAAGTTTACTGAATGAGAAAATTGTGTGAATGATGAGTTTTAAGGAATTATGAATGGGAAAGCTGAAATACAGAACTAAATAAAAGTTATTTGAAATTCATATTTTCTTCACCTGCAGTGAGTTTCACATGGAACCGGCACTAATAGAAATGTTTCTTTTGTTGCAACTTGATTCTTTCTTGCATAGATAAATTCTTGTAATCATTTTGGGTTGATTTTCCCATGGGTAACTTCCATCATGTCAGTGGAATGCTCATCTGATAAAGATTACCATGAAGACATCTCAAGACTACAGGTATGAAATCTTGCTGCTTAAGGGTCATTCTGCGAATGTTCACGTAGGTGTGAACAATTTTCTCCGGCAGACTCTTCTCCTCCTTCCCCCCTAAGTTATCCAACTTATTTTAAGACCAGTTGAAATGATGGAAGCCAAAAATACCATAGAGATCAGTCAGTAACAAAGACATTTACATTTGCATCCTCTCTAAACTTGTTTTCTTAATTTTCAGCAACATTTTTTAAGGGAAGTATTATTTCAGAATTATTCCAACAAGTAAGGGCTTCTGTTCTAAGGTTATAGTTAGCCTTTTTTGCAAAGTTTGTCTCAAATGCAAACTATACTTTTTGTTCTTGTCTTAGTCTCTTTTATGTAGTCAGTCAGCCAATGTAGCTTCAGCTCTGCCTGTCCTGGAGCCCGTGCCAGAGGCTGACAATGTTGGCCTAACCATCCGTGTCCTCTGCGATACCCATCTGGGCAAGTATGAGGAAGCCATTGACCAGCTCCTCTCGAGGTGTCCTGATGCAGCTGTGCTCTACGCTCAGCACGAGCTGAAAGGTGACAAGCAGGTGTGCTACTTTCCATAAAGTTATTCACTATCTTTTGGGTTTTTTCCCTAACTAAAATGCTGTTGTGTACAGATGGACTCTGTGTGGATCACACAGCCCAGCTTTCAGACAAAGTAAACTGCTTAGTTTGCACTGAACCTCTTGCTTGGTATTTTAATTTTTTAACTTGGTCCCCACTTATTTTAATGGATTATTTTCTCCTCCAGTTTCTTCTGTCATTTACTGTATTCATTATAGCAAATTTAAAGCATAGTCTTTTCAGATGGCAGAGTGCCTCAAAAAAGGGAGTTTTTTCCCACTGTAAATGAAAAACTACCTGGTTTCTCACTAATTGGTGTTGTAAATTGACAATGTCGAAAAGTGAAATCTTAGCACCAAGCTAATTGGTAAGACAACACGGTCCTTCAATAAAATCACACTTAAATATGTTCTTCTTGTCTTCTAATGACATCTTCTGACCTGATAACATCAGACTGGTACTGATACCCTAGTGGAAGGATTATGTCTTCATGTCCCATTTTCCCTTTATACAGTTTTAATGTTGAACTGGTATTATTCCAGTGTTCGAGGAGTACAAGAATTCACTTCTGTTGCCCATCACCTCCACTCATTTAATTGTACACAGCTTTACTGACCAGAGTCAGCAAAGGCAATCCTCTGCTGGACAGATGTACTAGAACTCTGTTCAAAACCAGATTTGAACTTTTTATTCAGATCTGAACATAGTTTCTTTGGTTGCTTCCATGTTAGAGTTGAATGTGAGGTTGCAGTACTGAATCTGAACACAGGTGATAGAAAAGTTAGCAAGTTTAAAGGAGGAAAGAAATCCCTTCACTCCATTCTTATCGACAAAATTGTACACAAAACCTAATTCAGTGCTGTAGCTGTTGGGAGTCGACAGATGAAGTCAGGAGACAAAGCAATGTTCTTACAGTAATGCTGTTCACCACTTTGTATGGAGCTGTTTTGAGGGAAAAAAATGAATTCTCTGACTGCATCAGTCTTTCTAGTGACCTGTCTTCTAAACTGTTGTCTATAGAGGTATAAGGGGCACTTTGTTAAGATTTTTGAGCAGAAAAAGGTTGCACTGAAGACTCAAAAATACAGTACATGCAAAATCACTGAATTTCAGAGCATTATATAAATTAATTGAGTTCATTGTAACCAACCTGTATTTATACGTACATGAGCTTAGTTCAATGTATTTTTAGCAGCTCTTTCATACTCTTAATGGCAGTCCTTGTTGATTTATACTTTTGCTGTGGGTTTTTGTGGATTTAGGCTCTCTGGTGGAACAAGCTGCTTCCTGAACTTTGCAAGAGAACTAGACTTACTGGAAATGACTGCCCTGTTCTCATTTCATCACTCAAAGGTAAATCAATTAGTTTCAACTCAACTCCAGAAGCCTTTGTATGTGAGCTAACATTCTTAATAACTGTTCAAAAGAGAGCTGATGTGGTTAATTTGGAAGAACAGGGGACCTTTTTCTCCACTTAAAGCTAACACAGTTTAGTAGTCTTCCTGGTCATTAGCAGAGGATTAGAGTACACAGCAACCCTCCTGAATAATCATGGCATTCATTTTGTATTGAAAACAGTTAATTGTGATCATCATACTGTTTCTGTATAGATCAGGGATAGACACCGATAAAAAAATGTACTAAATAGAGCTAATTGTGATTGGTTTGGTTTTTTTCTAGGCTGTTATTGATAACAGAGGAAAGGCTTAAGTATGTATTTATTATGAGGTCATAGATAGTGTGTTATTACTACAAGTGGAGAAATCCACCTTAGTAGTTATGTAGACCTATTGCTACATGTTTGCAGGAAGTTAATAATACTGTGTATGGCTGAGGGGTCAGTGTGTTTGTTTTGACAAATTAATGATACTGAATAAAGCACATACATTGTTAAAAGTATGCCTGTGGAATGCCTGGGAAACACAGCATCATGCGGTTGCATTGTGCTGCACAGGTTGCAATGCTCCATCATAAAGTTCTAGTTTCTGGTGCCAGCAGTTTTTCTTGGGATTTTTTTTTTCATGTAGTAACTGTCCTGTAATTGCTTAAGAACATAATGTTAATCTAAGTTAAGTCATAATTTCAGATACTTTTAAGGTTTCCTATAGTTGTATTTGTATCCAAATGGGTATGCCTCTCATTTCATTCCAGTTGCACTGTATAGATAATTTGATGACTTCAGTTAGTAGTTGCATTGTTAATGACTTTGTTTCTTTGTTCTAAACTCAAATTACCTAAACAAGATATTTCTCCTCTGCTCTGAGCAGAAACTTTAGCAGTTGTTGCAATGGAACTGGAACTAAGGGATTTTGTCAGTCTTCTACCAGAGGATGGAACTGCAGCATTTTTCCTGCCACATCTTCTTCACTGCAGCCAGAGGAGGCTGCTGACCTAAAACAATGACATGTACTATCCACTGAAATACAAAGAATGCGCTGAAATAAAAAAGCAAATGAAACAGTAGAGCTGCACATAAGGTACTCTGGGGCTACCCTCACATAAATCATCTTATTTCTCCATTGAAATCTTATGTCAATTATTGAAGGACAACTGTTGTCTGAGGCAAAACATCTGTTTTGAAGCTAACTGTGGTGCCAAGGCAACTAGAAAGTACAGACTTTACAGTACAATTGGACATACAGTGTTCACTGAAAGTAAAGCAGGAAGTCAGTCTTAATTCTATATTAGCTGAATCAGTGACCTAGGGAGTTCAGGCTCAGGCATATGTCTAACTGTATGAGTAAAAGGAAGTACCTTACTCATCCAAGTAGAATTGGGCCCTACTGACTTCATTTTGCAACACAGACATGCCCCTGAATTCCAGCTGTCTGAATCAGTCAGCAGCTCTGTCATCCTACTTACATACCCATGCAAGTGTTACACTGAAAATGTTTTCATTTAGCAACTCACAAAAAAAGGCCACAAATCAAAGAGAAACAGAGGTAGAAGATATGAACTACTGCTTGCTTGCTGGTTTTTGTTCTCTTTGTTCTGTTGTACTCCGTCTGTAAACAAGTATTTGAAGTATCCCTAGGCCATAAATCCAGCTGAAAGCTTATTTCTTCTAGGGTTTTTGGTAAGCATCTCTGGTACATATGCATGTACGTACTAATGTTTGTCTTGTGAGCAGAAAGCATCTTTCTGTTCCTTCAGAGCTGGAATTCAGTCGAATAAATTGTCACAGTGTTTATGACTTTTTTATGAATATACTTTGGGTTTTTTGAAAGTCTGCCAAAAATACAATGACTCCCATGATCCCATAACCATCTAAATCATCTAAAGGCCTAATTACCTGACACTGACTTTATTAAATCTCTTTTCACTGAAGTTGTAATGTTACTTAAACCTGTAGAAGTCAATCAAGAAGAAAACATCTATATTTTGGCTAAAATACATTAACAAAGAAAAAAGATAAATTGAAAGTAGTTTAAGTTGCCCATGTAGCGTTCCTGCTACAGCTAAAATCAATGATCTAATTTACTGGTAGATATGCTGGTTTCAGTATAATCCGTCAGCCTTAAAAAAAGGCCAAAACAATTTAGGTTTGTTACAGAGAAGCAACTTCCTTTTTTCAGGTCAGTGTAAAGCCCAGATGTTTTGCTTTGCCTTCCTGTCCCATACATCCTTCCCCCTCATTTGACACAGGTCTAATGTGCATGGAGTTGGGCTTTGGAAAACTGGATGGCATGACCATATCTGTTCTTCCTGCTTTCATTTTTGGCCAGCATCAGCCATGCACTAATACTTCTGCTTCCATCTGTCAGGAAACACTTCCTTTTTCCTTTGCCAGGGAAAACATTTCACTATGTAACTTAACACCAAAATGATTCCACTGCAGGAGTTACTTAAAAGTGGTCAGAGCAAAGCTCTTCAGTAGAGATGTCGGCAAACTTTGCCCTTCACTGTATATTTCAGCATAGCTTTGTCTGCCTTAGAATGATTTTCTTTACAGAAAAACATCATGTGCATGTGCATGTTGTCATCACATCTTTTAAATGCACCATCTTGAAAGATGTTACTGGATAAAATTGTAAAATAATTCAACAGAAATAATAATAGAAATATTTTGTTGACTGTTCAATTATACTATATATATTTTCAGTGTCAACTTATGGATAAAGGGATAACCAAATTCCTATTTTCTAAGCAATAACTGCTACCCTGTCTGTCTAGTAAAATGTTACAGTGTGATGGCAGAGATGCAAAATAAGTTTTGCTGTTACACAGGGTTATTTGCAAACTTTCTAAAAAAGGTACATTTCACTAGGCTTTTCCATGTTCCTCAGTTGTTAAATAACATGCATTAGGCATCACAGAGTACATGTTTAACTTGCAAGATACAATTTTTGGAAGAAAAATGTATTTACAAGATGTTATATCCCTTCAGCCACCTTAGTCTGTGGCCCTTTTGGTACCTGTGGCCATTACAATGGAATCCTCCAAAACAGTGGAGATCAGTTGCCCAGAAGTGAGTATTTTCCAAGAAATGTTTCACTGAAGATGGGCCTTGGAGAATCACTGTGTTGAAATGCTTTTATCATTCTTGTGTGCCTGCCATGCCTTTACACTTGAACTGATTGAATAATCTTGGGAACAAAGACCGTTTATCTGTAAGGAGAAAACAGCTTTTTTTACACACATTTCATCAAAAGAATAGTCTGTTCATGTGGCCCACAGAGTCCAAAATGAGCACAGTGGATCCCAGCACGTTTTGATGCGCTTTAGATGGCTAATACATACTGCTGCTACAAGTTAAAGGCTCTTTCTACATCTCTTTCTGTGTACTCTCAAATCAGCATTTTTATTGTCTGTGCAGGTTTGGGACAGGGTACTCTGTAAATCAGTAGGGTTTATAAAATAGAATTAGATTCTGTTTCACATTCCAGTCTGTATTTTTACTACAGATATATGCATATACAGACACTTATTTCAAAACATTTCTATTGTTCTCTTTCTGTCAGTTACAAGTAATACCTGTTGTGCTCTGTCTTTTCAGTATTGGAAAGAGTTGCTTTTAAAATAGTATGAACTTTGTAGAAACAAGAACTTTCAAAATTCTTCAAGGTTCAAGACTTTTTACAGGTAATTTTGCTAGAGCAAGGAAATAGTGCCTGTAAAGCTAAAACACATTCTTGAGAAAGCAAATATTATTTTAGTCTTTCAGTACTTCAGCTGTGTAGGAATGATGAATTCAGCTTTATTTACCAACTGTTCTTACTGTTTTAAATGAAGATTGAGATGGAGTCTGACACTACTGGTAATTCTTGAGTACAGAAATACTGTCTCATGAAGAATTCTTTTTAAATAAAAATCTGTCACTTTAATTTCATGGATGGGAATCTGAAGCAATAGTCAGTTAATATCCAGTACTTTAGTTACTTCAGTTTCCTGAGTAGCCCTGAGGGAAGTATGACCAGGCGGCTTCTAGACATGGAATATGTCTGAATGACTGAACTGGTTCTGAGTACACTGCCTGTCTGTGAGTCCCACAGTGCATCTTTAAATATAATGACGGTTACTGAGCTAGGGAGCTCTTACCTTCCTTTGGGAGCACGGTGTAGGTTGCTTCCATGCCTGCATGGATGTGGTCAGTAACATGACAGTGTAACAGCCAGGTTCCAGCATTCTGTGGAGTCATTTCCACAGTTTGAAATGTCCCAGGGAACAGATCAAAGACATCTGCCCGGTAAACCCCTGTTTGCTTCAGGACAAAGAGAAGCAACAGGTAAACTGTGGCATTACCAGATGGCAGTAAGTTAAGCTTTATGCCTTTACCCATCAAACATTTTAATCACAGTTGAATTAAAAGACACGTTCTGTGTGTCATTCTACTGAAGCATCACTTTGTACATCCATTTCATTCTCCAAAGTTTAATAAACTATCAGCTAAGTGGAAATGAAGGGTAACTACAGCTTTTGTCTTGCAACAGTCATGAAAAGTTCACAGCCATCTTGTTAAAGAAACTTGCGAGGTTACCAGTCAGCAAATGCTACTGGCAGATATTCTCTGGCTCGTGTAGGTTGATCAAATAAAGGTTCGAGGCATAAAAACCTTATGGCCAAATTACAAGCCCTGCTTAATACTGCAACATGACTTTTCACCATAGATTATAGTCCTTGGTAATTGACCTATTTCTCAGTCTTAACACAGCAAGAAATAAATGAAAAGGACTTGATACCTTGTAGTCAAAGCTGTGGCCATGGAAGTGTGCTGTGTGAATGTCTATCTCATTGCCCATTCCCACCAGATACCAGCTGACTTTATCTCCAACATGCATATTCAGGCCGTGCAGATTTCCAAACACCTTTCCATTAATGGCTAAAAAGAAGGAAAGAACAAGACAGAGAAAACAAAGTTTGTGCATTGTTGATCTCTAATACAAGATTTGAAAGCAAATGCCAGACTTTGGACAGCGCATTATGAATGGATGTGTTTATATTCCACATTTAACTAGAATGAATAACATGGTAAATAAAATTTCTTTGCTATACACTATTGCTAATTTTGCAGTTCTTAAAGATCTGCATTTCCCATAGCTCTTCGTAAAGGGTAAGCTTTACCAGGACATGCATTCAGAATGCACATAGCCTTTCCAGCTTATCCAGAACAGTTGTTTGCTGACATCAAAAAACTTCAACATGGGAATATTTGGCGGGGGGTGAAGAGGGGGGAGGTTATTTGCAGGCCTTCTGCACTGGAACTGGAAATTCAAGGGGAGTGAGAAAGTCACATTTATGTGAAGTAATATATATATACATAGTTCAAGCATATAATTTGGTAGAGTTCCCAGAGCTATATTAACTAAACTGGGAAACGTACCATGCATTTTATTACTTTCAAGGAATTCTTCATCCTCTTTGTCAACAAGGTGTGGATTTGTAGAATAGGTTTTAATGTTTTCATCCAAGTACCATGATTCATTTTCATCAAAAACCATAAAAAGAAGAGCAAATTGAACTTTCTTTTCAGTACGAAATGATGGCAGATAATGTCTATGACAGACAATAAGTGTGCCTATTAATCCACTGTAAGTGTCCTGAAATGACAAATGGTAAAACATGTAAAAACTGCAAGATGTAATTAAGCAGAAGCACATTAAATGACAGACATGAATCCTCTTACTATCTTTACAGCTGTCAGGAGCTGGGAATAGAGGCAGCCAGTGTTAGACAAACAAGGTTACTTCTTCACTGTTACATGCTACCCGTGGATCAAGTTCAGTGAAGACTAACTGCCTCATTTTCATCTCTTGCTAGAAATAAACATTCATTCCATATTAATTCCTTGCTCTTGTTTTTTTCCCAAACTATTTTTAAAATTTTATAATTTTAAGCTTGGTTTTCATTCAAAAGATATTTCTTGACACTATTTATATTTGTTGAGACACAAAGGCAAGAATACATTCATTTCCATTAAAAATCATTAGTCATTAAGGTAATGCATGCTTGGTGAGAAATGGCAGAATTGTGTTTCATAGCTGCATGGTAGTTTTCCCCCACATGACTGATTAGATATTGCGCAAGCTATAAAATGCTAGCTTTAAGAAGGAAATCTGGGTGAGGTGATCTGTACCAGCAGCAGAAGAACCAGGAAGCAAGAACATAGAGGGCCATGGCTCTGAAATTCTGCCCTGACTTTCCTGCAATTTGACTTCAAGAAACATTTAAATTTAAAGGTATGGTAATGGAAGAAATAACTTGACAGGGAAAGCAGAAAGAATTTCAAACTCATCTCCCTTTTTCTATAAGTATATCCATGTTGGAGTCATGAAAAAAAAACCCTTTGACTGGTATTATGTACCTTAATGATGTCCACTGTTGAATGGTATGCCCATGCAATGCAATCTGGATCTCCTCTCTCCGGACTAGATCTCTCTGGGATTTTCCAGACATACATTTTCTTTTCCCCTGAATTAAATAAGTATCAACAAATTTTAGAAGTTTTCAGTGTGCTGACCTATAAGAGGTCATCCTGAAACAGATGTTATTTCTATTTACAGCTTACATTTTTCTTGAACTTCCCCTTTCCAGTTACTGCACTGGCTAACTTACGGTCCCCTTCTGCTGATACCTCATTCTTCTTGACAACGTGCTTTTTTTTTGGTGTGCCTTCCCTGTCCAGTTTACCGTATTTAATAAAGACAATTGTATCTTTTGTAAAGATCACAGAGGAACTTCAGAAATATCAGCATAAGCTATGTTTTCCCTATGTAACCAAATCTGTCCTTTCATGAAGGGTAAAGCCATGTTTTTTCAAAAAATTACTGATCAG
This sequence comes from Grallaria varia, assembly GCA_013396735.1. Taxonomy (NCBI): domain Eukaryota; kingdom Metazoa; phylum Chordata; class Aves; order Passeriformes; family Formicariidae; genus Grallaria; species Grallaria varia. The sequence goes on along the minus strand of VWZG01003388.1, from coordinate 46,454 downwards.
TCAAGAACAAGGATACATAGCCTTAGGTAGCAGGGTCATTTGAAGTGTAGAAATATTTGTCATAATCAACATCAAAAATTTAAGAACCTGAGGTAAAACGTGCAAACAAAAACAATGTCTTTCCTGCTATCTGAAAATGAAAGCTTGCTAAACCTTACTAGAAGTCTTGATGTTACCTGCTAGAAATAAAGAAGGATGGTTTGATACCTGGGTTAGTTACAGCAACAGCAGAACTGTCTGTTTTCACTCCATGGGCATGGATAGAATAAGGTCTTGATGCGAAGTTTTTAAAAATTATTATAATTTTATCTCCAATATTTGACATAAGTAGTGGCCCTGTTGGATTGAAAAGAAAGATTAACTTGGTTTTACAAAAGATCAGAGCAGACAGAGAGACAGTTTGTTGCATTCAAATTCACAACATTGGCTTATAATTGAACAGAAAACTATACACAGATAGTGGTGTTCACTGTGACTTGCCAACTTGAGATGCTGAAGTTAAGCCTCTTAAATCTGAAAAGTTCTGAGCACCTACTGTGTCCCTGAAGTCAGTTTGGATGTTGCTACTCAGTTTTACACTGGAAATACTGACCTCTGATCAGGCAGCAAACCAGAATGGTTTTTAACTTTTACAGCAAGCCATGTAATCTTGCAGGGAAAACACCATAATAAAAGTAACAATTCCATGTAGGTTTTCCACGTAGGTTTAGGCACTTTGTGTGGGTAGAACTATACTGAGTATTATTCAAATAGTATCTTCTGGTTTGTGTCACTGAATTTTTCACATTTTCAAAACTGAACTTTATGATTACTCTACCTTGAATTTCCAGGTGCTGCTGCTCCTCTGCTCTGTTTTTGGGAGTACTGAATGTCTGGTCAGTGTACTCACGATATACTACCTTTTTGTATTTTGAGCCAATGAATTTGTCATTTTTATTTAAAAATGGATTGCCAGGGCTGCAAAAAGAAAAAAAACAACAATACACATTTCTTCATGTATTTTAAAACAACTTTTGCAGTTACATCAATTAACTATCAAACAAGAGTCCAGCTCAGTGAGACAGTAATCTCATAAACTGCTGGTATCTTCAACATGAAAACATTCTTGTTAAGCTAGGAGGTTTATAGTGAGGTTTTTAACCTTCTAAAGAGAAACAGACCAAATCTATACAGTGCTTGAAAGAATGCTGAGTGCTTGGCCTGCCAGATATTTCAAATTGCAAGAAGTCACACAGCAACTTGTATACTGAAAAACAGAGCCCTCAGTGACTTCTGTAATCTCAAAAGAAGCCTAAAACTTCTAAAGCTTTAGTGCCTTACTGAAATGAAATCTGAGGGACTGTTTTTTCCTGCTGAGATCATGGGGGCTGGAGACAGCAGGGGGAAAAAAAGTATGATAGCAACATAGTCCATATTACTTGTCCTTAGTACTATGTCAGAGTCCACTGTGGCATGCAGGGCAAAGAAATGGGCTATAAGGCTGAGAAAGAAGAAAATGCAATTAAGTTAGTAACAAAATACAGTCAGTTACAATCTGCTACTTTAACCTCAACTGAAATTATTCAAGCGGAACACAGAAAATCATCAGTTCTTGTTTAGCCTCTTCTGCTAATTGGCATGAATTGTTTGATCCAGTTAGTTCTCATTGAGATTCAAATACTAGAAACAAAACACCAAGGCAACAAGCTTCACAGTGAGTGGAATTGGTCATGGACAAATCTTGTGTAAGATCATGAAATTAAGAGCAGTAAAAAAGAACATTAGACTACAAATGAACATGAGAAAGACTTGTTAAGGATTTTAAGTAATCAATAATCAGTACAAAGTAGTCATCGTAGATGTGATGATGATGATGAACATTTTAAACTTTCCACATCAAGGACTACCAATGTCAGTGAATAACAAATGCACATGCATTATCCAGGAATCATGAAAATACACTCTTGTCCCATAGAAGATCTATGCTGGACTATTTCTTGAACATCACCCTGTCTGGCTCATAGTTACACGGCAACAGTACAAGGGAAGGATGACAAATTCAGGTGACCCCTAAAAATACATATGAAAAGAAAGTGTGCCTAGAAATGTCTGGAAGTGAAAAAGCTTCAGAGGAGAAGTGCATTTCTCATTTGCTTGCATTTTTTCACCTGTGTATATTTCAAAGTACCTTTCCTCATGGTGTTGATGCCGCTCAAATTCCCATGTCCTGTTAGGAGAATAGTCCCATTCAACTTCCACTGCAGCAATGTAGTAAGTCTTTTCGTGCAAATACATAGATACATCTACATTCCACCAGTGGCATTGTTTCACTTTGTAGTTCTGTTTCATGCCCCCGCTGTAGTGGTCTGTTGTCAGGCAGGACACTTCAAAAACTCCTAGATGTCACACAAGAAACAATGGTTTGAGGACGAAAGTCTGTTACCTTAAGATTGTGTTACCAATGTTGATTTAGTGTTTAAAGACTGAGACACAGGCTATTGCTCATATAAGATCCAAACTCTTTGTGCAGTATGGCTGCTTGTAGTAATAAAATTCAGCATACAGAGAAGCTAGAAAAATCAAGGCTTTAGCACTGAGAACATATGTCCTTACAGTCTGCTGCCTTTGAAACACACCTGTGCATAGTTTTAGCACCAGGATCAAAATACCAGCTATTTAAAGCTTGTCTGTAAGCACAAAACATTCATTGGTAACAGTTTCTGCATTACTAACAGGATTTTTAAACAAGACATTTACCTTCAGAATCAGGCTTCATAATAGCTGTAAGAACTGTATGTGGAAAGAGATTTGCTGTATCCCTTCTTGTTCCTTCAGTTACAAATGTGTTTTCTGAGAAGTATATCCCATGAACATCAGCTTCTGAACCCAAGCCCATCAAATGCCAAGAAACCACACTTCCTTTACACATCTCAAGACCAGGCTGATTTCCATACATATAACCATTAATGGCTGTAGAAGATTTGAGAAAGCAAAACCCACCTTGATTAATATATTACTTAATTCTGCAATACAGATTAATTAATAAACAAACACTTCAGATGAAATGAGATGCCTTAGGCAAACAGAAATATCAACAATAAAATATTTTATCACATCAACAAAACGAGAAAATCAACGCTTCTGTGATTCTGTGAAAAACCCTTTCGGCTACATCATTCTCTAGGGCAGAGGTCACTTTTCTCTTGCTTGCTGGTTGCATTCATAGGGGTTGCACATGGGCTAAAGACCTAATTCCTCCTTCTGTCTGCTCAGTGTAGAACATTACTATGCTGAACCCTGAACTGCCATGCAAAACACTGAACAGCTGGCATTGTACTTTGAACTACCACATTTAGTTGAAATTAAATTGCATTGAAAGACTTTGGGGTCTTTTCCACTGCAAAGGAATGAAATGCCTCTGCCACTATACAGTTTTCTAGCCTCCAACATGAAATAATAAAATCAAAAGACCTATTTTAGAAATTAATATTTGGCTAACTAATAGTTTTCTTACAGTGCATTTTGTTAGACTCTTGGAAATCTTCATCATCTTTGTCAATTTTATCAGGACTTAATGTAAACATCAAAATATTGTCATCCAAGTACCAACTCAGATTCTCATCAAATACTGTGGCAAGTAGAAAAAACTCCACATTTACATTTTTCTGTTGGGAAGAAATAGCACAAAGGAAAATAGAAATCAGTGACCAGAAAATGTCAGGAAAAAAAATTCTACGCTCATAATAATTTATAAGTCACAAAGTAGAGTAGATGCATACATTGATACTTCATTCTGATAATCTCCAGGTCCTGTAATTGCTGTATCTGGTGACTGTCACTAATGCTCTTTCTAGCTGCAGGAACCACCTCTGGAAATAAATTTGTATTTTGGTCTTTAAAATCTTCACATTTTCCTAGACATTCTCATCCTAGGTGAGACTCAAATGCCAGTGGCTGCTCACAACAATGGTGTTTTCACAATGAAATGACTCTTATCTGGAGGCAGACTGAAAACCAAACCCACTTTCTTCATGTTGAGTATTCCCCTTAGCACGTGGGTGAGACTGTGACATGTAGGGGAGGTGGTACAGTTCACGAGGAGAAAGCATATACAGCTGTTGATGATGCAAATGCTTCCATTTTTCTACTTTGACTGACCTGTTTCCCAGAAGTCAGAAGAGCTCCTTTCCTGCACACCAGGAGAGGACCCACAAGGCCAGAATTGGTGTCTCTGACTGCATCCACAGCTGAGTAATAAAACCAGGTTAAACAGTCTGGGTCTTGGTCTGTGGGACCCACATCTTCTGGCACATTCCACTCATACGTAAACGTAGCTCCAGGGTTCACATGAGAGGCTGGAGATTCGGTACCTATTACAGAAATCACCACTGGGAATTATGTCAAGTGGACATTATTTTGTCCCCTTTAACTTGTGGACAGGTGAAACAGCACATGCTCAGGTGCTGCAACCCTCCCCGCGCAGCCCGTGGCGCACCTCCGGGCACGGGGCCGTACTGTGCCCCTGCCATGCTCCGGACATAGCTCACTCCGTGGGCCTGGATGCTGAACGGGCGGCTGGCATTGTTCTGGAAGGTCACCCTGATGCGCTCACCCACTTCAGCCTTGATTACAGGTCCTGGAAAAGAGCACAGGGTCTAATTACAGGACATTTCTAGTAAGTGGTGTCCGGGTCACCATGAACTTAACAATCAGTGGCTGGCTGCTTTTCCTCTTTCAGGGGAATGCCCCTGGGCCTCTGTGGCACAGATCAGGTCCCTGGCACATGGCCTGAATCACATGGCAGCCCAGCAGCAACCATTCCCAGTTCACGTGGAGGCCCAGCGACTTTCAGAACAGTTTCTCCCTTTAGAAAGGGATTTACAGATATTAGCAGCAACCCTGGCAGAAGCAGCCAGGTTATCAATAGGACTAGACCTGCCTAGCCTGGACTTACAGTTCAGAACCTGACCTGTGCAGACCATGGCATACTCCCACAGGGAAGTTGGGCACCACCACAGCATTGCCTCCAAGAGCTTCCTTACACCCTGGGGTGTCTCTTGGGGGAAGCCACAGGCACCAGCATCTGCAGGAGGCAGGGAGAGCTGAGGGCCCCTCCTTGGAGGTGAGGGCACTGCTCGCTAACTAGTGGAAGTGACTGTTTACTCTCATAAATCTTTGAGATGAAAAAATTTTGGAGTATCTTACCTAAGAGTCCAAGATGTGCTTCCTCTGTAAGTCTTTTTTTATGTTCAGTAAAAGAACCATCTGTGTATTCTTTGTAAATTGCTTTTTTATAAGATCCACCAATTCTTGTCTCACTTTGTTCAAAAAAGATGTGAGATTCACTGTGGAAAAGAAGTTGCAATAGATACAAACAGTTCAAATCATGATGCTCAGGTGTACTAAGGCAGTCAGGACCTCAACCCTGTTTTCTGAGGTATGACATGCTGAGTTTGTCCTTTGGGTCTCTTTTTGGTGGTCTGGCCACACACTTACATGCAGTCCCATTAAGATGTGCATGAATCCATTACCCTTCACTAGCTTCTCTTTAAGAAAAAGCCACTGTGCTGCATTGCCCTTACAAAGCCAGTGCACTTAAGAGACTCACCAACAATGATTTCTAGTCAACATTTCATAACCTTGAGTTTACTTTTAATTGAATGTTATAAATAATTCAACAAGAGCAGATAAAAATACCAAGAATATGTAACATCTAAACACAAAATGAGAAGATTCCATCTACACTTCTACTCTTCAAGAAAGGACCTTCCAGTGTTTTACAAGCACTATTCAAACAATGAACCATGCCTTGTCCCTTGTGGAGGAGGTAAGTGTTTAACTCACAGACAAAAAATTTGAGGAATCCACATATTCAGTGATTGGATCCAGGTTTTAAATATGTAAACACAGAGCAAGGACAAAGCTATCTCATGCAGGTTGTTTCCTAGATGAAATACCATTAGCATGATTTCCATCACTTGAAGCCATGATCATGAATTCCTAGCTTTGTTTTTTAACTCAGAATAATCAGCCATCTTGAATCATCAGAGTTCACTGCCTACATAGGACATAATAGTTAATCCCAGTGAAATGACTAACACAGCAGCAAAATTGATAGTAAGATTATAAGGAAGTAGATCTAATTTGGTCTGATATTATTATAGCATTAATATTTAAGCAGAAGTGAGGACAATGAGCAATTCTGCTTAAAGGTCAGTTCTACCCACATGGCTTACCTTATTTAGCATGTTTAAATCAATTCTGCTTGTAAAATAAGACTTCTTTAATTAGAAGCATTTACCTGTCAACAATTAATTCTTGTCCTGTAAAATGGTTCAATGCAGATGGGCCATAATTCCAGATGATCTCCTCAGCAGCAATGAAGTACTGCCTTATCCTTGTACTGCCATTGTGATCTGGTGTGGATTTCTTACAATCTTCTACTTTAAAAAAAGCCTGCATACCACCTAGGGAAAAAAAAAAAAGAAAAAAGGGGAGGTAGAGAAACCTAGGGCGAAGGAACTTTGTTTTCTCTTTCCCTGCTTCCCACAGCTCTTCTCTGGAGAATTCCCACACCAGTGATGGACATGCAAATCACAAACAAAGAGGAAGATGAGTGATATAAAAGAATGCATGCCAGCTGAGCTAGAAGATACACAGCTGTGGTATCTACAGCAGGTAAACAGGTATGGTAAAGGGCTTTCTTCCTGTAAAGGTGCAATTGGCATGGCAGAGAAGATTAGGGTAGGGTGGACACAGTTCTGTCAATGAGCACTTCAGTCAAGGTCAGATGCTACCGGACTGACCATCTTCCATCTAAATCTAACCAACAGCCTACTTGTGAAACTCCTGGGTCTCTGCACCCTAAGGGAACTGTCTGTTAGCAAATCTGCTTGCTGGAGATCCAAATAATATATTAAAGAGAGCCCTTTTACATATATAGATTAGGCCAATTTGCAGGATTCAAGTTGTGCCCAGGATGCTTCAACCAGGACGTTGCTGGATGTGATAACTATTTCAAAGCTTATAACCTCTGTACTGTTGACTCTATAGGATACATACTTTTTTTATATTAGAATTTTCAAATATTGGAGAATGATTTTCAGTTCTATATTCTTTCCCACTTTAATTACAAATTGCTTCTTTCTCTTATAGTGATACAGATCATTCAAAAGCTTGGAATTAGCTTCTAAGTATTTCATGTGGTTATCAAAAACTGAAAATATGGGGAAAAGAACATCTCTGGTTATTTGCCCCTGCACTTTCCAGAACATGTCTTTGTCAGCATGCAAGTTGGCCAGCGTGTCCTGTGCCCCTTGCCAAACATGGAACGAGCCCCATCTTTTTTGTTGGCAAACAGAAAATATGGTTAGTTATTTTCAGTGAGAGGCAAACACTGTCGTGGTTTTTTGTCCAAAGTTGAGGCTTGCAGAAGTGCAGCTGTGCTAATTGTTGCCAGCCAATTGCAATTTCCATTAGATACAAGAATTCCTTTGATTTTCATGGCACACACTCAAGCCCATCAAATGCGCTTGTAGGCATTTCAATTACTAAGAGAGTTTTGTTACCCAGAGGAGAATATTGCCAGGCATATAACCAGGTTGGGAGCCCTGCCAAAGTGAGTCAGTAAGCATTTAGCTCAAGCTAAAAGAATTCTGATCTCAGAAACTTTTACTGTACCTTCTATATGATCATTCACTTGGCAGCTGAGCAGCCATTCCCCAGGGCTCTTTGGTGTCATGACAGCATCTACGAATGTGGCTGGGAAGAGGCTGATGGTGTCAACTCGATGATGCCTTTCTATTAAGGTCTGTCCATGAAAGTATACTGAATGGATATCAGCTTCATTACCCATGCCAAAAAGATGCCACTTTACCTTATCTTCCACACACATTGTGAGGTTTGGTAAGTATCCATACATGTACCCGTTGATTGCTAAAATAAATGTTTATTAGTTAACTTCACAGGCCTTAGGATCTTTTCTCCAAAAGTAGGTATCATACAACCATTGCTCTATTTTTTCAAAATAGAAAGAGGCTCAAAAGAAAGTTCCCACTTTTGAAAGTGAGCCAATACACATTTCTACCTGCTACAATTCTGGAATTCAATTAGTAAGAGCCAAAGGTATCTTACTTGTTTACATTCACAGTAAAAACTGTTTTTTCTAAACTGTGATATTATAGTACAGAGTTCAGGACTAAGAAACAGAACAAAGTAACACAACTGTGTTTAGAGTGCCTGGGAAACTACACTGTCAAAGAGCTTTTTGGCCCCTAAGAATTTTCAATCACAACTCCAAAGGTTTGATTGTACAATACTGGCCATCACTTTTAATTAATTTTTTTTTTAATTTAAAAGGATATTTCGTAAACCTCCAAGAAAAAGCCTTGATTGAAAAAAAATTATCAACAATTCATCTTTAAAAGAGACAAGACATAAAAATATTACTTCACCATGTCAATGACAAGCAACATTAATGTTCTCTCACAATGCATTTTATTGCTTTCCTGGAAGTCCTCATCATCTTTGTCCACTTCAGAAGGCTCAGAACAGTATGTTTTGATATTATCCTCTAGATACCAACTGAGATTTTCATCCACCACGGAAAACATAAGGATAAATTCGCCATCAAAGTGTTGATCACCATTCCTATACATTGTACCTGAAAAAGGAAGTGGTATATTCAAACTCGTATTCAAAGTCCTTGGTAACTGACATTTTTTGTCAGTTTTAACTGTAGTCTCAGTAGGGCTGGACCCTGCTTACTTAATGTTTTGCCACTTTTCTTGAGTGTGACTGTACACATAAACTTACCCATTCATGAGACAAAAATCCTTTTGGATACTATAAAATTACTGAGAATAAATATTGCATGGAAATCTGTTTCTTATATCAGTATTTACACTACCTTGTGCATTACTAGCATGAACACATCTCACTCATGGATTTGTGGACAAAGTATTCTGCAAATTGTATTCTCTGTCACACACAAAATCAAACTACTTCCTACACCACTGAAGGCAGCTAATTGAGAAAAGCACAAGCTGTTATTTCAACAGTTTGATATTTATCAACAACCATTATGAATCACCTTGCAAATGTTTTGTTTACTTGCTTACTTGTTTATGGTTTACCTTTCCTGCAAATTATTAAAGGCCCAACAAGCCCTGAGGCAACATCTCTTGGAGCATCTATGTGGGAGTGGTAAGCCCTGGTTATGCAGTCTGCATCTCCTGTAGCTGGGCCTTGATCTTCTGTCACGTCCCATGTGTAAGTGTACTGGCCTCCAGGTTCCACCGCATCATCTCTCTTTTGCAAATCTTTGGTGGTGTCAGGATAAAAAGCACCTGAAGATGCCACACAGCCATGATTAGCACAACACATTCACAACAGGGTGTCAGAATGGCACCTGCCATGCGTCAGGTTCATTACATGTTGCAGTACAATGGACTGAACATCTGAATACAGGTTAAAAATCCACAACTTTTAACTCAGGTGAGTAGATGTTCTCTTTCTCTTTAGGAATCTCTTCATTTGCCTTTGAAGTCCTGTATAGGAGTACTTCAATTAATGGCACATTAAAGTTAGTCCTTCATTTTTTGGGAGGGTACTATGTAATTCTGGTAAAAAGATAACAATTCACATATTTGCAAACCATTTGTTAAATACTAGTCTTGGAAACTGTTCTAAAATATTGCATATATCCTGAAAGAATATAGGTGTTTCTGTAATGACAGCAACAGAAAAAAGTTCCAAAGAGTGCCTGTACTGCTACATAACACACTGTTTTGATACCACAGAATGTGTCTATATCAAGACACATGCTAGTTGTAATGAAAAAGTTCACAAAATATGAGAAGCTAGGCTGATACGTCATACATTCTTCTAATGAAAGATTTTTAGAGACTGATTTTGAGACATCATATTCTCACCAATTCACACAATGTTATTAAGGTGCACTAATATAATTATTAAGAGCCATATTCTGGTGCCATCCAGTGCAGAAAATCTCCCATTGCTTGAGTGTGGCAAGACTGGCTATTGCAAAGACAAGCCATCACTAATCGCAAAGGCATCTCTAAATAAATCTTAAAGTGTGTCAGACTTTCATCTCATTAATTAATTAATTCCTAAACGGTATCTGTTTCTCCATTTTAAGAGACTTTTATGTCTCTTATAGACCATATATACAAACTTAGAGTTAAGAATTTGGAACTGTATGTTATCACTGTTAACAGTATTTTCTCCACAGCAGCATCAATTTTTCTTTTATATATCCATACCTGAATGTCATGTAACCTTTATACCCTTATTTCGATTGAAACACAAACACTGTTATTTTAGGTAAAATGTTGATCTAAAATTGCCACTTTTGTCTTTGTATTTCACTCTTGAAAAAATTATCAAGCTTCTTAGCTCCTATTTTAAATTGATTGTGTCCTAGTTTAAATCTTTATTTACTTGACCAGTGCTCTCTCTGATGAGAGAATATCACACTCACAGGGAAGATTAACTTTTGATAGATTCTGTCACAGGATGGAATCAAATTTACCTTCATTTTCTTTTGTGTATCTTACACCATGTGGATGCAGCGTGTAGTTTCTGGAAGCAAAGTTTTTCAAGTGGATAGTAATAGAATCGCCAACTTCTCCCTTAATTATGGGACCTAAAAAACCCAGCCAGGAAGGCTTGTCAACCACCACATCATATAAATGATCAGTGTACTGAGTGTAGACAGCCTTCTTGTAAGTGCTTCCTATCCTATGTGTTCCTCTTTTGAGAAAGACTTCAGCCTGCCTGTAAAGAAAAGACATAAACACATCTGTAGTCAGACACTTGTTTTATATGTTAATGGTTTAAATTAATAGCCTCAGGTAAAGACCAGGCCTTCACAGCACTGAGCAACTACGAGCAAGCCATGTGAAGCAAGCTAATACTGCCCAAAAATGCAAAGTATTTTCTATGAGGCTGAGTATTGTTTGAGCATGTGGGGAAGGAACAGTATGTGCCTTGGCAAGCGGACCTGAAATGCAATTAAAATGCCAATTCTGGGTTCCCTGAAACTCGGGGAGTATAAACTCAATTGCAAAGGCTCAGTTACTAGAAGTCTAAGTGCATGAAGCTTTGGAGCTGCAAGCTAAATCAAACAAATACTTATTGGACTGTTTGAACAGCTACCATTTAGTTGTAGAGTATTCCTTCTGCACTGTACTTTTCCCTGCCCCTATAAACATCAATCTCCACACAAGCATAGCCTCATAGTTAAAGGGCTCAGGAGAAGAGGAATCAAAAAGCCTGAAAACGAAAAGTACAATAAAAGGGACCAGCTGCATTACAGGCATACAACCACTGAAAACCTAGAATTAATGTAGCAAGCTGCAGGTCATCACAGAGCAGAGAAAAGCAGTGAAAGCGAACAGCAGTGGTTCATTGTATTACAACACAGCTCTAGAATTCTCAGGCAAGATGCCCTGTTTCCACCCTTGATCAGAATTACTAGCCTGCTGAATCACTGAGTGTCTTACACATCATGCAGTTTGTGAGTGAAAGAAAGAAAAAGCTGACTGCTTGATCTCACACCTGATGGAGTGGCAGATTATGGCTGAGAAAGCTGGCTCTCACTAGAGAAAACAAACCACAGGAAATCATCTAATCCCTCATCCACAGACTAAACGAGAACTGCATTTTTGAGATTTTCCTAATTTCTGATTTCTCTCATAATCGTTTTTATTTTGGTATAGCGCTATTAGTTTTAAAGGCACTGAAATAAATAGAAGGAAGGAACACTTTTCCTCTCTCAAATATTTCTCTGATGCCTTTTATATCTGAGTTTTCTTTATTGATTATTCATACCTCCAGGGTGCTCCCCTCCTCCTGATCATACTTATCCTCAGCCTGCTTATTGCTCTCACCCTTCACAGGACTCTCCTTGCCTTGTAACAACCAACCACTGTGGTGGAAGGACCCAGCTATGCTGCTGCACTAGTGAAAACCACCCCTGCCAACACTGAGTAGTTAAAAAGGCAAACCTGTGCACAGTAGGAAAGTTTTAAATTTTTCAAGCTCTTGCATTTAAAACTGACAGCAAAAGTAATCTCTTTGGCACTGGCATCTTAGACATTCAAAATTTAACATCATTAGACATTCAGGGTCTTTTTTCTAGGCGCTTCTTAGTAAATATTTCATTACAACAAATTCACAAACCCCCGCTACACATACCAATGCTTTTAATAAGTAGAACATTGGAATGAAATTCTCAAGCAAGTCAGGGAAAAAATAAAAATCCCCTTATGCGTCTGACAGAAAATCCACTGACACAAAGACTCACTTCACTGCCTTCACCATGTTTTCAGTGAGGCCTTTGTGTCTAAACCAGACAATACAGTAAAATCCAACTCAACCAGAGTGAACTTCTTTACTTACCCTTCTTCTGCAAAAAGCTGCCCGGAGATAGTGTTGGCATTGCCAGGTGCGTAGTTCCAGACAGTCTCTGTAATGCCCATGTAATACTCCCGGTTCACTGCCCCAGCTTGGCAACAACAAGAAAACAGCAAGCAGCTTAAGAGAAATAGCTTCATTTTGCATTCATGAGCCTTGTGGAGAACGTGAAATAAAAACATAGGACAGACCTATGCAATTTCCCTTTATATGTTCCTGTCTCTCCCACTCCTCACTTCCGTACCTCTCCCTCCCTGCTGCTGTTTGCTTTGGTGAACACATTAAAACAAATTGCACAATGTCTCTGTGTGTCAAGAGCAAATAAAAGATTCTGGTAACCTCGTCAGTTCAGATAATCTTCAAAGAAATTTTTTCCATTTCTGCCAACCTACTATCACGCACATCACCATTCAGACTGTCATAGACTGTAAATCTTATCACTGAATTGAAAGTAGATTTCAATGGATTTACAGACTTAAGCTTTATTACATTCTTCACTACTCTCTCTATAGCTCAGATACTACTGAGAAGTTAATTTCTGTGACTTGTGACATGAGAATACAACTTCTCAAGCACGCTGTGTAAAGCCTTAAGCGACACCTTATCCCTGTGTATTGGCTCTCCAGTGACACAAGGAGCCCAGGGTATGCCTGCATCTGCCTGTTCCCCTTGCTTGTTCTGCTCCCACAGATCTGCCTCTTCCCTTCTGCATTGCCACGACCAAACTGACGGGCAAGGGAGGACTGGCATCACTGGGACCAGAGGGCACATCAGGGCATGCTCTACAACCTACCACAGTTCCCTTGGAAATGCAACTTTAGCACAAAGTGTGGCACACGTTGCTAGAGATGAAAAGAATCAGTTTTTCAGGGATGGAGGTGGGGAATGTTTGCATCCCCTTTCCAGGCAGTTTTAGTATTCCTCAAATGAGGCTCAGAAATTCCACAAAATTACCTTCCTGTGTTATCTTCCTCCTAGTCTGTTGCAGACAGGATAAGCCACATTCTTCAGTGATTAAAAGCACAAGATCCAGGTAATCTTGACTATTACCATTATCAAAATGCACTACTCAGTGCAGAGGCTTCTTTTGTTTTATTCAAGTTCTGTAAACATTAGTCTCATTGAAAAATAAGAACAAAATTGGACCTTAAGTGTGGAATGTTTAAAAACCACCTAACTAAAGTTTGCAATGGCACTTTTTCAAAGCATATATCCATTACAACATGTTTGTGTCTGAAGCTTTAGACACACAAATCACCTGTAAACTTCTATTAAAAACACATATTTTCAGTCTCTTGGAAATTCTTTGAAAAATCTTGGCAGTGCTCTGAGCACTGACAGTCACACTCGTTCTACATTAAGTTTTCCTTTGTATGGCAACTTTAAAATATCTGTAATAACCACAATCTTCTTTGAAGCTATTCTAATACTGGTCTGGAAAATTATTGTTATTTTGGATAGAAGACTAAGATTCAGAATATAACTGAAGTACAGAGTTTCCCCTTCATGACATACAAACCTAACCTTCATTTATGAGGACATAACCATGTGGTTATGTCTAGATTTCAAACCAGTTAATTAAGATTCTTCACAGGAATCTGTTTTTGCTACCAGGCACAGTTCATAGCACCTCTTGTTAGAGACAATTTTAATCATATAAAAAAGATCAGAATACTGAATTTCATAATCTCACCTTTTGAAACTTTCTACACATCTGCACTAAATGGAGGACTCTGCTTCTGTCTAAATTGCTGTGGCCAAAGCCAAGATTTTGAAATCTGACCAAATCTATGATGAAATTCTGGAGGTTTTTGGGTTGGTGACACATGCTCAAAATTATTTATTTAGGAATTTTTTTCTTTGCCATGGATGAAGGTCAGTGGTGCAGCTGAAAGATCAGCTTATCCAGGTTGCATATGACCTGTAAATTAAATGAGATAAAAATGAGAAAATGTTTACCTCCTGTTACACTACTTAAATTCAAAGTCATTACTTACCAGCTAACAGTTGGTCATGTATAAGTGGGCTACTTGGTTTATTTCTGGTCACATTTTCATTAGTCTGAGGAAAAGAAAAAAGCACACAAGCAATATCCTTGAAATCTCCACATTTATTTGAGAGTAAAAATATGAGCATTTCTTTGCCTCAGACCCTTGAATCCTCTAAATTACTATTGCTTGGTTTGCCAAAGAACTGCACATTGTTCTTATTTAAAGTATAACAAAAACCTCTGAAAGGCAAGATTTTTCCATTCCCGCTTTTATTCATGCATCCCCTAAACTTTCAGATATCTGTGTGCCCAAGCACACTCCTATTATCTTAAGGAGCTCAAAAAACTGAACAAAGTGCCTGAGCTTCCCAAGTCTGTATTATCTTCAGAGGGTGTCTGAAGAGCAGGAATCTCTCTCCTCTCATAGACAGGGCCTAAAAACACCCAATTTAATTGGTTAAATTATGAGTCTGAAGTTCGATGTTATGAATATGCCCTTATTGTTTTAAACCACTTTACCTCATTTCTCATATTGAGGATGCTGAAATGCTCTGACTGTTTTTAAAATCCCCCAAATTGCACGGAAAATATAAAGCTGGTATTTTACTTCAAATACTTTTCTTGAGAGAAAGAAAAACAAACCAACCCAAAAATGGAATATTCTGACAAAATGTCTCAATAAAGTCTCCCCATGAATTGAACCCTACCACTTCACAATGCCTGGATCTGAATGACGTGTCTGTCTCCTGCTGCCCATGCTGCAGCTCTGGCCGCCTGCAAACCTCTGCAGTTAAACACCCTTTAAAGACCTGGAGCAGCTTCAATTGTCCTCTGCCTCCCCTATCCTTCCTCAGTGTGAAAAACCCCTCCATCCAACACAGGAGGAGTTAGCAATCAGGAAATTGTACTTCAGCAAGAGTCACTTTTATCTACACAAGGATTAATATACCACAAAATGCAAAGCTGTGGATGGACCTTCACAGTATTTTACTACAAAGCTCTGCCCACAATTACTTGTGGTCAAAACTGAGTTCTACAGTGATTTCTAGTGGCAGTCTTTAAACAAATGTCATTACTTTTCCAGACACAGCATCCTAATACTCTGGCAAAATGCACTAGCTGTGGGAGACAAATAATACTGGAACTCTTAATGCCAGATTCAGCATGAACTCCTCCCTGGCAGGAATCTGTCAAACATACAGCTTTCTTCCTGGTGAGTCTGGTGTATTTTATGTCTGAATTTTGGCAGGCAGCACGTGCATTTCAGGTTCAGGAACACTTGTGCAAAAAAGGATTTCTCATATTCCAGCATGGTGCAAGCCCTGTATTGCCCCTGGGGCCCACTTCTCCCTGATGCTGTTGGGTGAGGTCTGTGTTCTGCAGCAGGATGGTCACCATTGGGGTCATTGGTTATGTCTAGATTTCAAACCAGTTAATTAATATTCTTTATCGCAATCTCTGTTTTTGCTACCAGGCACAGTGCATAGCACCTCTTGTTAGAGACAAAATAATTAGGATTGAATCAGGACTTAAACTGATTAGATCAAGTTTAACTTTGCCTTACATCCAAAAGCCCTGTGTGCAACTGGATGTTAAATTTAGAAATACAGCCAACTGTTAGCCTTTAGTATTCTTATGACAAATTTCAAGTTAATAAACTGCCCATTTAAAAGCTGAACTGTCAAGTCACAGTTGAATCTGTGGCAGTTGAATATGGCAACGGAGATGCCAAATTCTGGATTATGAATAAAGGGGGTTGCAAGATCAGGAAGTTCAACAAGAACTAAATTACATGTCTCTTTCTTTAATTTAAGTCCCTAAAATCGGAGATGGCTGTGGTAGAGTGGAAATGTAAATTCACCAGACACAATCAGACAAAAAAGGATTAATTAGAGACATCTCCACAGTTTGCAGACATGAAATCAGCAAGATTGTCCAAGATGCTTGGTGGAAGTATGGACTGATTGTTAAGTTTTCTTTCTTTTCCTTCTGCCCACAAACAGTATCCACAAATCCATAAGAATGTAGGATTATCATTTAAATAGAGAAATACTATGCTGCATATTTAAGCCTAGAGAAAAATAAGTAAGCAGTGACACTTCCATAATCAAGTCTTTTCATCATGCACCTCTGACCAGGCATGCCACCTGGAACCATCTCCCAAAAGACTAGTCCCATTCTTAAATGTCATTATTCACTTTATTATTTCTTGCAACTTAATAGAAACTAAAACAATTAAAATCAAATCCTACAGGAAGAAATCAGCTTTTCAAAACAATTTGATAAATGAGGACAAAATCTCAATATTGTCTTGAAACTGAATTAAATGACTGATCTAATAGTATTTTTTTTTCTAAGTAACTTACCTAAAGCTGACATACTGTATGATTTGCACTTCTAACACTGTTTAATATTAGATGTCGATATACCTGAATCCCACTAGTTCTGGTGTCACAGGGATACGTGCATTACTGCAAGTCTGAAGTAGATATTTGTCTTTCCTCTGGGTGTTCATTTTCTCAAAATCAGAGTGCTGAATACAGCCAAATGTTGCACATGCAGCTGCAAATGAGCCAGATGTCCACTTCATTGTGAATCCCTGAATTTTCACTGGGAATGAAATAATAATTCTCAAAAAAAGTAAAAGTACCTTTTAGCTGTCAATTTAATACAGATTATTCTTTTTCATCTGGCCATTACTGTCCAGAAGGTTAGCCTTCCATTGTAGCAAGGCCAGGGCATCAGGGCACTTAGAAGAGTATTAATAAGCAAGCACTGGGTGCTCACAAGTTTCCCTCATATGTTCCCTCAATTCACACCATACTTGACTAATGGACAAAAGCAGTTTGCCTCTTAGTACTAAGTGAAAAGAAACCCTGTGCAGCTACTGAGATGTACCGGTTACACAGCTGACTTCAGAACTGTGTATTTAATCTGTCAATCAGGCTTGGGTGCCTTTCTTATTGCAGAAAGAATTAATAGACTGTTTTCAGTAATTTCTGCAGTTAAGGACTTCCAGGCTGGAAGGAGCAGGGTAAGCTCTGCCCTCCGTGGTCATCACAGTCTCTCTAACTAAAATGCACTCATTTAGGAAATCGTGGCTTCACACAGTGCACGAACAACCCCTCCTGCTGTACTGGGCTTTGAACAAGCCCCTTGTAGAACAACAAATATTCATATGGTCGAAGCAATGAGAGTGGAGTTAAAAGCAGTTCTACAGCAGTTTATTAAAAAAAGCAGTTCCATGGTAGTCAAACATCCCTATTGTCACAAAAAGTTGGAGGTTCAAAAACTGAAGAGTCCCTGCCAGGGACAACAGGACAGGTGAAGAAAAATGTAGATGTCAAACAGTTCAAATAACTTCATCCACAACAGAGAGGCTTGAGAGACAAAAGATTTAACAGAAGGGTTTAATTTGTCTTTGTAGCACTCAAATCTACCACCATGGATGTTGGACAGACCATCTTTCTCTTTTCCTGGTAGTGGGGGAGAAGCAGCAACATTTTCCTTTCCGTTTTCAGAGAATTCCAGGCTGCAAATAAAAAAGGAAGTGCAAATCTCATCATTGTTGTGAAAGCCACACATAGGCAAGAGTGTCCGTAAACTGAATGCTTGAAGAAAGGTGCTCAGCAAAGGAACTCTGTTGACATAGGTGTAATGGACTCAGCATAAATGCTGAACTCCCGGCCACCAATCCCTGTATACCACAAAGAATTAGCAGATTAATTAAAACAAAAAAATGTATTATCAATACATACCCTCTGATAAGAAAAATGTAGTAGCATAGAGAATGCATAAATCAAAAGGGTAGGTCCTCAACAGAGAGAAATTATTGAAGCTAAACTGACTTGGAGATGCTGATGAAATTAACCTCAGATGTTTAATTACCTTGATAAAAACAGAATAGGTCCCACAGAGTGTCCGCTTCAACTCAGCAGCCACTTTGAGAAAACAGATAATCAGCTGCAGTGCACTGAGAGCTATCAGAATCGAGAGTAAAATGACGTTCCATTCCACTATGTTAGCAGGTTCTGTGCACCGAGACCAGGCAGGGTAATCTGTCAGGTACCTGTTAAAAAAACACCAGTGTGAAGTAAGAAGAATGCAACTATTTTTTTGATGAACAATTTCTTGCAAAAGAGTTACATCAATGTTTCTTACCCCCCAGCAGTGTCTTTGAAAATATAATCCCATCCACTTGATGAATTGCAAAAGGGGCCTTGAATCAAACCCAGGGTAAAAACGATGCAACTGTACCCTGAGAAAGCAATTCCCAGCAGGGCTAGCACAACTGAAATAAAACTCTGGAATAAAGAGAGAGAAATATTACTCTGAGGGACAGCATTCAGAGCAAACATTCAGTCTGCCTAGCTGCTTCCTTGGGGCTGAATTTCATTTTTGATTTTTCCTGTCTTCGAAATTCAAAAAGCAAAATAGTAGGTAAAGAATAGTAAACGCATACACATATAAAAAGTAAAGATTAAGACAGAGTTTAAGATGGTTCCACAACTCTGTTACAATATTGTTTGGGTGGGTTTTTTTAAACTTGCATTGTTGTAAAATTCTTTCCCAAAATACTACAGCAACACAACCACGTATTAAATACATCTGTATTCCAGATAGCATATATTGAGTCATTACTGGAAATAATAACTTCCAAATACGATAGGCAGAGGGATGCATCTACTTAGTTGGGGCACTTCATTGGCACATGCAGGCCTTTTATATTCTTATTTGATTTTACAAGGATTTGGGGGAAGTGTGATCTAGGTTTTTTTCATCCTGCTTACGCATCAGAAGGAAGAAGCTACACTTTCTGTGACCTTGCAACCCAATTTAGAATCCTTCTCTTTGAAAGGAAGTGAAAACATAGCAGTGGAGAGGGCAGAAGGATGTGCTGGAAACACACGAGCAGGAAGGCACTCAAAACAAATGCTAAGGAGGCGCACAGAAATAAAACACAGACTCACCCTATAGGTTTTGTTACAGCTCTCACTCTGGCAGCACTGATAGAACACACTACACTCCAGTGTTAACAGAATTACCGCCAAAAGAAAGATCTGTAAGAGGACGTTACAAGGTCAGTGAGAGGACATTATAAGGTCAGTGAGATTATAACCTCAGATACTAAGCAAAGTCTCCACCTGTGGAAAGGACTGCATCTCTTGCACTCTCTTGAGATTTTAAAGCTGATCTGTAGGAGAGCAAAATTACTCAAGGCACACATGAAACCAAAGTGGCTTTACTAGGCTGTCACTGTACTTGTGTCTTGTGCATGAAAGACAAGAGCACAGCGTCTCCCACCACAGCAAAGTGCTAGGGACTTGGGCACAGCTACACCAGTGAAGCTGAAACAATAAAACCAAGTTCAGAAGTAAAAGAATCAATACGAATGAAAGGAAGGATATTTTATTGATACAACCACAACAGTTCAACAGCTTCTTGCTGACACAGGTACATGGACCAGGGTGTTGCCTTCCTTACTAACACAGTTGTGCTAGAAAGTCAGGAGCACAAGCTGTTAAATAAATTCACCTGGACTTTCATTTGTTTTCTCTGCCAAGTATGGATACTGATTTTCTCAGACTATTGGACTATTTCAGCTTGATCCTAGAATCATTTTGATAAACGGGATCTGGATTCCAGAACCACAAACTGCCACTCAGAGAGGCACCAGTTTGAAAGGGGAAATAGAGAAGGGAATGTTTCTGAATCACTGCACTATCTCTTGCATGCTGCTGACCTGTTTGTAACAAAATGATACATGCATTTTTAATGAATTGGTAATAATCCTAAGGCCAAAAGTACTTCAAAATACCACTATCACTGTTGCAGTTAACTTCTCCCCAAATCTGCACCTGTTTTTCTATTTGAATCCTCTGACAGGGTTTTTTTCTCTAAGACTTTTTCTTCTACTTTATGGAGAATATACAATTTCAAAAGAATGTCTCATGTTTTAATAACTCGCTCCATTCAGCATCTTCATAAAAAACTTCCCTTATGCAGATGAGCCCTTTTTAAGCACTGATTGTGTGCAGTGCACTTTGATCCCTTAACTGCTTTCTGTCCCTGAGGATACAGCTCTCTACGAACACAGGGAACAGCACAAACTCCAGGGTAGTTTATTACTGCAGATAAACATACTACAAATGTAATGGGGAAAAAATCTTACTATGCCAATCACAGTGAGACAATTCTCTATATTTAGCCTGACAATAGTGGTACCCGATGCATTGTGAACTGTATCCAGTCTTCTAAATATGAGACTGCATAATGCTCTTAAAAACATCTGAACCATTATGAGAAGTTTTTCTTTAGTTTTGTTTTGGTAAAAGAGCTCTAATTGAACCTCCCTAGAAGACTGAATCAACATAGTGCCTGCTTCCATAATACAAGTGTAAATTATGCATAAACAAAAAGACAGCAGAAAAAAACGCCCACCCTGTAAAATCACTTACATTAAATAGTATATACAGCTACATTTAATAGTTTACATAGCTTGTCATTCAGTATATTAATACTTTTTTTAATCTGATCGAGTTTTTTGCCTGCAGTGGTTTTGCCAAAGTAATCCATATGCTCTTTAAAAGCACGATTGCATTGCTGAAGAGTAACCCAACATTATTTGCAGTAGAATGCAATTCGTTAAAAATCTATAGAATGAGCACTTACCATCACACCTGAGAAACAAATCCCTTCAAAATACCACACGTAGCTGGGGGTCTGGTCACTGTCAGCATGCAGAGCTTTCCCATTCGGGAAGTACAGGAGGATGTTCACAACAATACTCCAAAGTGCAAGAGGTATCAGCAGGCAACTCAAACAGCTTCCACACGTCTCTAAAGCCATCTCTCAAGAACTTTTTACCTTCTGCTCTTCTAAGCTAACTAAGAGATTACAAGATTTTAAACATGAAAAGCGTTTTGACCTCCCCAGCTTGAATCAGTCATTTCATATTCACAGGAACCAGTGACTGGGCAGTGATTCCAGGGACAGAAGTGCTTAACAGTTAGCAGAACAACAGATGAATATCACTATGTAAACACTGTCCTGTCTCAGCATATGTCTTTAAGTAGCCATTTCCCTTCTAAAAGATCCTCCTTTATGATCTTCCAAATGAAATATGTCTAAGAGTCAGACTCAGGAAGGAACCTCAAAGTTCTCATTTCCTAGTAACTGCTCAAAAACACCCTCCTCCTTCCCAGAATACAAACAGTAACACAGTTTGTGACAGAGGCAGGTTGTTCCACCTCACTGCAGCACGGAGAAGGGGGCTGTCAGATGATAAATACCCAGGTCTCTGTACAGGCCACACTTTGCCTCACGCTACAGATTTAGTAACAGAGCCATAGCAAGGAACCAACACTTATTGCTGACTTGGAATAGCCACACAGAAACACCAGGCTGAGTCTGGGCCATCTTGCAGAGAGTACAGAAGCCCAAATAACACTGGTTAGAAACTGCCTGGCAGACTTACTGTCACATTTTTAACCAGTTACTCTTTCCCACAGCATTATGTGGCTCAACTGTTTTGCAAATCAAATCCTGCTATTTCTCCAATTGTTTCATTCTGTGCTCACAGCTGAGCTTGCACAGCTACAGACCTGACCTAAGTACACGTGACTTCTTGTGCAGGACAAAAGGTCCGGTTGTTTTTTTGAAATGCCTGCTGTTTGCACTGTGCAAAGCCAAAGTCAGACAGTTTCCCCACTGTCATGTGTCATCATTCCCTTACCCCTGAGCAACTAAGCATCCATCCCACCAACGCAGAGCTGCACACTCGCAGCACAACCCAAGCCTTCAGCCTATGCCCCTGTGAGTCATCAGAAAAGCAGAATGAGCTTAGGCTTTACTCAACAGGAAAGTTGTAGTCAGAGAACAAAAAAAAAATGGGACTCTAATGCAGGAAGGCTGATTTTAGAAGCAATGACAGCACAACATATTTTCCTTATCTTTCTTCATGAGCTATTTCAGGCTCTACATGCATGAGGCTTCTCACATCATCTCATAAAAGCTGTTTGGATTGCATGTTGTAACTAATCCCATACTACTGCTTTGAACTAGATCACACAAGGAAATGGGCATGGTGCTACTCACATAATTACACCGTTTTTCTACCCATTCTCTGATGTGACTCTCCTCTTTTTCTAGGAGGTTTCATTTTGATCTTCCCGTATTTCCTCTTTTACTCTCTGATCACTGTGGATACTTTTTTCAGATCTCCCTCTAATCAGAATTAGTAGCAAACCTGCCTTTCCAGACTCACAGGCAGAGACAAAGCTCCTGTCATCAACACCTTGCCTTACACAGCAGAGAAAAAAAGTTGCATAAAAAGAACGCACATCAAACCCTCATGGACTGATCTTCTATTAAAAAACTCAAAGATCAGGGAATAGGTTGAAACCTTTTTTTCTAAAAGCAGAGGCCAAAATTAGTAGCAAGCAGCTTATTTTATAATCAAATTTACTGCTACTTCCGTTATAACCTGTTCTGATTAGAAGACACTATCTTGGGAAACAATGCCTGTAGCAGCATTTGTTCTTCAGTACAGTAGTCCACATCACAACATAGTTTGTATTTAAACTCAGCTCTGAAAATACCAAATCATGGTGTGGTTATTTTGCTGGCACACAATACCACTAGAACAGGAAACAACCATTCTATATGAAGACTTAAGCAAACCTCTAAGACAGTTTCTCAAATATCTTACCAAGTGTGGCAAGCACTGCTTTCCCGCTGCTGTCATTCACCCCATGAGTTGATGCCAAGACTGTTACTGAAAAGTCACATTTACTTTGGATGAGTGAGTTCTCTACCAGCTGAAATGAATACAACCTAAACCAATTGCTTCTCTACAATGTCCTTGACAAATCTCCCAAAACACTGTGTTATGAACCAGCCAACAAAGGAATCCAGCCAGCTTTTTTCACATGACAATGTAAATAGTGAGTAGTAATGCTGTGCTTTAGTGCTACATGGATCTGAGCTGAAGCTGAGTCCTAAGCTCTAGCCTAATCATTCTGTCTACTGCAATTGCTAAAATTGTTTCAGTTCTTGAATTAATTGCGCATACCAGAAAGACAACCATTATGCTACCATAAAGACAAAAATCTGAGTTGCATGGCAATTATACCTGACTCCACTGAGGATCCTCTTTTCCCCTTCTCTCATCCCACACCCAATTTAAACTTGCAGATACTTTTTCAAACAGTACTCCACATACAAAGACACTGTACTGCACAGCTGCAAGGAATTTTGTATGTATACATATGTGCATGCACATATTCTCCTTCCTTCCTCCCACAGCAGGGCAAGACAGGAATAAACGTAACAAACAAATGGCATTACTCTCAACTACTTCTGTGTATTTAGGTATGAATAAATGCTATTGCAAAAATAATGTATCCTGAGATTCTAAACAGAAACTCTTCCCATCTCTGAGTTCTTCTGCTGCTGTGGATATATGTGTACAATTTTGTTTTCACAGTTAATTTCTCTTTTTCAGGTATGCATTTTTACAGGGCAGACGTGACTGTGTGGACAGCCTGAGATACCCCTCAAGTCTCTGGCCACCATTAAAGACCATTCTCCTAGTTAAAAATAGCCTAAGGATGCACTGACACCCATCGGAACTTCTTTTTCTCCCATAAATAGAAACCAACTTGTATGTTTCCAAAGACAACATTAACAGCTAAATTCCAAAACTGAGCCTCATTTCTATGAAATAAATGGCACATCACATTTTGGTTTTCACTTGAAAATTGCCATTGCCAGCAGCATACTGACCTTGCCAGCCATGCCATTGGCAGCACATTATTCAGATTTACTTGTGATAAAGCATTCCCTCTAATATGCTATAAGCTATACCTCAGAGGTTGTTGCACAGGATCCAAGCTGCTTACTGGTGAAGTCAGGTATTTCAGATTAATCTGTTTTTGCTGACCTGAATTTGGACTGTATTTCCTGAACACTGTGAGGCCTGAGGGTCTAATGAGTGGGGTAAAACACAGGTGCCAGGCCCACATTTTGTTTTGTGTCAGGCCTGTAACGGAGCAGTCAGGAGGTGATCCCCCTTGGGAGGGCAAAGGGGACTCAGAGCTGGGCTCAGCTGCACAGGAATCCCCTTGAGAGCTGCCAGCCAGGACTGGGATTCCACATGTGCAGGTTTATATGACACACAGCTCTCACTGAACCCTTGTTGATTCAGCTAAATGATCCAAATCAAGCAGTGAAGCAGTTCCCACTCTGGCAGAGCCTGTTGGAGAGGAAATGCAGGTTATAACCTGACTGCATTATATCCATATACTCATGTCACCACTGCCCTTTACTCCAAGACCAGGCAAGCAGTGTTTCAAGCATGGGCAGGGAAGGAATGACTGACACCTGCTGGGTATTTTTAATACAAATCTTTATTTGTCAAATACACGGGAAGTTCAGAAAAACCCTGAAAAGGTGAAGCACACATATCAACCCCAAACCCAGTATTTGTTTATATCCAGGCCAGACTAGATTTGGGTTGTGTTCATTCCACAATCAGAACATATGAGCAAATTTATTGAGAAAGCAGGATAAAGTACAGAGCTGTTGTGTCAGTAGAAAGGAAAAAAACCCAATAAATAAAACCTCTTTTTGTGTTCAGGCCCTTGCCTGTACTAAGATGAAATGAACCAAAGAAATTCCAGATATATTTTGCCTTTAGGTACAGGCAGGTTAGTGAGAAACCTACGTATGTCTCCAACAACAAAGGCTGGCCCCAAGTCACTTCAATTGATGATACCAGCACAGTTTGACAACAATGTATTTCAGTATGCAGGTAATATTTAAAAAAAAAAAAAATTCCGCTTAATACTCCTTACATTACACATACACCCCGACGTCAATGCATGGTCAGGTTTCTAGCAAACATATGTCTGCGGGGGGAACAAAAAGAAAGAAACATTAACAGAAAGAATGCTAGTACTGTGTCCAACTATAAATGAAAAAATTAACTTGACCACATTTAGACAACCATAGCGTGGCTCTTAGACTGCAGTTAGACCATGGAAGACAGGAGGAAGACAGTAAGAGCTTTGAAAAAGCCCCAACACTCAACTATGTCAATTAAAAATGTGAAACACATTCTAATGTGTGATATAATTCTTAATGTGTGATATAAATTATATCTGATTCATACCTTAAGCCACGGCAATTCCAACACTACCACTATGATACTGATTTTAACAATATGCCCAAACTGTTTAACAAGGCTTTAAAGAAATTTGGAGGAAATTCCCCTTCCTCGCTCAGAAAAAAAATTCACCTTCAAAACCCCTTCAGATCTGTCTGCAGACTTGGTTAGCTGTGTAATTTAATTCCTTCTCTTATTTTACTTTTACTAAGTAAGGCCTGGATGCTGCAGTTTTCATCACATGCATCATATTCTCAGTAGTTTATGAGCTACTGTGGGCAAAACACAAGGATAATGCAATACAGTTAGAACGAGCACCACAACATGCAGCCATGGTTTAGGCAAAGACCACAACCACCAGGAGATCTGTATCTCAGTTATATCACCTACATAGTGCTGATGATCACATGTGCTGTTGAGCAGACAAAAGCCTTCCAGCTCCCATGCAGACTAACATCACTGTGACAGCTGAGGAATCAGCTGAAAGCATGTGGGAAATACTACATGAAAATACTAAACACAACAGGGCTATATAAAAATAGTTGTAGAGGGAATTTGAATATCTAAAAAGTAACTGCTGAGTAAGACTCCACAGTAGCATCAGTAATAATACTTGTTTCACATTCATCTGAGAAGCAGGGTTATAACTACAAATTACTTACCTCCTCGTGACTGCAGCACAACCCACACAGTCCTCCAAGAATGCCATTGATTATCTGTATGAAGCACAGAATGAACTCTATTCCTCCCAAGACAAGGAGGATGGAAAAGAGGGCGACATTCCACTGCACAATGTTTTGAGGTTCTTGACATTCAGACCACTTGTTATACTCAAACAAGTACCTGTACACAGCAATTAAAAGCACATAAAAAGCATATTAAAACATTGTGTCAGAGTGGGATGCTACCATACACTAGAACCAAATTATGCCTAGTCTGTAACTGCATCGAGGATATTCACTCTAAGTGGGACTAGAAAAAACCCCCACAATGCTTTATTCCATGCAAAATTTCATAGAATAACAGAATATGCTGAGTTGGAAGGGACCCACAAAGATCATAGAGTCCAAATCCTGGTCCTGCACAGGACGGACCATCCCTAAGAGTCACACCCTGTGCCCCAGACTATCATCCAAATGTTCCTTGAGCTCTGTCTGCTTTGGTGCGGTGACCACTGCCCTGGGGAACCTGGTCAGTGCCCAACCACCCTCCGGGGGAAGAACCTTTTTCTAAATATCCAATCTAAACCTCCACTGACACACTTCCAGACCATTCCCTGGGGTCCTGTTACTGGTTCCCACAGAGTGGCTGTCCCTCCCTCTTCCCCGCCTGAGCAAGCTGTAACTGCAATGAGGTTTCCCGTCAGTCTTTTCTTCAGCAGAACAGACCAAGTGCCCTTAGTACCTTCATACAGCTTCCCCTCAAGGCCCTGCACCATCTCCATTGTCCTCCTTTGGATGCTCTCTAATGGCTTCATATTTTTCTTATATCATGGTGCCCAAAACTGCCACAATATTCAAGGTGAGGCTGCCCCAGTGTGGAGTTTGGTTTAGGAACATGTCAAAACATTAACCACACATTTTTGCTAAGTCTTAGTTTCTTTAAAAAAAAAAAATCTAAGATACAAATGAAGAATCTTATAATACTGATTAAAGAGAGGCAAAAGCTCAAGAAAGCTGCAAGAGCAAAGCTATTTCTCTGAACAATCACAGAGCTTTGCAGGACTGAGCCTTTCTTTCTGAGGCAAATGGGTCACTTCCTCTCTTGTGCTGCTGTCTTTGGGCCCTCACACGCCTACTTGAAGGAGCCAAACAACAAATTTGGACGGGTACTGGGGTATTTCAGTGGTTACTGCTCACTCACATCTTTAGAACATCAGCACTGATGAGCCTTCAGCAAGGATTAACCCAGTTCTTCTATACTCAGTCATGGTTGGGGGGATGAAGGAGGAGGAATGACCTCCCACCTTGGGAGAGATGCAACTGAAATGTAAAATTCAAACTCTACTGCAAAAACCTTTACATAGCTTCTTAATGCTCAGTGCTCAAACTACCTTGCTTCCGGCATTGGCCGTAAGCTGTTACTAGATCCACCCTGGAGGCTGCCAACCATACAGACACTGTAAATGCATGCCATGATACAAATCATATCAGGATTTGTGTGCATTAACAGGGAACAGCATAAATAGATTTATTTTTTTTGCTGAAGAACCCTAATTAGGGATAATTAGGAAGTTCTGGCCCTCCACACCCTGCAGTGTACAAAGGTTCTCATAAACCTTCTCTAGTTTCATTTACAAGGTTCTATGCCATTGTCACTAATGAGGGCATTGAGCCACTTCATGCTAACACAAAGCAACTTCAGAAGCAAGCCTGACTAAACAGACTCTTACACAAATCATATGACAAATCTCGTAACAACCCCTATTCATAGTTTGAAAATCCCTCAAAGTTCTAAAACTTTATACTTTGTTAGAGATGTTCATGGAAGTGAACAGTATATGATATATAGATTTAATTACATATATGTATTTAGACTCCTTTCTGTAGGATAGACGATTTTATTGCTTTGGTTTCACACTATAACACTGTGAGTAACTGATGCCATTTTTAGTTCTTAGTGAACAAGAAGCATAAAGTCATGAATGGATCTGGGTATATGGTTACTGGATATTGCTGAAAGGTACTGGAATAAAGTCCATGTGTACATAGGACGAGATATAACATCCTCATGAACAGACAACTTACCCTCCAGAGGAATCAGTGAAAGGATAGATCCAGTTTCTCTGTAGGTGGGTAAAACAATATGGTCCTTGAGACAGGCCCAGTGCTGAAACAATTATACAATATCCAGAGCCAAGGATCCCAACAAAGGCTGCCAGAACCGAAGACAGCATCTGCACAGCAAACAAACATGAGCTTTCAGCATAGCCATCACCTTGTGTTTGGGATTACCTGGGACTGGTGTGTACAGGCTCACTTACCGCACAGCTCTTCCCACAGCCCTCATGGCCAAAGCACCCACAGCAGTCATCATTGTGCAGACCAATGAACACTGCAGCTGGAATAAGTACCTGGGCACAGAGCAAACACACGACATTGTTCATTTTGGTTGCACAGAGAGGGTAGATAAAACACAGTCCTCACACAGCATTTATTTATGTTGCCCCTTGGTGATCAGCCTGTACAGGCAATTCAGCTTTACTCCTATTTAACTCAGTAGGTATCTCGCTACTGACATCCCCAACCCCAGAACAGGTATATTTCTATTGCCACTTTGTGTATACAAAGAGCCTGTTGAGGTATTGCTCCATTTAAAGTATTTCAGCTTTACAAGTTTTTGTTCACATTAAAGGCTGTATCCTGCAAATAAAATGCTTTGCAAAACAAGGCATTCATTTTCTGCCAAATGAGACTGCAAGACAAATGTCTCAATTATTGGTTTAAAAAACAGCTACTGCCAACATACTAGTCACTTAAGAGCAGTCATCACTGCCTGCGTGACAAACCAGTCTGACTTGAGTAGAAAGTCTAGGAATATTCAGGCAAACATCTCATTACAGACATCTAGCTTTCTTCAAGTTTTCACAACCAATCTCCAGTGACACAAAATAACAGAGCAGACCCTATCCGTAAGAAACCTAAGTCATCCATACTTCAGAGCATTTAGCATAAAATCAAGAAGGAGCAGAGCTGATTAAAAAGAGGATTCTCCCACCAGCACTAACAGCATTTTAGAGTCCACTTATAAAGAATCTACACCCAGGAGTACCCTGGAAAACCACAAAGAAAGAGTAAAGAGTCATCTGCAAAATGCACAGAATCACTTAACAAGAAACTAAAATAAAAACTATCCAGTTAAACAGACACATACTTGTCAGCCCTTACTCAAACCTATTGCTGAGCCCCAATGGTGCAGGTCCAGAAGTTGTACAAGTGTGTTGCAGGAGTAGTTCCACTGATTTCACTTGTATTATTCTGTGTGTAAAGCCCAGTCTTTGTAAACCCCAGTCTAGGTTCCAGTGGGGCTGTAACAGCTGTAAACTCCTCTCAGTACATAGAGCACAATTGTTTTCAACATGTGATTTGCAGACACCTTGCGATCATAGAATCACAAAACGTTAAGGGTTGGAAGGAACTTGTAGCCTATTTCTGAGGCCTTTTAAAAGCAGATGAAAAAGGAAGCCTGGAGTCAGGGGACTTAAATATGCTACAATGTGGTCCACAAAATTGAAAAGGTAGAAAATAATAGCTTCAGATTAACAATATCCTATAATGAACACACTCCATTCTTCATTCTTTGCTGTTACTCAGATGCAAAACTTTGACAACTGCTACTTGTTTCCTCTCAATAAGTAGCTAAGGAAGAGAAATAACTGTCAACATCTCAGATAACAGAAATTAAAGAACTGTAAGCAAATGCAAGTTAGTTAGGGACATTTAAAAGGAGAATTGTTCAATAATATAACAAAAATTTAAAATTTAACCCTTTATGCAAACTGTGACCCACTGAGAGGCTTGGCTTCAGATTTGCATCTGGATTCTGTGACCTAGACCCTATGACTTTTTTAGCTTTAAAGTGACATAATGTTGCCCATAAGATAACCAATAGTAACTAATAATGCCTATGGGATAATATGGCTGGGGTTTTTTTTATACAAATCCAGAGATTATTGCTGATTAGATATTTGACGAATAAATTAAAATAACAAGCAAAGGAACAGCAATACCAAGTAGCTCCAAAATAAACTTGAAAGAAGCCACTAGGTCATTACTTACCAGAAAGCCTCCACCTAGAATGCCATGAAGGCACTCCACATATTTGCCGAGGTGATGCTCTGAAGCAAATCTTGTTTCGCCATTGGGAAAATAAAGTAAAATGTTGGCCACAATGCAAAGCAGGGCAAGGATGAGCAACTTATAACCAACACATCTAGCACATCTTCCAAAACACATGTTCTCAGCTTTACAAATTCTCCTTCAACTTGTCCAATCCAACCTATCTTATACCTGTCCACACCTAAGAGAAGAACAGCGTTTATTCTCACCTTCTTAAATACCAGGGGTTACCTTAGCTACCTGGATGACGTTTACAACCCTCGCTAACCACCATTTCCAATTGCAGAATGAGGGAGCAGGGATGGCAGAACGCCACCGCCCTTTTTAAATGCAATAATTGGTGACGAACCAAATGCAATCAAAGCAATATTGAATACTAGGTAATTTCACTCTAATATATGATGTTTGGAATCATCACTGGTGAATATGACTAGACATGAGCTACAGGCTTAAACCACAAGTTCTGTTAGGAACTGAAGAAAAAAGGTTTTGTTTTCTTTGTTAGAAGCAGCTTTGAATTGTAGGTTTATAGACTGATTCAGAACAATCTGAACCCAGGGAAGGACAGCTGACTTCAACAGTACTGAGTCAGAGTTTTGGGTACAAACAGAATAAGGCCGACAGCAATGAGGAGTATGTAGAGCAAGCTCTCACTTTGCTGTCCTGTTGATGGAACAACAGCAAACCTTACCAAGAGGCTGGAAAACAAATAAAATGAATAGGTAGGATTCTAAGGTGGGTCCTTGTTCTTGCCATTATAAGACAAGCTGAATTTAGGTTAATAGCTATTTGGTAAGGGGCTTGGTAACAGCTGAACCACTGGTGAAAACTACTGCTTCAAAAAACCAGGATTATAAAAGACAGTCCTTGCACTGAAATATTACATATTGAAATACACACCAAAAAAAAAAAAAAATGTACCAAGAGAGAAACAGGCTGTACCAGGGGTTTCCAAAACTACTTGTATCAGTAGGATTAATTTGCATAGTAAACGGAGATACAAAGTGACCAATAAGAATTAAGATCTAGCCTTTTGTCTTTTCCTTCATGCAAATTTCGGTAAAATAGTCCAAAGCTTTCTTCTTCACATATACACAGCTCAACGAGCTGTCATACCCACTGCCATCACATGACAGGAGGAAACTAAAATGCACATGCCCAGACTAGATCTGGGATGTGCTGCTGCTACCATCATCACAGAACAATGTAATTCTTATTGCAAAAACATAAGGAGACAAACTGAACTTGGGAGTGTACAGGATATCAGAAGACTATAGCGAGACTTTTTCAAAAATACTCATTCGGGTTTCTTTTTCTTTGGGGGCATGGGTTATGTTTAACAGCTAAATAACACAGTAAACACAAGCCCAAATTAAATCCATGGTATACTTGCAAGAGATGTGAGCAACACTTAATCTGAGAGAGAGTGCACAAAAAGAAAAGGCTAAGGTGGAGGGAAGAGAGCCGTATGGTGCAGCTGTGGTCCTGTGATGTTTGTGATGTAATTTCTCCGGGTATTGTAGCTGCTGACCTTGGAGACTTCCTTCATTATGAGAAATATCCTCCAATTGTAGAAACATAGGCTGGCCATTGTGCATTTCACCTCTGATGACTAAAACAAGAAAAAACATTATCCTGCCAAGTTTCCTCTGCAGAAGGAGATGGCTGCTCAATTGAAAAGTCCCTTTATTGTGTTACACTAAAAAAGCCCAAACCTACCCTCCACAAAACACACCACCCAATACCCTCCCCCCCTCAACAACCACACCACACATATGGCCACTGGGACATGGATTTAAAAACTCTTCTATTTATAACTTAAATAATGGCTTTCTAAATACTTGATTGAAAGGAAATTTTACATAATCAAGAACTTCCTATACTTAAAAAAAAAAGCATGTGGGGCATTGAATGGGTATTACAGGCTGGAGTTAGAACCAACACCCCCTCCAACAATACAACAGCAGTTCAGATCACTCTCCTTTATAGAAATATATAGATTACAAAAATCTTGAGGTTTTTTACTTCATGGTTTGCTTCATGAGTCCTGATTTTACTGCTTGGCAAAGTAAGGAGCAGTGGATTTTTGGAATACATCGCAGGCATGTTGAGTTTTAAACTATGAAATGTACTCACAGATGAGCAGTAGCCAAACAGACTTCTTATCCACCTGAGAAAGAGCAGGGCCCAAACTGCAGCTCGTGACATGCTCCAGTACCATCTAAGTTTACACTAGTGTAAAGAAAACCAGAATTAGGCTTTGAGTCTTCTATACAAGAACCACAACATTTGCACATGGAGATGTGAGATAATTGCTTACTCCCTCACACGTGCTTCGCTACTATTTTTCTCTCACAGGACAATTTCTGTAGCTCTGATGCCTTCCATGGACAAAGAACATGTATTAAAATCCAGCACCCAGTGTTATTAAATATAATTAAAGTCTAGGCTAAAGCCTAATTTTAGAACCCAGGTCCAGCCCTCAGCTATGGCTTAGAAGCACCCATAGCAATGTGGCACAAGAAGGACAAGATCATCAAAGGGTGAAGCACCACAGTGAAGCAATTTCTGCGGCACACTCTAAGGTCCAGCAGGTAGGACCATTGTCAAAGACTTCCACATCTTCTCCTGTCAGGACAAGTTGGTTCATAAACAATTACAGCAACCGGCTTGTGCCCCCAAATCATTAACTCTGCAGGTTAAAGTCTGTCAGCAGAACAGTGCTGTATAGGGCAGGACACTAACCTTTCATGCTAGAGAAGTGGCTAAAATTAGATGCCTTGTCCAATTATTGAGGTATCTAATACCAAGGCTATTTACACATGGAAGGATCCAGCAGCCCCTCTACAAAATAAAACACCCACCTCAACCGTCCTTGTTGCTTTGGCTCCTCTGTTGCAGCAGGAAGACAGAAGCCTGCTTCTTTCACAAAATGAGATGTAGAAAGAAACTAGTGTTTCCTGATGCCAAAAAGCAGAAGATCTCAAAAACAGTAGAAGAGCTCTTTACATTTAAGCTCTGAAAAGTTGATTATTCTCCAGCTTTCTGTATCTGCTTCTCAACCAGCCTGACAGGAGTAACAGAAATTACTTTCTCCAGTTAACAGTGTATTGGAAATGCTTGCTGTATTTTCGGACAAGTCCTAAGTCTACCTATTGTAAAGAGGAGCAGTTTATCAAAGACTGTCAAAAAAAAACCACCCCAAACGCCACAATACCACAGAATTTTATCAAGAAAACTGGGAAGTATTGTATTTCTCCTACAAAAGTAAATTACTCCAGTTACAACCACATCTAGCACCTCCACCCTGAACCAGATCCCCAAAGGGATTCATCATAATCAATTGAAGAAACTGAGCTGCAACAGCAAAGAAAGCTGCCACACAAAAAAGTTGATCTCTGGAATCCACTAATATGTTTTAGTGCCAACAGTAATCCTGGAAACAGCTACATTCCTCTACTAAAGAGGAAATCAAGCAGGGCATGGGGGAAGAACATCGCAAAATAATTGAATTGGTCAGACAGACCCAGACTCATTACACCAGTCAGCATGCTGTCAGGAACAGGGTCAAGCAGACCACGCTCAGTTTCCCCAGCTGGACACTGGGCTACTATGTTTGAAGCTGCTGCACATTTATCCTGTAAGACTCCTGTGTGCTGTGGATCCTATAGAATCGTCTTTCCTTAGCCCTCTGGCACACTGTCAGGACAGTCTTGTTGCTGTTCCCTTCATGGAAATGAGATTTCTAGAGCTCAGCGATGCCAAGTCGCCAGTGTTGAGCTTGTTAATCCTCTGCAACTCAATGATTTGCTGTTGTTGTTTTTTTTCTTTTACTATTTTAGCACCTGAACAGGTTCTCGTTCCTTATAAGTAGACAAAGGATAAGTGTTTTCCAGGCAAATATAAGCAAGCTTGTGACCTAAAGATGCCAGAATGATGGAAAGATAGATGTTGCTCTAGTGAAAAAACATGACATGTTTCTTCCTAATAGTCTCTTCTAACCATCCACATGGTCAGTCCTACTGCTTTACACTGACTTACAGCCACCCCTAGTCACAGTTTGCTAAAAGACACCAGTCAAGAGACACAACTGAAAGACATATGGCACTTCTTCCAATTGCCTTGAAACAACGTAAAGAGAGAAACAAATAAGCAGCTTTGCAGCAAATCCAATTTTTTTACATTGTAAAAACTAGTCAGATGTGAATCATGGGGACCTCACTAACACCACTGCCATTTGAACACCCTATGCTATGGCTTCTACCAAAAACTCTCAATATTTAACTTTTCTTGATGAACTTCTGGTCCCACCCACCATCAGTAAAAGGTTAATGGAGGTAAGTGCTTCTTGTGAAAGACTTGGCAGGGTGTGGTAACTATGGCATCTGCAGATGAGACACAGCCTGGGAAATAACAGCATGGGCTGCACTGATGCACTTGGAAAGACTGAGCAACACAACGTGAATTGACACAGATTATGAATTCCCACTTCTATTCCCTTGTAAGCCATTCTCATCTGTTCTTTTACTGTTTAGTAGGTTGCAGCCCATGGAGGCCAATACTAGCTCAGACAACTGCTGAAAAACTACTGGGAATGTGCAGTCACCTGTTGGCTAAACTAAGGGCAGGCTCATGGCCAGCTGTGCAGACAGAGCTCTTGGTGACCTTAGAACAGCCCCAACTCCCTCTGACCCATCCATTTCTCCATGTCCAAGTGATGTATTGCCCCAGTTTTCCAGCCATCATTCACAAAATCACTGTGCTGTAGCTGTGCCTGTCATCACCACCTCCCAAGTGCACACTGGTTGGCAAACTCAACCTGGACAGTCACAAGAGGAAACTGCTCCCCATGAAGTCCTCAGTGCTTATGATTTCCTGGCCACAGACAGAAGAAAGTTTCCAGATTACTTTTATTAAGCACAGCACAGCTCCTCAAATGACCTAATGAGCTACTTATAAGGACCAGCAATCACCTGTTGCCATGAGCACATGGAGGAAATTTCTCCTTACACAGCTGTAACACACATGCACTTGCTTGCTGGCTATCTCTGCCACCACTTCGAGACTGAAAACTGACCTGAACCATAGAAGTCAGCTTGGAGTGACTGCTTGCACTTCTATGCAACAACACACATTGACACATACAGAGAATATTGAATTTATTAGTAATAATGCTGACCTAAGAAGGAGTCAGCAATGATGCAACAGAAGTAGTTTTGACATTTAACCAACCAGTATGGAGACTCAAAAGCTTACAATCAGGGCAGAGCTACAACTAAATGAGTGTATAGAAATTCCTCTGTCTAAAGAAGAGCCCATAAACCTTACTTAAGAACAACTATTACCGATCCTAGACTTGCAAAGCCATTATTTAGATCAAATAAACCACTTCAAAAACTGTTTTCTGGTGACATACAAAAACCTGCTGTAGCCTGCATTCATTACTTCTCACAACAATGTTATTATGATAAAAGTAGGACATAGGACAAACAAATCCTATTTATTTCTGCCACAGCCTGTGAGAGAAATCTTGGCCATGCAAAATAGCTAACAAAAGTTAGTTTCCCTTGTACTGTACTATTTACACACAGGTTTGCTTTTTATATTTCTAGTCTATCCCTTGAAGTGTGACATTCTTGCAAAAGTTAAATAAGCATGAGGCATTACCATCACTGCATCACCATAAACCTCCTCTACTCTATCCTGTGTGTTTGTAATACCTGTATGGATCAGAAAACTGGCATTATCTCAGTGTACAACCTCTGCATAGTCCAGCAGGATGAACACAGTCTTCAGGATCACAGTGTCTACCCTCCCCCACAGCAACTTGAACAAACTGGACATTCAGCAAAAGAAAACCAACTAAAAACACAGAAAAAAAATACCATTAGGTCTTTGACTCCTGTGGTAAAAAAGTCAGTCATTAAGCACCTTTGTGTTTCTCATACAGTGATCCTGTGGGTAGTCAGGCTCTAATCTAGCAAAAAAAAAAAAAAGAGATCACTGCTATCATACCATGTATTTTAGATCTGCAGGCTCAAAAAAAGGGTAAGAAAACAAAAATGCAACAAATTCATTGTCCGTTTTGTTTTCTTAGCATATACTTCATGCATTGTTGATGCAGTCTTGCCTCTGGAATTAGCCATTAGTAAGTTCATGTCAATTACATTTTGAAAATGATTCTCACTGAAAAATCCCATAACTGCTGCTTGGCTGGGAACAGTCTATATATTAATTCCATAGCAGAAGGATGCAAAATTGAATGTTTAAATTGGACATGTCTTTGACGTTAGCATGACTGATACTGCAGCATGCTGCCTTTGCTTGCCTATCTTACAGTATTGGTAGTAGTTGAATCACAGACATCACAATCAGAAAAGCAAATCAGACAGGACGCAAGACTCTTGAAAGATAATTTCCTAAACTTCAGTCCTACCCTTCCATCAACCTTTGGTATCATCACTTAAGATGAGACTCTGAAGTCCATTTAACAATATACACTCAGTGCACTGAATTTTTGCTACCAGCTGGTCCTTAAAATGGCTGTCAATCATAAAGCCAACTATTTCACAGTCATGTTCCCCCAAAGGGTATATCGAGACCTCAAAAATGCTATACAAAGGGAGCACACATTTTAATAGGACAGAATTGTTAAAAAACACAGAATGTTTAAAATTATTTTAAAAAATAAAGAAAAACCTCCCACAATTAAAAACTGCTCAGACTAGAGAAGATCCCTTTTCACCTGAGCAACATTTAACAGAGAAAAGCAGAATAAAATTGCATTTGATG
Organism: Grallaria varia; assembly: GCA_013396735.1. Taxonomy (NCBI): domain Eukaryota; kingdom Metazoa; phylum Chordata; class Aves; order Passeriformes; family Formicariidae; genus Grallaria; species Grallaria varia. The sequence goes on along the minus strand of VWZG01003388.1, from coordinate 9,250 downwards.
CTGATTATGATTTAATTAATTCTTAAGTCTTTTTTTTACAGTAACATACTGGAGTAACACACCTGAGACTGCATTCTGTGTAAATCTACAAAACACCTGTTTGCCACATGATGCCTGTACTAGATACAGTGCTTCACTACAGCTGCTCCTTTCGCAAGGTCTTTCAAACTTACAGATGTGGTGCCATTCTAATGAACTGCAATTGGCTTGGAGGGTGGGGAAAGACTAAGTTCCTAAATTAGGAGTTTTATTCCTTTGTACTATAATTACAGCTAAAAGTAGTCGTGACACTCGTACACCAAAAACACAGAACTTTATGCTGCAGAACTACAGACGTGTTCATTCCAGAGCAGCGTACCCTCACACTGCCATCTCCTCTGGGGTCGGGTCCTGCCCGCCGGACTTCTGTCAACGCTGAGATGAAGAGCCCCAAGAATTCCAAGAGCTCCCTCTAGTGATCATCAGGCTGTGACCACGCAGGTCCTGCTGCGCCCGTTCATGGGCCGCTGCCTCTAGTGACCTCTGGCTCTCAAACCTTCCTCAACAGCTCTTGAAATACCGTCTCCAGGTGACAGGCACCTGCCGATGGCAGAAGACGACAATGCTCAGTACCAGTCCCTGGTGGCACAGGAGCCAGGCACAAGGCACTCTGCAGGAACGGGGACTGAACTAAGGCATCATGCCCTTCAAGTCAAACCCTGAAGGCTTTGGCAGAACTGGATTTGTTTCAGCTGCTAGTTCCAAAAGAGAGCTCCTCCAAGAAGAGACATAAATGGTAAGTTAAAAACAGAAGTGAACCAGCTTTCTTCTTTTACAGGTCTTCACAGCAGACAAACAGTCCTGCTCCTTGCTCTCCATAAGCACAAACACAAAGGAAACAAAAGAAAAATACTGGAAGTTTCCACTAAAGGTGAGACAAAACCCCCCACAAAACCAGAACACCACAGCCCTTCCCTAGCGTCTGCACTGAGTTGGGGGAACTTTCCTCCAAAAAGGCAGGCACTGAGGAAACTGCAGCCAAGTCAACAGTAGCACATGCCTGTCATGCAAAACATCTTGAGTTTTTCTGTGTTAACTCTCCATCAACTCCCAGTATTTTGATCAATTACACTATGCCCTAAAATGGAGAAATAGGGCTTACTAAAGGTGCACTACTTAGAGGCATACAGAGAGCTCAAGGAAAATTAAAATATGTCCTGTGGAACCATTACAATTACAAAGCTATTACAGCATTCTTCATATGCAGACTTTGTAAGTGGGTTGCTGATTAATTTAACCTATGATTAATGTGCAATGAATATAAAAAGATTATCACAACAGAAATGAGTTTTCATCTCATTTTCATTACAATTTATTACTTTTATTTCAATTACTAAACTGTTCTTAGCTCAGGAGTTTTCTCACTCTTATTGATGCCTCAAATGAGGAAAAATACTTTCGAGGCAATTTAATTGAGATAGAGAGGAGTTCTTTACTGAAAAGCTTTTCAAGTTCCAAAAGTATATTGACCCGCATGGCATAGGGGTGATTCCTATTTTTATAACACTACTTAATTACCATAACTAAAGGTTACATCCAACCCAGAGACCATCCACCCTCCTACCACCTTGGTGCCACCCTTAGAACCTCCCTCGGGTCTGCCCCTTGGCACGCCTTCCTAAAACTGAATTGGGGGTCTCAGGACCCCTTACTTCTTCACCATCATCTTCTTCACATCACATTCCCCTGGTTGGAGGTTTTCCAAACTTCATGGCTCTTCTATCTTGTTTTGAGTACAATATGTATTGTTATTCTAGTCGTGGTACATGAGTCCTAAATAAAATGTTCTCGTCACTCTCTTATCCTTAACTCAGACATTCAAGAATGTAGTACAGAGGTAGAAACTGCTAGTTGCTACTTCAAGTATGAGAAGCTATACAGCTATATAAAGTTTACCAACATACAAAAGTACATACATATATACAAATATGTAAAGTCTTAAGGCATCATTATCCTTCCGACTGTCTCCCTCATCCCACCGAGTGGGGAGTGAGCAAATGGCTTTGTGGGGCTGTGGTTAAACCATGACAAGTGTCTAAACAGTATGTTGCTAAGTAACATTAACAACAAGATTCTATTAGAATTTATCATTAGTAACCTGGTCCTGATAATTCTGGGATTCCGAATGAATAAATGTTCCCAAAGCAGAATTTGGATTTTGTTTTTAACTATTTAATATTATAAAACAGTAACCCAAGAAACAAGACATTTCTACTTTTCTGTCAAAATAAAATGAAGATCTAGAACTTACAAGCTAATCTTGCAAAGAACTCAGAGATGTTCCTTGCCGCTGCAAATTACATTTCCAAAAAGCAAAAAGAAAAGTAATTACCATTTGGTCACAAAAAAGAGTTCTGTATGTAGGGTACGCAGTTATCAGGGCTATATAACCTTGCACTGCTAATGGAGTCACTTAATGATAAGGGTGTCACAAGAGCTTAGAAGTCATGGGAGACACTTCTATCTTTCCCTGCCTTAAAGAAAAAAGGCTCAACTATGGCCACAGCACTTCAAGAATACTTCACCAACACTGCATTAGCATAGTTCTGCATGGACACAAGGCTGACCTGCTGAGGCTGGTGAAGGTGTGCAACATCCTCAACTCTTGCACTAGGCCAACACACATATGTCCAGCAGTCTGTCCTGACCTGGAATCTCACATCTGCTCTGCAGAATGAGAAAACAGGCAGAAGAGGCTGGAACTCCACTCCTGTCCTCCTGTTGCACAAGGAAGGCTTTGTGTGAAGCAAAATGAGTTCCTTTAGTGAGGCAGAACTTAACAAGAACAGAAAATATGTATGCATAAAAATCTGACAATTAACTATCTTGTCCTGTAAGACTAGTACAGCTTGGACTCTGATTGTCTTTTCCAAGAGTCCTCACACATAATAGAACATGTTAGATTGGAAAATACTTCCTCACTTGCAGTGTAAGTCCTCAGCCATCTGGAACCAGTATTGTTCCAAAGTCCATGCATTTGCATTTAAGTAGAGAGCAGGCATTGCCTTGAGGATCCACCACAGTAAAGAAAATTGTATCAGTTCTAGTGGCAAGACATTTTCAGAACTAAATTTCCTACTGCTCTGAAAAGCAGAAAAGAAAATTTAGCACCCATAAAAATTCTCAGTTAAAAATAAACCACTATATACCTACCTACTAGACGCAACTCACCCCACCTTTTGAACTGTCCTACTGGAATGAGAGGATATATTCATATAGGCAAATGACAAAAATAGGATCCTAATCCATACTCACTTTAGTAAAGCAAAGGGCTGTATTAGGCCAGACACCTCACACTAGTACAGAACAGGAGAAAGTTTAAGGAACATAACTCCAAATGGGTAGTATAAACCATAAGGAAGGGGTCTCAAGTTGCGCTAAGGGAGGTTTAGATGAGATATTGGGAAAAATTTCTTCACCAAAAGGAGTCCCCATCCCCAGAGGGATTTAAAAGCCGTGTGGATGTGGCACTTGGGGACATGGGTTAATGGAAGCCTTGGCAGTGCTGGAGGAATTCTTGTGCTTGATGGTCTGAGAGGGCTCTTCCAATCTAAATTATTCCATGATCCTATGATAATCTGATACAGCTGAGAAACACCAAGGTTTAGATCAACACTTTGAAACGATAGATGTTATCATATGAAAGCCAAAGTACTAGATGGAGCCAAAGTCCTCTTTTAGCCACGTAATGCCTGTATCTGTAAGATATTTCAACTTTATGACTAGTAATTGGTTAAGTTCAAACACAATCCTGCCAATAAATTAAAGTAAACACATCTATCTAAAGTACACAAAACCAGACTAACACAGGCTGGTACTTACACACGTGGGAATTTCTACCTCTGCATAAGTAATCACTGCGCTCATGGATTTTCTTATGTTCCTTCAGTAATGCTGTCACTGTACTAAACATTAAGATGACTTTGGGCTCCAGGATCTTATTAAGCAGGGATCTAACTGAATTTAACCTGATTGCAAATTCCATCAGCCTCCAATAATTCATTTCTGCCCTTCAAACACATTAATGAAACAAAACCATTAAATAGAAAGACCAGTGCTAACAGCCAGCTGGTTGGGAAGTAGAGCCACATGGAGGGTATTTGGAGAGCTTCAGCTGCAGGTCCACCTTCCATGCTCTGCTCTACACACACTGGTGCCATGCTGAGCTCTCAGCTGGGGACAGAAATTCTTGGCCTGAACATCTGCCCTAGAAAGCAGATGAGCTCTTGGGAGAGCTGCAGTCAACTTTGGTTGAAGGCAGGTCCCCTCCTCTACTCTCTGCCCAAGGAAGAGAGGGCAGCTGGGATGCTGTTGGTACTCAAGGTGCTACCCCATGCAATGGAGATCAGTTCTGAACACAGCAGCTGCCAAGAGGCACCTACAGAGAGAGGCACAATATGTCTGGGCTGTGCCATAGCATCCATATGAGTCTCTGCTCACACTGACAGAGCTAAGGTTCAAGCCGAATTTTTCGTGCTTTTTACTGGTCTCTGACTGTCAAAGTAAAATTTTTAGTGTTACTGTTAAGCAATAGGAAAATATTGCATAGTCATTGTGCACTAATTTTTTTAATTGAATACTATCAGGCCTTTTGTTTAAAATTAGGTTCAGACATCAGTGCACCTCTTCTATTTCTATACTTTTTAGCTGATTTAAAATCTGCAGACTAGTTGTTTCTAATAGGTCTTTACTGCTTTACTACTTTATCAACTGTTATTTGCTTTTTTCCAACTACTTTTTTTTTAAGTAGCACATGTGTATACATGGACTAATGTTATAAAAATCCCATAGCTAATGTAATAAAAACAAACAATTTTTGAGCCAAATTATTTAAGAGAGACTTTCTTCAAAGTAAGTAATTCTGAGGGAAGTCTTATAACTATCGTATGTCCAGAGGCAGATTAAAGTCTTCAATTACAGAATTTCTCCTCATACTACAGAGTATGCAAAGGAAGAGAAAATACTTTTAAAAGCTAATCAGCTGAGAACACTCCTTAGCATCAGATCTGGGCAGACTGGTTTTCTAGGTGCCCAGTCTTCATCAGGTCAGCACAGATTGAGACTGCATCAGCGAAGCAGAGTTCCACAGCCTCAGCCAGCACATGCAGAGTCAGCGGTGTTATGATCCATGGCTGAAAGCAGCAGCAACAAATGTACAATTGCATTAGATTTACCACACATTTTAATGTGTCCCATGTTACTGTGTAGTGTATCCCATTGCTGTACTGTGTATTCAGACATTATTCACTTAACCTGAAGTATTAACATCCTCATTTTGTTCACAGCATTGTGCAGTAGTCAGCAATGAGAAACTATGAAATTATATAAAGTTGTTTATAAAAATCAGTAATATCACACTGGAGATTTGCTTTGAAGTTTATATTGTAGTTTGCAGAACATAGTATTTTCAACACAAAAATTAAAATTGTTTCATACTAAGAACTTCTCTCCAATAAAATCACACTTTGTTTAGAAGGTGAAAACTATTCATTGTACAGTTTTCTTGAATTGAAATCTTGCCTTTGACCAGGCATCAAGACTTCTCCTGAACTGCAAATGGCTGAAAATTTTTATGGATTCATTCTTCTGTGTCTGAATCAGACTTTCAGAGTTGGTCAGACTTGAAAAACAAACTCTTACTACATATAAAAGCCATACCTTTAACATTAGAACTCTCTAAAATGTTTAGAGTCAAAGCTGTGATTCTTTCTCCACTTCCAGGCATCTCCCAAACATTCACACACTAGAGGGGGGAAAAAGAGATTTTTCTCCCTCTATTAAAAACAAAAAGAATTACTAAATTTATTAGAACTAGCAAAGAGTGAAGATGTTTCTTTATAGCACAAACTCACAACACCAAGGCAGTGTCTTCCTCTACTTCTCTAACTCTTAGAGAGTTACTCTCTAACTTAGAATAAGATATGCACACTATAAATTAGCAGTGTTCTGCAGCAGGATCCCAATTCGGTGCCCAATCCAATGTAAGAAAGTGCTAATACTGTCATTATTGCTACATAGGGGGAAGTCTTCCTTCAAACAGAAAAGATTTCAATTGCAGATGAGTTAGAGAAGGGCATTTTTCACAACGCGCTTGAAGGTTACTTAACATGTAACAGGAAAAATGGTTTGCGAGAAACATGTAAAATTATGAAAAGCCCTTTTTTTTCCCTTCAGCACAGAATCTGTAAACTGTCTGTCAAAGAAAAAAGCCTGGAGCACCAGTCTTGCTTGCTCGTAAGAGGACAACAGTAGAAGCAAGGGGCCCTACAAATCCTACCAAATATACTTGTACCTGAAACTCTGCTTTGTAGGGCAACTGCTACCCTAATCCTGAGCTCCAGGACACAGCTCCCTGGGCCTCTGCAGCAGCCAGGGGACTCTCAAAACCTTTTGATACTTGAGGTTGCACATAAGAAGGCAGCATGACCTATCTACTACTGATAAGGGGTTTGACATGGAATAAGAGATGTGGTTTAACATGTGATCAGGCCGATGCAGGCCTGCAATCTTCCTCATGTTGGGGAGGCATTTTAATGATCTGTTGTTAAGAACTGGGCACCTCAACTTCTTCTACATCTGTGTTCCAAAAGCAGCAATGTTTGCTCCACTTTTAAAATGTGCCTCTGTACACCGATTTGCCACAATTGCCGAAACTCTCCTCTTTCCTTTGACACGATCAAGGCACGACCCACTCCTCCTCCTGGCCAACAACATACTCAAGAAGCCAGCTAAATCCATCCCAGTGGAATTCTTCTGGGAATTCTCAGAGGAATTCCCTCTTCCTGCCTCGAGGCAGTCACAGCTCCAGCATGGGCATCTCAACATCTGCTGGAAATCAGTACCAGTTCTGAGGTGCCTTTGCAGGTCTCACCATAGGCCATGTCAAGATAGATCGAGTATGTCCCATTCCTCTTCCAGCATACATCATCCTGACACCATGCTAACCCAAATTATCTTGCTAAGTCTAAAAGAATTTTGTGCAGCTTTATGTCTGCTCCCAAAGCTGCTATGCATCTGGATGTTTTGGTTTTAATATTGCTCAGCACAGGAATTTTCCTGCTTTGAAAATAGTTAAATTCACTTGCTCAACAGGTAGCCCATTACACCTAAGAGTCTGTCCTCTGTTGTTCAACTTGGACACAACTCCCACGGACGCAATTAAAAAATTTCCTTGAGTAAAGGCTGCAGGCATGGGTGTGCATGTAGCCAGGTATTTCAAAATACTCTCTTTAAGCCACGCTGTGAACTTCTGCTTCTTTCTAGAAATATCTCTTAGTAAGCAATGGGTGTGCCACTGAATGAATAACTTTTTCCTGTGTGCCCTGGAACAGATGGAATGCTTGTCCTTGTGTCACAGGATATAGTGTCTAAGGGGAAGGTGTGCAGAGTATGCTGACCTGCCTGATGAGACAATGCAAGTAATAGCTTCTAATAAAATCCTTCCCTTTTCCTACACTTCTTGCAATCCTTCTATCCTTATATAACCTCGCTATAAAACAGAACTGATCAAGATTTCAGAAGTATGAGGAATATTAGAAAGTATAACTAGGCAAAACTCAAATATATAATCAGCAAGAAATTAAACATGCAACTTCATTTTTCTAAGCATAATACTTACGAGACATACCTATATATAGGATCATATCTACACCTTTGGAGTAGAAGCACTCCAACTGAAAAATAACTTGGGAGCAAACTATGTGTGTATCATACGCCCTAGAATACCACATAGAACTAGAAGTATTACTGTATTTTTGTGAGGTTCTTCCCATTATTTTTACTTCATTGTAAAGACTACTATGCATGTGCCAGAAATGCATATTGTCAAGGAAAATAACNAAAAAAAAAAAAACCACCAGAGATCACTTTTTAAAAAGTCTTTATCATAAATCTCCAGTATCTGTTACTTTTTAAAGACTAACAAAAGTTCTGAAACACCCGGCCTCCACTTCATTACAGGTATCACCAAAATGCACCACCACTAAGGAAGCATCCTTTCTGTGGTCTACACCAGCAGTATTAAGAGCATCTCTTGTTTTCAGGTGGAAAATAACCATTGAGTACAGACCATCAACACTGGCAGCAAATTTCTCATCATTTGCATCTAAAAAGCACAGCCCAGTGGATTCCTAGTGACTGCTTCCAGCACAACACAGCTGAATAGCACATTAATCCCTTAGTGGTTTCCATGGGCTCCACAAGGGAGAAATCAGAGCAGATAGCCATGTCATCTGATAAGTCAAAGCTTCAGACAGAAAGTCACAAACTAAGCTTATCCTGAAGAGCATCAGGCCAAAAGGGCAGTGCTGTCAGAGAGAAAACAGGGCGCTCCTGTGTGAGCAGCACAGCACAGGGACTGCACTGAAACAGTGAAGGAACACTGAGCTCTATAGATTAAGTATCAAGCAGTTAGTAACACCACTAACTGCAGAGGAAGGTCTCTGCATGAGGGCTACAAGAGTTTCTTGAAAAAACATAGAACCACTGAAATTGCTGTTCATGGTGAAAGTTGCAGTTCACACATCAAAATCCAAGCAGTTTTCAACTACTATATTGTGATTTTCAGGACCTTGAAATTTAGGTCCCTTACTCCGTTTGCCTAAATAGAAATCAGAAAAAGAAAATCCCATGAGCCTCAGTGACTTCCATTTAAAGACAGACAAAAAACCCTAAGAAAATCATGCCGTTGAAAAACAGGAGTTTTGACAAAAAGTGTAGATCTGCTGTGTCTGGGAACAACTGGTTCTACCTGCAAACAACCTCTCTACCTGTGGCTCTGAAACAGCTATCAAACCAGAGCTTCTCCTGCTCTTGAACACTGGAGAAATGACAATTTCATCTCATGTACATACAAAAGGGTTCAGCATATTTCAAACCTGTTGTCAAATTCACAGGATAAGCTCTACAGTCTAACTAAAGAGACTAAGTCAATAAAAACAGCAGAATACAAAGATGAAGATAGGATTAAAGACCTCGTATTGATGCTTCATGCAGCAAATCAGGTAGCTTTGAGTTAGTATTGATAAGTATATTGCAACAGTACACAATACTTTCACTCAAAAAGGCAAGGGTGTGACAGCTGCTGAAGCCCTTATGTGAGGTCTTACAGTAACGACCACCAGAGAAGCCGAGAAGAATCCTGTCAGGCCACATAAGCACAACCTGGAAACCTTTGGCACATATTGATAATGTATTGCGAGGGGAGAACTAG